>JANIJH010000225.1:15736880-15748007 GCA_024520975.1 Erythroxylum areolatum | reverse complement strand
CTAGTAACGCTCGGTTCATTGAGAATGGTCAAATCAGTGGGAGTGGAGAACTACAAAAAGTGGATATTCACGAGAATCAAGTAGAAACTACTCTAAGACGGGTAGACACTACCACATCAGATGTGATTCCACCGGTTGTTATTCCTCTTGTTGCTTCACGGATACGCAACCTACCGAAACAAACAAATTAATGTTCCAATTTCACAAATTGAACATATTAATGACGAACCAGCTAATGGTGATCAAGTTACAAATGATCAAGTAATGTCATAAGACATAGCATTACGAAGGTCTGTAAGGCAAAGAAGACTAACTATTTTAAGTGATTATGAAATTTACTCACTTAAACATAAATATAACTTTAGCACTGATAAAGATCCAAGTTCGTTCAAACAAGTCATGGAATGTAACAATTCTGAAAAATAGTTCAATGCTATGAACGAAGAGTTGAAATCAATAGATGACAACAAAGCCTGGGAATTAGTTAAGTTACTGGAAGGTACAAAGCAAGTGGGCTGTAAATGGGTCTTTAAGACCAAACGTGACTCACAAGGCAACATTGAAAGGTATAAAGCCAGACTTGTTGCCAAAATTTACACTCAAAAGGATGATATTGACTATAAAGACACCTTATCTCCAGTTTCAAAGAAAGACTCTTTAAGAATTGTCATGGCACTGGTGACCCATTATGATTTAGAGCCTCACCAAATGGATGTAAAGACTACCTTCTAAATGGTAACTTAGAAGAATAAGTATATATGGATCAACCGGAAGGTTTCATGATCACAAGAAAGGAACGATTAGTGTGTAAATTAAAAAAGTCAATGTATGGATTGAAGCAAGCTTCCCGACAATGGTATCTTAAGTTTATGATGTCATTATGTCTTATAGTTTTGTAGAAAACACTATTGATCGGTGCATCTATATGAAGGTTAGTGGGAGCAAGCTCATTATATTAGTCCTATATGTTGACGATATTGTTCTTGCTATGAATAATATTGTTTTGTTACATGATGTAAAGAATTTTCTTTCTTATAATTTCTAAATGAAAGATATGGGTGAGGCATCCTATATGATAGGAATAGAAATATTTCGGGATAGATCACAAGGATTGTTAGAATTGTCTCAGAAAGGTTATATTGAGAAAGTATTAGAAAGATTTCAAATGAAAAAATGCTCCATAGGGATAGTTCCAATTCAAAAAGTTTACAAATTTAGCCTAATGCAGTGTCCATGAAATGATTTGAAACGTAAGGACATAGAGTCTATTCCTTATGCGTCAGTAGTTGGAAACGTAATGTATGCTCAAACATGCACTAGGCCAGATATCATTTTTGCTTTTGGAATACTAGGACGATATCAAAACAATCCTGGAATGGACCACTGGAAAGCTGCAAAAAAAATCCTTAGATACTTACAAAGCACCAAGGACTATATATTCACATATAAAAAATCAACCCATCTCGAAGTGATAGGCTACTCGGATTCAGACTATGCCAGTTGTGTAGACTCATGAAAATCTGCATTCGGTTACATGTTCCTATTAGCTGGAGGAGCAATTTCGTGAAAAAGTGTAAAGTAGTTAGTTATTATTGCTTCCACTATGGAGACTGAATTTGTGATGTGCTTTGAGGCCACGGTTCATGGATTGTGGTTGCATAACTTTATCTTAGGTTTTGGTATTGTCAACAATATTACCAGACCATTAAGAATCTATTGTGATAATTTCGCAGCCGTATTCTTCTCTAAGAATGACAAATATTCAAAGGTTGTGAAACACATAGATTTGAAGTATTTTTCTATGAAAGAAGAAGTGCAAAAACATAAAGTGTCAATTGAGCATATTGGTATCAATCTCATGATAGCAGATCCGTTCACGAAAAGCTTACTGCCCAAAACATTTATTGGTCATGTTGAATGGATGGGCCTTATAGATAAGTCCTTGTTAGCATAGTCTTCTGACATGTATATATACATATCATTGTCTTGCTCAAATTGTTATGACACTTGTGAATTCAATTACAGTAATATATTTTTGTTCACTTAATGATTATCCAAATTATGTTGTATACAATAATTATTATTTGTGAGATAACAATTACTGAATTACCCACTTAAAGTTTGTCGAGTTGAGTTGCTTATGTGATACATGGAAGGAATCAGGTTATATAACTTATGACCACTATGATCCCATCAGCTTAATTCAATTAAGGCCGACTTGATCGATTCCATGTATTATGTGCATTTAAAGTTTTATTGTTAGATCACCGAGTCATAACATGGGCCAAGTGAGAGATTGTTAATCTATTAAATGTCCTATGTGACTTATAGATTTGAGTCTTATAAAAAACACCCAAGATAATGGTCATTGGGTATTAAATAATGGATCTCAAATGGGTCAAAGACCTTTCTCCTCTCACTTCCAATTACCAAAAGACATGTCAGTTGGTGGTGCTATATAAGTTCAAAAACTTATTGAATAGAAACTCTAAACCATTGAAGAAGCCGCTAAAAGAAAGAAGAAGAGAGGAAATAAACTTCTATCAAGAACATCAACATCTCACGAAATACAATCATGGATACAGGTATGCGAAAAATCAATCAATCCATAAATGTCTCACAGATATTTCCTTGATAGCAATAGAGGTTGAAATTTAACAAGCCCTTACTATGAATATAGACCTCCCTGATCCTCATTGGACTGTCAAAATAGGCATAACTAATCATATGGTTAATAATTTAAAATCATTTTCAAACTAAAAAAATATCATTGTTGTGATCAATTTATTATAGGGGATTGATTATCCTTAAACATAGATGCAATAGGCCAAACCATTGTTAGTGACAGAAAATTAATTTTCTTTTTAAAGATGTTTTATTTATTCCCAAGCATGCCAAAAATTTGTTATCCATTAGGCAATTCATAGATGATTTTCCAATGAACTATGAGTTTACTAATAAGTTTTTCTACGTAAAGAAGTGTGCGATAAGGAAACTATTGCTGAGAGGAACACGTAAAGGTGACTTTTACATCATTAATGGAAATAAATAGGCTCTCTTCTCTCACAGGAAACAAGCAGTAGTTGAGGAAGTTTGACATCAATGTTTTGGTCATCCACAAGCCTCTTCCAAAAACTTAAGTCTTTGAATTTAATTGATGCTTTAGTTAAGAATAAGGATTAGCCAATGTGCGCTAGTTTTCCATGAGCCAAAATGAATAAGTTTTCATTTGTTACCTCAAACAATTTTTCTTATGAACACTTTGAAGTTATTAATTGTGATCTTTAAGGACCATCTTCTATTTTGTGTTTTGGAAAATATCAATTCTATGCTTTACTTGTTGACGATTTTAGTCATTTTATGTGGTTTATACCTTTACGACATAAAGATGAGTTTTAAAATGTCTTTATTACCTTTGAGAAGTTTGTTTTCAGACGATTTAATCATCTGATAAAAACTCTCAAAACAGATGGTGGAGGAGAATTTGTAAACAATGCTCTAGCAACCTTTTTACAACAAGAAGGCATTAGACATCAATTGAAGATGCAATAACTTGGATCAAATAGCAAGGTGTAAGCAAGTGGCCTTTTGTTTCAGAATTTGTTAGACTTGCGTATAGCAGACTATGACTAGTTAGAACGTAAAAGCATTGGTCCTGTTTTTTTTTCTTTCTTTAAGGTCTAGGTTCTAGCATAGATGAGCAACTTAATGGTTTATTATAAGAATGGGCATCATTTCATCTTTTTGAGGTATGGTCTAGTTGGATTGGTGAATGATTTGTCATCTATTTTAGAGATTTTACTTTATATAAAAAGAAACAAATGTTCTAGAGGATGTTTCTATATTTTTGTACGTTGTCTTGTTATCTTTTTTTGTTAAGATTAATTTCTTATGTTCATGCTTTCTAAATTTGTTTATAAAAAAATTGAACCATTGTATTGTTAGTTTTTAGACTATATTATTTGTCATGATTAAATTGAAGTCATAATAAAATAGTTAGTATTTCATTCTTTAGATATATTAACCTGTTTATGAGCATAGTAGTTTTACAATTCTAATCTAGTTCTTGTTTCTTTTTCTTTTTTAGGAAGGTGATAATTAGGATTAGATAAGGAGATATATAGTGAAGGATTTTGGAGTGCCCATACATATTAGTTTTGTTTAGTGTTTAGATTAATTCACTTATATTCCATATGAATTGAAGGAAGACAATGTAGGAGAATGTTTTAGCTAGTTATATTTTGCTTTTGTATTTTGAATGTATTAAGGTTGAATTTTACAAGTATTTATGGACTATATAGCATATATCAATACGATTTTTTTGGTAGTTTACATTTAATAGTATGTATGCAATTAAGACATGCAATAATGTATGTATAATGCTTTTAATGTATATATAGATGTTGCCAACTTAATGACAAGAGTTTGCTTTTACATTAACATATTATTGTTAACGAAAGAATACATTATTTCTTTTATTGTTACAAATTTTTATTTAAAAAAATCATTTTATTGCTTTATTAAGACTTAAATTGTTGCGATATTTATTCAACATTATTGTTATAGTTTGAAACTACTATGTTGCCTTAGTTAAAACTTGAAGCAACATTGTTTATCGTTTTCGCTAATCAAGAAATTTTATTACTTTATATTTATAGCAACACCACTGTATTTAATAGTATGAATTCTGTTACTTTAATAAAAAGGCAATAATAATTGTACTTATAGTTACGCTTTTGTTTGTTACTTAAAGCTCTTTTTACTGTAGTGAATGTTCCGATTAGACATAAAACATGAAATTAGTTTCTATTCTATTTGAGTTTAATCATGTTAGTTATCCATTATTAGTATTGACTATATTAATGACATTTGTAAACTATTTATAGAGTGACATTATACCTGAATGAAGAAGTTTTCGAATCAATAACAATCAAGAACAAAGGATCATTCTCTCTAATTACTTTAGGATGATGAATCCTATATTGATCGCTTAGCTACCTCCATATAGTTCATACTATATCTAATAACTACCGACTAGACTACTTTTGACTAGAACAGGTCATAAATAGTATCAAAATATAGCAATCAGTATATAAGATAACTTTGTAGATCTGAAATTAAAGAATCATTTACACAATAATCGCAATGATAATTGACATAGACATAAAAATAATGCTCCAAATGGATTTTTCATACGAGGTTAGTTTAGTAAACTTGTTCTCTAATAATCTCCCATATATTTATTTGAGAATAATCTCCCACATATTTATTTGAGTATCTCCATATTTAAGTGTCTATAATTTCAATTGCTCCCTTCATAAGGAAAAACATAATATGTGTTAGTCTTTTATACTTTATTAATGTCTAGTCTCAATAGAATAATAACTAGGAATAATTTAGGGATAATATATGAACACAATATAAATTTTATAATTATGATCTTATCATAATTTTATTTGCAATGTATATTTATCCAATAGACTTTATCATATACATATGAATATGTATAAGATAGAGAATGTCTTTAAATGATTTTGTCACTAAACTACAACCAAACGATTGGCTACAGGCCATAAATTAACATAAGATTGTTTTGTGGAAAAAATTGGCTACTGACTTATCATTATTATTAGAATGAGTCACTAAATATGGACTAATCTACTTTTATGATGGTGATACATGCAAACATGATTACAAGAATGCCATGTACCATATTTTCACCTCTTCTTTTGTAGGATTCATACTTGAAACTAAAACATTTTAAACTTATTTATAGGTGTTTGTAAGATCTTAATAGAATTTGGCTACAAGTTCAAGGTGTAAAACAAACATTACATAGTGTAACAAAGTCGTCTAAAAATGATACACTTATCAAGGACTATGTTACAAGTCTTGGATGATGTACACTAACTTGGAGCCTTATTTTCTCTAAAAACTGTATAAAAGACATGCTCCTCAAAGGTAATACTGAAAACTATAGTCTTCTATTCTCTAGAAATGGATATCTCCACTCCTTCTAGATGTCATAGAGAGTCTACCTCATTAAAGAGTCTACCTCATTAAAGAAAGGATATCCTTAGTCAAATGATATGTTAGGCATTAAGTGTAGTATATTGTCAATATCGAGAACCTAGATGTTTCCAACTGCATGACTTCATTATTGAAACAAAGGACCAGGGATCTCAGTTTTAAGTTGCATCAGTATTATAAATCTTTTCCTTTTGATGTGAAGGCATAGAGACATGTTTCAGACCAAATGTCTTAACAAAATTGGAATAATTTGTGTGATCATTAGGCTCACCTAAACGTTCATGTTTGTTTTCTTTACCCTCACATTTACTTCCATTAATCTTGTTCAATGATTTAACGACTACCTAATCTTTGTTTTATTTAGGAAAATTTTAAGAAGACAAAGGTTAGTAGAGGACAAATGAAAACACCTCATAATCAAAGGTACAAATTATTTGTAGTTGTCTGAAATAAATATGTAAGATCTTTGTTTACAAGTTATAATTATATCAATAAACATTATATTATTTAGTGTTCCTTGTATTTTTGTTTCATAAAACAAAGTAAGACGGAACTACATAGACAAGAGTGTGATAGGATCATGCTGTACAAATTCACTCACTATAAGGAAGGTAAAGGGTGGACGCTAGAAGAAGCATAAAATTCTTATGTAAGTATAAAAATTTGTTTAATATGGTAGTTCATTAATTAATATAGTAGTATGCATTGGATATTTGGATTTAATATTGTTCTTGTTTTCTTAATTTTAGAATAAGATGCAAGAGTTGTTACCAAAATCTATGTTTGAGGGGACATTTGTAATATCGTACTTGGTGCATGCTCTGGCTATGTCAAAGGTCTTAGCTATGGACCTATGGCAAATGTTTCAACCTCATCAAATAAAATAGTCATTCAACAACTTTAAGAAGAAAACATGGTGCTTAAGGCTTAATTATAAGAAACTCAATTACTTGGCCCAAATTATGAAAATGAAGAGGAAAGCGAAGCTATTAATTACATCTCTTATACTTTTTCTTTTAATTCCTATTTTATTATAATTTAAATTTAAATTTAAATGTTTTTCTCAAATTACAAAATTGATGAAGATGCAACTGCAGAGAGATTATGTCATGAATGGTAAAGTTATGTAATGTTTGCTTTAATTAGAACCTATTGTTTCAATACTCATAATATTTTGAGTGTATTTTAACTAAGCTTTTTGGATTATTACAGGTTCATCAACATGAACAATACTAGCTATTCATTCCAGTTATGTTGTAATTTTTTTGTAATCTCAGCATTTATAATTTGTAAATTGGTCTCTTTATTTATTAATTTGTCTATAAGAATTTTTAAAGTTGTCATCAAAATCTTGTATGCGAAGAATATTCTTTTTGTTGGTATAATTTAATAATATTTTACTTTTATACACACTGCTTCAAATTTTCAATTATTTTTGTACAATTTATTTATATAGTAATTTTATAATAAAATATATTGATACATTATATACAACAATATAGATTAAAAATGTAACAATTAATTTATTTCAAAATTGTATAATATTTGGTTAAAACATAACTATAATATTTGCCTACATTTTTGGAAATGTAGCGAAATTTAGAAAATGTAGCTAAAAAGTTTACGTTATGTTTCTAAAAACGTGGCCTAAAACTTTTGTCTATGATTATGGAAACGTAGCAAAAGGTATTTAGCTATAAAAAAGTAAGTATAGCCAAAAACTTTTGATGACGATTTCTCAAAATGTAGCTAAAGTTTTTTGCTATGAAAATAAAGAGTAGCCAAAAACTATTGGCAATGAATTATGAAAACATTGCCTATAGTTTTTCAGCTACAAGAATTTGTCAACATTTTGGGTGATGAAATGAAAACTTTTAGATTTTTTTACATCTTTAGCTATGATTTTTTATAGCCAAATGTCAACTTTATTGTAGTGTCATAAGATAATTTTTCAAGCAATGAAATGACCAATTATCAACTTCCATTCAGATTTTGTATCTAAAAAAAAGTGCTTTCATTAGCCCCCAACATTTGCACTGAATTCTAAAGTAGACCCTAACGTTTCAGAGTGTTCAAAATGAACCATAATGTTTGCAAAATGTTCAAAACAACCCCTGATTGGATGGAACAATTGACAGAGTTAGGTTTCCATTAGTTAAATGCTGAAGTGGAATTTTGTTGACATGGATTTTTTAAAAATTTTTAATGAAATGGATCCATACAAAAATGATATGGCTTTTTTATTTAGAAAGAAAGTAGGTCCTAATTGAGATTAAACGATGCGTCTGGGAAGAGTTTAAATGAAAATAGGTCTCACTTTCATTTAAACGGTGCATTTGAGAGGGAGATTGAGTTTAAAAGGAAGTAGATCCAAGTCCCATTTAAATGAAGGAGACTGAGAGCAAAAGCAAAAAGAGATAATCATAAATAAAGAAGCAGATGATGAAGAAGAAGAAATCACTATATAAACATTCAATTCTTCATTTTAATGCTTAGAATTCTTTGGTTATCTCTTTTAGTAACCTTTTTTCTGTTGAAGCTAGGTTTTGAACTATCCATGGTTTTCATGTTAGCCCTATAATGCTTCTGTGTGAATTATAGTAAACTTAGCTATGAGAAGTATGGATACTTTATGGGATTTTTAGGGTCAACTAGGATTTCTAGTGGTTTCACTACGTTCTGCATGTTTGGTGATAAGAAAATTGCTAATGATTTCCTTACTGTTTTCTTGTTCATCATCACTCTAGTGCCTGAAAAGACCAAAGTTACAACTTGTTAAAAGTAACTTGCTATTTAACATGTTAATGGAATTGTTTTATTGTCGATGTTGACAACAAATGCTTGTCGATGAGGATTTATAGATCTCCATGTCAAATTAATTTAATAATCGTAAGTGTAGCCCATATTATTTTATTTGATTCTAATATAAAGTGAGCCCAAAATAAATTAGAGTCATTAGGGTTACTTAATAAAGAAACCCTTCCCTCTCCCTTCAATATAAAAAAAAAACATTTACAGATATCACTAGAGATACATTCTTGCACCATTGAAAAGAACAAAGAAATGTAAGAAGGCGAGAGTGGATAAAGTTTGTGTAAAGAAGGGATTTACTAATAAGAAGAGATTACACGAACATGGATAATGATTGGTAGTTCTCTCTTTTCTTTATACCACTAATTTTAGGGTTTGAAGATGTTAAATTAATTATATCATAAATGTTTTTGGGTGAATTCTATGCTTGTGATATTGCTTGCAACGTTAAAGATTAAATTTTACATGTGATATCAGAGCAGATTATGACACGTTAATTTGCATTAGAGTTAAACCTAAAATTATCGACAATGATTAATATTTCTTTGGTTTAAAGTTATAAAAGATTGTTTATTGTTTCCGTTGTAATATCTTGATTAAGGCTATCTTATTTCTCAGTTTCTAGATTTGATTTTATCGATTGAACGATCCTTAATAATAATAGTCAAAGATTGCAATGACATTACTATCTTTCACATATCTGTTTGTTTGTTTTGTTTTAAACTGAGATGGGATAGCTATTGATATAAATCGATTCTAAAGACTCCGGTGAACCACGTTTTCATATTTCTGGGGCCTACCATTACAGGTTTATATTTACATTGCATTAATTGTTTACTATCTTTGAATGAATTCTGAAAAAGCAAAAGCATTGTTGTTTAGCACGTACATGCATTAATTATGGTTTGACTTGTTAACTTTTAAAAGGAATAAAAGATGTAGTGAACAGTGTATGTGAGTGTGTACAATAAACGTTTAAAGAAAAGTTTTTGTGGGACCTATGATCAAAAGCTTTGTAGCTTTGTTTACATTACTTGTTTACTGCAAATTTTAGAAAACTAAAAGTGAAAGAAAAGTCAAGGTTTTTATTAGATCACCATTAAGACATTAGATTTGTGTTGCATTAATTATTTGTATGAGATTTGAAAAACATATTTTTTGTTTCTAGAACATAAAACAATTAAAAGACAAGGTTTCGTAGGGCTCACTGTAGAGAGATTATTGGTTGTGTTGTTGTAAATTAGAACGTTTAGGGATAAAATATATGAAAACCGTGACTCCTTTATTGAAAAATCTTTAGGCATATTTTGTTGGGATTGACATAAAATATTTTTTTGAAAATAAAAGGTTGAAAATGGACTATTATGTTTTGGTACTTATTATTTTTGGACTATTATAATCTTGTAATAAAATAACAGTTTTGTCCTTAAAAGGTTTTTGGACTTTACAATATCATCTTTCAACATTAAAGTTAAATTCCAAAATTCACGTTTACTTACTAATTAAATGCTTACTGTATGGAAAGTTTGTTAGTCACCAAAGTGACCTTGCTTGAAAAGATATGGACATTTAATTATGCATTCTTTCAATTGTTTATGTTATATGATGATAATAAACGATATAATAGATGAACTGAACAATTGAGTTTATTAATTATAATGCTAGGAGATCACCCAATGGTGGATCATTGCTTATAAATAATAACATTAAAGAGAATTATTGACCAACTTAGTAAATATGTTTGTATATCCAAAGATAATATGCATACTAGCATGAGCATGATTGACTATCTATCAAAGTATGTATATATATATATATATATATATGTTAGCATCATCATAGATTAAGGATATGTGTTTAAGTATCACCTAAAGGTGGACTTAAATATATATCTATATTAAAGTTTATTATTGTTTGAATCTATTAATTGTACTCAAAGATTTAATGTGTGGGTTTGTTTTTATGTTTGCAGTTTCTAGTAATTTGTTAGCTATGGGCAACGGTCTGATCAAGTTCAACGTGTTAAACTATATCAAGTGGTTTGAGCAAATCCAATTTCAGATGGGTATTATGGATAAGTGAAGTGAATCACACGTTAATGTAATGCTTAAAATACGATATATGAATACACGAGAAGGGGGGTTGAATTGTGTATTCCCCTTTTTGAAAATTCTTTCAAATACGTTTTGTAGAAAACAATCTTTTCACAGAAACTTCAGTAAATCTGAATTAATCAAAACTTTGAAAACTTGTTTGAAATCTAAGTAATAACAAAACTTTGAACTT
>JANIJH010000225.1:15677594-15694532 GCA_024520975.1 Erythroxylum areolatum | reverse complement strand
TCCAATGGCTCTAAACCCTAATTCCTCAAATCAAATTTCTAATCTTTCTGTGCCATTGGATAATCAATTTCGGAACCAGAAATCCAATTAATCGATCATTAGGTCAATTTTTCGGTCCGGACCTATTACTCTGAAAATTCCAGAAAAATTCCTAAAAATCCTTAAAATTATACAACTCATGATCATACACTCCAATTTCAAAATTCAAACTCCTAAATTTCATTTCTTACTCTAATTCAATTTCCAACGCTCAATTGACCTAATTATCTCCAAATTACCAATTTACCCAATCATATCGGGAATATGTTATACATATATGTACGTTCATATGCTAGTGCAATAATTGCCCAATTAATCAAATGTACATAAGCTAAATAATGCATGCACATGCCAATTATGAATATACTCTACTGTACCCATCCCATCGGTAACGGGATGTTACAGATAACCTATGCACGATGAATCCGAAACTAACATGCAAATGTTAGTTTAGAAAAAAAACATATGATCTTTAATGTTCAAAGAAATGTCTCTTAAATTATTGAAAGAAATTATTAAAAATTTAAAATCTTAAATTTTAATTGAAAAGACATGCTTTTAAAAAAATTAAAATAACTAAAATTATTTAAACATTAAGAATTTGAATTTCTAAACACTCCCTTATAAGTGGTAAACTAAAATAACTACTTGAATTGAGATTAATAAAATTATTATTTATATTGAGTCTCACTTAATTTTAAGTTGATATTTGTTAAATAATTTATTTAAAATATTCGATATATAAACTATTAAATAATTTATTTAAAATATTCGATATATAAACTATCACATTTAGCCAATAATTTATCTATTTAAATAACTTATTTGTAAACTATTGCTTGTACTTATAATTTATTATTCAATAACAATAAAACATTCAAAGAAGTCTATGATTTGGCATTAAGTCCATAAAAAATAATGATATCATCGTTAAAAGTTGAAAATTTATATAATCATTGGCAACAATTTGATATAATTGGGCCTCAATTATTATTAGTTTGGGCCAATCGGATCGCCAAGACCCACCATTCCCATTTGCTAGCTTCCCTTGCACTCTTCATCTTCGCGGGAGAATTCTCCCTTTACATAAGCCGCGCCAAAATGTCACAAATTTTCAGTCTTCAGGGTTTCTATTCCAATCACATTGAGTCTACGTGCTGTCATGGAAATTGAGCAACGTTGGATCGTCGACGCAAAACCCTAAGATATGGGGAGGAGAAATAGTGCTATTGTTTTGTCTTCCGATGATGAAGATAACGATCGCTCTTCTGCTTCGTATCGGAGCTACTCGAAGCCGAAATCAAAACCGTTTGTCACTCTCACTAACGCTAGAGAACCGAAGAGGCCTCGTGTATCGGGTTCGCGATCACGTTTGAGCAGAGAGCCTCGTGATGGGAATGAGGTGGATAATTTATTGTTTCATTTCTCAATGATTGTTGGTTTTCTTATTTCTTGGATTAGTTGTAGAGGATCGTAAAAGTTATTTGTTTTTTATGCAGGTTTGGTTCCGTGATGAAGATTTTGATGAATTATTGTGTTGGTCCAAGGTACCTGCGGGTATGCTTTGGTTATTGGATTTTCTTTCATGGCTGTAGTTTGGTTTTCTTAATCATGTTAAGTATCTCTCTTTTTAATGCTTTTTTTCTTAGTTATTTCTTTATGGATTCTATTGAAGATGACTGGAAGGGGAGAGTTGAATTCGGTTGTGGAAGGAATGATGTGAAGGAATTATGGGTTGATAAGTATGCACCACGTTGCTTTGAAGAACTTGCTATTAATAAAAAGAAGGTTGGTTTATGAGCTTCACAATTTTATGTGTCAGATTGTTTGTTCACATGATTGATTGTTGGCATTTGCAGGTTCAAGAAGTTAGGGCGTGGTTTGAGGAGAGAATGAGAACTTTAAAGGTAGCTCTATAATTATGTATTGTTTTATACTAATGATTTTTATAAATCATATGAAAGAGGAGTTCATTTCTTTTTCTGTTACAACGTGGAAGAGGAGTTCTATTGTTAATAATAAGTGATGAATGCGTGTATTAAGTAAATCAACATTCACTTTTAGTACGTTTGTCGGAGTACAGCTATTTCTGTTTCATTTTTGTGAAATGTTGAAATATAAAAAACTTACAGATGAGCTGTGAAAATATAAGACAGCACAAAGAATAATCAGTTCTATATTTCAAAGTGCTTTTCAGGGTTTTTGTGTAGAATACAATACATGGACTCACGTAAGTTGTTTGCTTCATACCAAGCAATATATTAGGTGCTTGATTTGGGGCTTTGGATCTTAGAGCTTCAAGGAGAGGGAAATTGTTATGAGTCATTAATCTTTTATCATTTTCTATTCTTCTTTTAAGATCCTACAAACTGCAACTTTTATCACCTTTTTACAGGATGATTTTAGAAGTCATGTTCTTGTCATGACTGGGCAAGCTGGTGTTGGAAAATCTGTAAGTTTTTGTTCTTATATTATTGGAAGCCTGTTTACTGTATTTGCAATCTGAGATGTTTGATTGGCTCTCAAATTTTGTATAATGTTTACTGACTGTACTTGTATGTTTGGTTATTATCATGTAATACATTGACAAAATACATTTTTATGTACGGTATGTAGTGTTCTTATAAGGATGTTTATATTTTCAAAATTTTGTTAGTTTTCAAATACATCCTTAGAATGGTTGTACTGTTTGTGTATTGGTTAATGGCCATTGATTGTTCTTGAAATTTATATTAGGTTATTGACTCAAGCATATGACCTTTATCTTGTTCCTTTGAGAAGAAAAAAGTCAAATATCCTACATTTTTGTAGGCAACTATCCGATTGATTGCATCTCACTTGGGGGCTACTTTATGTGAATGGAACACACCTACTCCTACAGTTTGGCAGGAACATGTGCATAATGCTAATGCAGGTAAGCAGTTAGGGAATCAAATTGATCATTTGTCCTGTATTACCTTGCAAAATAACTTTTAAGAGAAGTTGCATAAATCTCTGATATAGTTTTTTACTCGGATAAAATTTGTATTCGCTGATCTTATGGTCGAAGGTGGAGCTGAGATGTAATTTCTGCTGCATGGTTGTCATTTGGGCACCAGGAAGATGGAAATTTGATTCAAATTTATTTACTTGATTTGTTTGATTAAATTCTCTGATAATGGCAAAGATGATAAACCTAGTGGTTTCTGTGCTGTTGATTGCATCCTGTTTTATGGTAGGGATAAAATATGCATCCAAGTTGGATGAATTTTCCAGTTTCATTGAGACAGCTAGCAAGTATGGAATTATCCAATCGACGGAGTCAAAATCATCTATGATACTCTTGATTGATGATCTTCCTTTGACAAATGGAAGAGCTGCTTTTCGAAGACTCCAAAATTGCTTGCTTGTCCTTGTGAGATCTACACAAATACCAACTGTTATCCTGGTTACTGACTATAGTAAAACAGATTCAGCAGACTGTACTGTACGAAGCATGGAAGAACTTCAGTTGTCTCTTGAAAATGCTGGAGCTTGTAAGGTTACTTTCTTGAATTAGCAGTACTAATAATAATCATTTGTTCTTCCTGGACGCATGTGTCAAACTGCTATAAAAACTTTTCAGGTCGCCTTCAACCCTATTACTATTAACTCCATCAAGAAGACACTTGTCAGAATATGTAGAGAGGAGCATTGTTCTGTGACTTTTGAAAATATTGATCTTATAGCAAAGGCCAGTGGAGGTGATATAAGACATGCAATTTGCTCTTTACAGCTCTTTTGTATGAAACCAGATCCAGGGTTAGACTTATTTCCGACAAATTCACGGTGTAGTTATACAGATGAAAAAATCCATAACACTAGTGCTTTAGTCAGTAGATCTGCATTATTATTTGGCCGAGATGAGACTCTATCTCTATTTCATGCCTTGGGGAAGTTTCTGCACAACAAAAGAGATACTAATGTTACTAGTGTATCAGGTATCTTCTTGATTATCTTGAGAATGTTATGTTATTCAAAAGTTCAATGTTGTTTTGTGGGAAAAATGGGCGCTACTACCTTTTATTGGGAACATATCATGATGCTGTTCCTCTTCTAGGGCCTGCCTCGTTATTATCTTCTGAATCTATTTCCTTTTCATTGTAGACCAAGATTCCTTTAGTATACAAGAAAACTTCTCCAGGTTTCCATTAAAAATGGACTCTCCAGAAAAGGTCCTCTATCAAGCACATGGGCAAGCCAGGCCAATCACTGATTTTCTGCATGAGAATGGTAGATTCCTCATGCACAAGATTGTCAGTTATTAAATAATTCTGGGCCTACGTTCCCTTGTCTACCTTTTGAGTGTAATGAGATCCAGCTCTTACCATCTCTTTTTCTTTTTGGTTGCAGTTTTGGACTTTTTAAGTGATGAAGCAATGGATGATGCCTGGGTTGTGGGCTCATACTTGAGTGATGCTGATTTCCTTCTTTCTTCTTTCCAAGGAGTGTTGACTAGGTATAATGAGGCTGAGAGTTTTCTCCAATCAGTAGCTGCTTCAGTTGCTGTTCGTGGAGTATTATTTGGCAATTCACATCCTTCACCATCAAGGTTGTGCTTGAAGAAATTCAATTACTTGGTCAATGTCTAAAATGTGCTTTACGAATTCTTTTAAATGTGCAGGTGGCACTCAATTCGAAGGCCAAACCTCTGGCAGGTTGACCAATCTATGTTGCTTAATCAGGTAGTTTGGGTTATATTCATTGTCATTCTGACATTGGATATCCATTATCATTTTGATATTGCTTCTCTCTTGTACTCTTTGTGTTGCTCATTTTAAATTTATGTGCCCCTATGTAAAACGTGAGAAATCTAACAGTTGGGGCACTCTAATCTCCTTTGTTTCTGGCGTCTATATTTATTATCTGGAAAGAATCTTGAACTATGATCGATTTGATACTTGACCATGGAAGAACTACAATAGACTTTTGAGTTAAGACTTTCATTTTTTTATGCTAGCTTTTGCTACTTGCCCTTTTGCAAATCGTGTTCCATCGCTACACTGCATGGTTCTGTGACGTGTAAATTTCACTTTGCCTAAAGGTTCTTAGTTATGAAACATCACAAGGGTTGTGTATGGAAGTACTTATTGGACTCCTCTTTTTCCCTTAATAGTTTACTGATGCTAATTTCTTGATGCAGAAAGAAATGACAAGGAGAAGATTCAATCCCCACAGGGGATCCAGCTATTTGGATGTTCTAGATATAGTTGCTGATTACAGACCTCTGCTAAAATGGCTTGATTATAGATCATCCAGTTTTGATGGCAGTGAGACGGATGATGAATGTGAGAGGATGAGTTTGGATGGGAATGGAGGCAAAAGTTCAGATGACGAAATTGAAGAGTGGTGAGAAAAGTTGAAGCAAGCAGCCTTAAATAGTTTCTCACGTATGAAATTAACCTTATGGTCATTGCTTTTTCTTCCCAAATTGAAGCTTTCAGGAAATAAGATGTAAATTGTTTTTCTCTGGGGGAATCTAGTTCAATCCAGCAGAGTTATTAGTTCTTGTTTGGATTCCGGCGCCTCATTGATACTCCTTTATGTTTTAACTACTCGGACAGTATGATGTACAGGAACGTGAAGAGACCCATAATCTGGGTAGTTTGTTAAGATAAGAAAGTTAAAAGAATGCTGATATTGGTCTTAACTTAGGCCTTAGGCTGCAGTTGACATCGTGAAAGCTCTCTTGGGTTCAAATGTTTAGGCCTTGCATTAAGAAGTTAAATGAAATGGAACTTTATTTTTTCTACTTGGGACTTGCTAGTCGCCCAAAGTTTAAAAGTGCTTGATTTGAAGAAGTGGGTATATTATTATACACAAAAGAATCCATACAGGATGCGCTTAGGAAGCATTGATCTCAAGCATGCCTTGAGAACAAAAGGAAGCTGCATCCGAGGAGGAGCTAACAATATAATTTTACAACGGCTGCTGTGAACTCCAGTGCTGCCTCTATGAGGGAGCTAGACTTGTATCGTTACAAGTTTAGCTAACAAAAAAGTCACTAGACTTTACCCAAAAAATACCACCAGCATTGGGTGTTGAATAAGGGGCATTATCAGGCAAGAAAATGAAAGAAGGTAATCGAATCTCCGGGTCATCCAACTATCGTTCTCATATACATAATCGACAATTGATGCCTCCATCCTAATTGGCAAAGGACATGATCACTCAACGGGGACATAATCTTCTGTACTTTCTATTCTTCAATCTTATTTAACTTCATCTCAATCATATATTTATATAGATCTTACATAAATATATGATTAAGATGAAATGAAGCAGTGTTGTAACAGAATAGAGATTACAGAGGATTTGAGAGGAGTCAACGGCCCCTTACATAGCCAATCATGTGGTTAAAATCTCACTCTTTTTCTACTTCCCTAGCTCCATTTAATTTCCTTAGGATATCCCGACCTTGAAAGAACGCCCTTTGAGTATGATCTTTTTTATTTACAATTATAAAAAATCCGTTTTAATATATTTGCACACAAGAAATTACATTCCTTTTAAGAAGTGTCTAAGCAAAACCTCAAGAAATGTGGCATTCACAACGTTAGCATATATTGAAAATATATGGATCTTAGACCTAGAGATTAATGCATATATGAAACTTAAATGTAGGAGATTGAATAGCATGTAATTAGGGGAGTAATTATGGTCTCTTTCCATTCTTGCATATCTCCCTATTAGTATAAATATAGAGAACCCTCTATTTTAAAGTCCTTTCTTCTCTCTATTAGTATGTGTTTCCTCGATACAAAAGGTAAAAATTTCAATCTTATATACTTTGATTGTCTAGTAGATATATAGTATATCAAACTCTTCGACTCTTCAAAACGATTACAATACCAAATCTAAAGTCTCCTTTCCACAAGCCATCACAGAGTTGTTATCGAAGTTCTATCTAAAAAAAAAAAGAAAACCTAAACAATGTCATTTTATGAACTTCAAAAACAAAACACCTTGTTTCCTACCAATTATGGTTTAAATGAGCTAAATTATGCTTCTCAAAACATATTTTCTCTTATTTCTTTTGGTGTTCTATTACTCTGCTGATAATCTTCTTGTTTGTGCATTATACATGATTCTAGACTTCTCCGGTACATCCTTCAACCAATTAATGTCACATCTGATGGCTCTAATTATGGTTTATGGGTTGAGAAGATGTCTGGGTTTTTTTTTTTCAGAAGACATGATTCTATGAAATATAATGATTGGTAAAATTCAAGCTTATTAAAAAAGACAATGAAGATATAGATGCATTCATTAAATGCTTAGTAATACAAGGTGACATAAATTATCAAACTTCGAAATGGTTCTACAATATATGTTAGATTTATCAACTTAGACTTCTGCATATTTGACATTGCTAAAGAGGTACCATTTTTTTAATGGTATTTTATCTCTAATGGTGTGAACCAATTTTAGTTACACTAACACCTTCATCGGATACAACAAACCTAGTCCTCGCCAACTATTTGTGATTATGTATCTAAATTGCAAGTACTTTGAGATTAATAGACACTAAGAGATCCTATATGACCTAATATTAAAGCAACGATTATTTATGCTAATATTCATGATCCTAAGCATATTTGGTAATTGTTCATGACTATTAGAGATTCTTGAGTCCATCAACACTTTTTTTTATCGTGGTTATCTGTCTAATCTTGATATTATGGTCAATATATTAATCACAAAAATGGACACGACTCAATGTCTTTAGCATAGAAAAGTCTATAATACCTATTGATGTTGTTCTTATCAGTCAAACCTCATCCTATCGAACTTCTACCCCTCAGAACTTAGCTAAAAAGTCTTGAGGTATTTTGTTACTACCATAAAAAAAGAAGTGATCATCACATCTTGAAATGCAAAAAACAACCCTAACAAATTTCTAGACAAAGTAAGTCTTCTTAGTAATCTTAAACTCAAAATACTATTGATGCCAATGTTACCACAAAGGGTTCAATAGAGAACACATGTTCCAATTTCTCCCTGAAAAATCTTTATGTTCTCCTCCAACTTTAACTATATTCTAATATTATTTCTTCTCATATCTTATTTGTCACATCAAGTGTTTCATCTTTATAATTCTTTGATTTAGCTTTTTGCAACTACATGCACACATTTCCTGACGAAACTTACCAATGGAAAACGCTAACTTTCTGTCAGTAATGTAGTTTTGCGACGATATTCACTGACGGAAAAATTGTCGCGAAATTAGGTGTTGGTAACATTGCCAACGGAATCTTGATTTCATCGGGAAATATACCGACGGAACACACTAATCATTGGTAAATTTACCGATGGAAAGAATCGTCTCTGTCGGTATGGATACAGATGGTTTGTGATAATGAAATTATGTCGTTCAGCAATAACAAAATGACGTCATTTGGTTTAAACTAAATGATGTCATTTTGATACTATTAAAAACCTTTAGCAATAACAAAATGTCATTTCGTTTTTATCAAAAAGTTAAATAAAACCAAACGAATGACAACGATGTATTGATAGTCACTTTACCGATGGATTACTGACAAAAATTTTTGTCGATAAACTGAAAGCATTTTATGACACATACTTACCGACAGTTACTAATTACCCTCGCTAAGCACCTCATTTTCTTCCAATTTCAGTGACGAATATTGCTACCATTGGTAGTTAGAAATTTCTTACACAAGTTTTTCGACGGTTTGCACTTTCCATCGGTAATTGGCAACGATTTCTTACCTTGCCAATATTTCGTCGGTAATTGGACGATTTCTTGCAGTAATTACCGACGGAAACTTTTATTGTCCCTAAATTCCATCGCCAATTTTGCTATGATGGTTTTCCTCCATTTTTAGCGTCAAATATCACAACCATCACTAAATGAAAATTTTCCTAGTGACTTTAGCGACGGAAAACTCATTCTCGTCGCTAATTTGCAAAGGTTTATGTTTTGTCGGTAATATTCCGTCTCTAATTCCTTCTTTTCTTGTAGTGATGACCTCTAGCTCCTTTATATTTGACTTTTCAACCACTCCTTTTATTTCACATGATGTTTATATTACTGATGATTCTATTATGCATATTCAAAGTATAAGCATTGTTTAAATACCTAAGTTATCCTTACCTAATACTTTTGTTGTTCTTAAACTTTCTTTAAATCTCATATCTATTGGTCAATTATATGAATTTTGTGTTAAATTACTTTTTAGGTTGTAGTTGTACTATATAGAATCTATATACAAGCAAGATTCGGGGGACAAGGTGTAAGTTTGGATAGTTTGTTTGAACTTATTTTTCTTTACCTCCCATCCAAACTTATTACTGGTGCTATTACATCCTATCTCTGACACTCTCGTCTTGTTCTTCTCTCTAATATTAAGCCAAGAAATTTAATTTCTAGTGATTATTTGGGTCATGTTAAACTTTGATTATGCTTCATGTCAACTTTCTAAATGTCATATATTACCTTTTTTTTAAATAATGATTATATTTCTTTATCATCTTTTAATTTGATTTATTCTAATATTTGGGGACCTACTCCTAATAACATTATAAGTAGTTTGTGATATTGTGTAATCTTTATTTGTGATGATTCTTTTAAATATAAATAAATTTATCTTCTACAATATAGGTTTGATTTTATTTTTATTTTACTTATTCTCACTTTATAAATTTATATGAGAAATGCTACCAAAAATTAAGGCACTTTAAAACATAAACTCCTCAATAGTTTTAGCAATAAAATTAGGAACAACAGAAGAAGAGTCAAATTAAATGTGTTGTAGTAATTCTGTGAAACTTGAGTATATCAACCAAACAACCTCAAATTTGGAAGGCTTTGAAATTTGATCATAAGCCATCGAAACAACAAATTGGGGCAACAATTTGAGGAAATTTTGGATAAAGGCAACACCTTACCTCTTCAAACACAACTTGTTAAGTAGAATTGCAAAATGTTTTTTTTTCAAATAATAACTCTTTTATTAGTTCAAGCAAATGGACAACAAATTTTAGGTCAATCAAGTTACAACAATTAATGAACTCAACAAACCTCCAACTTCCATAGAGTTTAGAGGTTCCCACTCTCTTTTTCTACCTAAGTGGAACATGAATAAAATCAAAGTTATGAGTGTCATACCGTATTGGGCAGTATTAGCCAAAAAATGATAAGATTTAAAGTAACTGCATATCGGGATTTGGAATCGCCAAATCAGTACCGACTAATACCAAAATATTGGCTAGTTACTAATTAAACTTAATAACAAACTTTTAAAAGTTAAGGACTAAATTGAAATTTTGACAAAATTAACCTTAAACTTACTCAGCCTCCTCCTTACCCCAGTACCGCTTGCGCCTCTCTTATAGTCTCACTCTCATCTCACCTTTTTACTCTCACTCTTAGCCCTTAGGTCAGCTCATCACCTGGCCCTTTGCACCCAGTCACACTCGCACAACACCCAGCCACACCCGACAACATTTGCACTACACTTAATCACACTTGCACCCAGTCTCACCTACATACAGTTGCACCCGTACATAATCACACTTAAACCCAGTTGCACTGCACTCGTACCTAGTTGCACCTGTACTACACCTACATGCGAACCTGTCACTATACCTACTAACTTGTGCCACTAAACCACAGTCCACACTCAAATTTGTTGACCCAACCCACACCACTCTAAGGATTCAATGAAGATTGCACAAAAATGTGTATTTGTGTTACGTAGTAATTTAATGAAGGTTGCAAAAAATTGTGTATTTTTGTTCTACAATCTTTGTGTCTTTGAGATAGGGATTCAATGAAGGTTGCAAAAAAATGCAACAAATTTTATGGAATTATGGAATATGAATATTGAAATATTGAATTGTGTTGATTATTGAGTTGAATATTAAATTATACATTTGTTTTCTGCATAATATTGAATATATATAAATGAATATTGAATTATGAATTTATGTCTTGTGACTCTGTATTGTATAGCAATTGTGTATTTTTAATTATTGGTTCTTAGTGAATTGCATAGTGTATCATGTATGTTGACTTTTGGCTATGAAGTTACTAGGAATGATAATTAAAATTGGTGAATAAAAGAATGCTAAATTAAAGGTAAGAATTAGGATTTCAGTAATAATGTTGATTAAAATTAGTTAAGAAAGCAAATAAAGCATTACAAATTGAATTATACAAGCAAACAAAATATATTAGTTTATAGTTGATTTATATGATTATATAAAATAGGTTGTAAACTTGTAAATGTGAGTTATGGTTGAAATTGATTAGGTTATAGTTGTGAGTGTATGTCTTTATGGTTGAATTATGTATTCATATAAAATAAGTTATATTAGACATATATCTGTAATTGTATATGTTAAATTATTGGTTCTTAGTGAGTTGTGTTGAATGAAATTGAATTGTGTAATGTATGTTGACTCTTGATTGTGGAGTTAATTTGAGTAAGAAACTAAGAATTTTGAATAAAATTGGGAATGAAATATTGTTAAATTAAAGTTGGGAATTAAGATTTTCTTAACAATATTGATTGAAATTAGTTAAGAAATAAAATAATGATAAGCATTACTAATTGAATTGTATAAGCAAACAAAATAGATTAGTTTATAGTTTAATTATGTGATTACATAAAATATGTTATGAACTTATAGTTGTGAGTTATAGTTGAAATTTAATAGGTTATAGTTGTGAGTGTATATCTTTATGGTTGAATTATATAATCATCCAAAATGAGTTATATAAGATGTATGTGCTTTTGTGTTATTTTTGAGTTAAACAATATATATTTTGTAATAGTAGTTGATAATGAAATTAAATGTTCTTTATTTTGATATGAAGTTATTAATTTAATTTTGACATATGTATTAATTTATTTTACAGATAAATAGAGGGAAGCTAAAGTACTTTTGAGAATTCGGTTGCTTCAGGTATAGGAAGATTTGATGATCCAACTTGGGCTTATGCTAGATTGGTTCTTAGAATGAAGAGACATTCTATCTGTTTGTATTATAATGAGCATTTGAAAGCCAGGAGAATAACCAAATTAAAGAAGCATTTAACTAGAGTTAAAAAGCGAGTTATGATGCAGGGCCTTTTTAAAAAGTGATTTATGATGTGAAATAGAAAATGAAGACTTTGCTTGAAGAATATCAGCAAGAGAAAAGATAGAAGCCAAAGATTGAACTATGAAATTAGTAGTGAAAGTTCTTTCGCTGGTAGTCAAGATGATAGTACGGATGTTGAAAGTTGTAGTATTCCTACATAACAAGAAGGAAATGTTGTACCTGATGTTAGGAAAAGAAGAAGATATGTTTCTAATTTTCTTATACCATGAACAATTCCTAACGCTCAGCCTTTAATCCGTAGTGCCTCATAGTCTAGAGAAGCAGCTCATAATGTGGACATGGAAATGGCTAGATGGAGGTATGATTTATATATAACATTTAATGTTACTCAATCTTATTATCATCAGCCTATGGTGGATGCTATTGCCTCTTACGATCCAAGATACAAAGCTTCTTCAATTGATGACCAAAGAGGTAAACTTCTAAGCAAGTATGTTTATGAAATAAAAAGTTATTTGGATGAAAAAAGAATGACTTTGGCTACTTATGGGTGTTCAACATATGTGATGCTTGGACAAATAGAAGACCTAAGCCTATTACTAATTTTTTAGTTTATTCTACAAAAGGGATAACATTTTTGAAGCCTATTGATACATCTGGCCTTGTTTGGAATGCCCATACTCTGTTTCAAATATTTGATGAAGTTATAAAAGAAGTTGAGCCATAAAATATTGTTCACTTCATCACTGACAATGATTATACTTATAAAGCATATGAAAGAAGACTGCAAAGCAAGTATAATTCTTTTTATTGCACTCCTTATGTTGCACATTATATTGACTTAATGTTGGGATGTTACATATTTTCATATTATTGATAAGACTAAGCAGAAAGCAAAAAACGTGACTAAGTTCATCTACAGTTGTGCATGGATCTTGAATTTAGTGAAAAAGAATTTCACCAATGGTAGAAATTTGTGTTGTCCTACTATTATAAGATCTCTAACCAATTTCTTATCATTTTAGTGCTTTATTCTGATGAAGAAGAAGTTGAGGCAAATGTTTACACGTGATAAGTAGGTTGCATTTCAACATGCTAGGCTAATGATAGATTGGATTTCTAGAATTATATTTGAAGATAATGAAGTTTGGTCTCAATGTCAATTTGTCATATGAGTTTATGAGCCTTAGGTGAGGGTACTTCATCTGACTAATAGTGATGAGAAGACAATAATGAGTTATTTTATGATGCTATGTAAAGGGGAAAGGAAGTAATCAAGGTCGATTTGAAAAATAGGTCTTCTTTGTACGCACCTTATCTTGTAATCATCAATGAGATATGGGAAAGACAACTTTACTCTTCATTTTTTAAAGATAGGGCATTTTTAAATCCGTGTGTCTATTTTAGACCAATATTTATAAAGAAAGTTGAATTCATTAGGAGAATGCTATTAACTATTATAACAATTATTGCCCATAAGATGATACAAGATCTCATAAGCTCACAAATAGAGATTTATAAGGATGCTTATGGTGATTTTAGGATGTCAATTGTTATTTTTCAAATAAAAAAACTTAATAAAAGTAAATATTATTTTTACTTTTGTTACTTGTTAAAATTAATCATCACTTTATTTTGTTTATAATGTTATTTTTGTTGTCTAACAATTGCTTAGTGGGACTAATTCAGAAGTGATGTTCTAGAATTTCAAAGGTTTACAATTTGAATTCTAAGTTAATGTGTGAGTGCAACAGGATATGAAAAGAATTTGAGCGCCTTTGTATTCATCCATTCTAAAAAAAGGAATACATTGGACTACAAAATATTGAATGACTTAGTTTTTTATATATATAATTCAAAGCTTAGAGAAAGATAAGTTATTATCATCATTAAGTTAGATATAATTTCTTATAAATTTTTAATAATTTAATTGTATCTGTTCATTCGGATTCTTAATAGAATAAGTAGTTTTGTAGATCCAATTTAGCTTGACCATATTAATCTTTTGGTGGATTAGGTTTTTGAAGAATTGAGTTTGATAGATGAGAATGGCTTGGCAGATAATTTTGGATGAGAAAGTATTCACACGTCATTTAGTGGATGGTGATGGTGATGATGAGGCTTATCTCAATGATAAGAAATTTGTACCAAATGAGAATTGGGGTCGATGTGATTTGAGTAGGTATTTGATCGAATAAAGTTCTAGATTTTTATTTCTCCCATTCTTTTAATTTTACTTATATTTGGTGTATATATGCAATATAAATATAATTGTAAATGTTTTTATTTTAAGTCTTACTTCTAGTTGGTTTTTTTTTTGGCACAAACTCTTATTGTAAATTGTAATAATTAGATAGTATGGATATTTATTATTCTTTTTATTTAATATTTTGATGTCATTATTATTTATTAAATGATGAAATTGTATCATTTTAAATACTTTGTATTGTCCTTAAATTTATATTTGTATGATGATGAAATGATTTTTTTATATTAGTTATAGTTATTATTTATATGTGAAATATGTGAAAAGTAATGTTAATAAAAATAAATAAATTATTGTTATTTCAAAATTTTATTATTATGATTTTTGGAGACAAAGTTGATATAAAATTATAGATTATACAGTACAATATATTGAGGGATTATTTTATAATTTTAAAAAGTATAGTGACTATTTTATAAAATTTAAAAATTACCCGAAATAATAGCGATGCTGATTAGTTCATAACTTGGATCCTTCAACAATAACTAAAGGGTTCTTTATGGGATTGTTTTGTAAGAAGAAAGTTCCAATTTTGAATTGTTAATTGAAATAACTAACAATAAACAATCAATTTACATCATTCTTTAAAATCACTTATTTTCATTATATGTCGATGCTATAAAAGTCCTCCTAACCCATTAGCCTCCACTCATATGCGTATGGTAAAAAAAATTTGATTTATGACAATGAAATTGAAACCCGCTTATTTTAAGTTTTGAAATAAACAAAATATTGGTCTGCAGGTCTTGATGATATGTTTGTAGAATTGAAAGCCTTTGGCTTCATGGTATAGAACTATGGTTCCATTACTGCAACATATATGGAGTAGAGGAACTGTATTTGTTTATAGTTCGTCAAAATTTTATTTCTATGTATAATTGTTTACCTTAGTTTGGTTTTAAATGTTACTTGAAAATGGTATTAGAAATTAGATTGGATCAGGTATCTCATAAATTAAAGTATGAAAATATTTAAACAAATATGTGAGTACTTATTAGAGAATAAGTTCACCGAATTGGCTTTATGAAGATCTCAAAAGAAATATTACTTATATGTCTATGGATTTTTTCATTATGATGATTGTATAATTGATTCTTAGATTTGAGATTACTTAAGTATCTGATGTGAGAATTACTATGTTTTGATTCTACTTATGATCTATTCTATTTGGGTAGCTTAGTTAAAAGTTTTTAGATCTAGTATGAACCATATATAGGTAGTTGAATAAGTCATTAAAAGATTGATCATTATGAAGTAATTAAAAAGATGTTCTATTATTCTTGATTAGCAGTAATTTAAGGAATTCTCTTACTATAGTGAATTGAAGTTTGAAAAGATATTTTTAAATATCAATTATAAATAAATTACTAATTAGCAAAAAGGAACATGATTGTATTTAAAAAATAAACACTAAATCCATACTCTATGTCAATTAGAACATTGGATAAGGAAGTGAATAAATTACATCATAACTATGTATGAATATGTTAAATCAAACTATTTTAACATTCTTAATATTTGGTTGGTCATAATATATTACTAGATGTCAATCTTGATATATGATTATATTTTGTTTAATTACGGAATTAAAGATCTAATTCTAACTTTGATTTCAAATTATAATTTATAATCATTGTAAATATAGCAGGAACGTAATAGTTCATACATAAAAGAGTAGTTAAAAAAGAAAAATCAATTTAAATTAAGTTGGTATGAAATTTAAGAAACTTTAAAGATCTAGTATGATACATTGGACTTTATTAAAATTAAATTATAACTATAATTAGAGTTTGACTAAAATTTTTAATTTTAATAAAAAATTCTTTTTTTTTCTATAAATAGGATAAATGTACAAGGTATGTAACATTCTATCATTTTCTTTTCAAATATCGAGTTTGTTAAGAAGCATTATTTATAATTGGACATCTTTGGTAATTTAAGGAATTTCACGGTGATGAGTATTCTACTCTACGTGAGATTATTTGAAGATGAGATTTATTTGGAATAAAATCCTAGTCATGATAGGAATTAATGGGAATAAAATCACCATATCTTGATTAAGATAAGATGCAGATTTTTGGTAATTTTTGGACTCTTTTTGATAACTTATTTTAGTATTTTTTATCTATCTAAGGCAGTTGATTTTTTTGTCACATTATCTACATTGGATAGTTGTGCTCTCTACCTATTTGCATGAATTTTTAGGGCTGTATTGTTGTTATTTTTGGGTAAAAAACGACAAGTATATTGTGACTTGGCAGTTGTAATTTTAGGGATCATCGATTATCATTGGCAGCTATAATTTTGGTAATTCAAGTTATCTTTGGTAGCAGATTTTGTGGTGATTGCAGTTATCTATGTGAGATGCTTTTCTTTGTTGGTGTATGAATTTTTAGACAGTTGAGCTACTATTGTTGTTAGGGAAAAGTGTATAGAAAGCATATGTGTGCAACTGTTTTTGTTTAGCATCCCGTTACCGATGTGATGGACATATCGGTAATTTGGATGGTTTAGTGGAGTGTATTCATAATTGAATTGCA
>JANIJH010000225.1:15586258-15609631 GCA_024520975.1 Erythroxylum areolatum | reverse complement strand
GTATAATTGTATAAGACGAATATTATGATTTGAGTTTTTGATTGAGGTAATGGAATTGATGAATTCCAAATTGAAGAGGTGTATTGCTTTGTATGAGATTAAGTAAAATGAAAATTATGAAAAAGAAAAAAATTTATACCGGATTTGATTGGTTTAGACTGAGTGAGTCATATGGTTTCTAATGCGACGCTGTTCTAAAAGTGTATGTTATCGGATGTCGGAATTTGTATTTCAGTTCCATTACATCGTTTGTTTGGTTTGTTTTTCGAGCCAATTCGATTTGACTTTGTATTTGATTCGCTTTTGATTCTTTCGCCTTTGATCCGATTTGTGTTGTACTTTTGCTTCGGCTCAATTTCATTTGCGAGATCCGTTCTTTCGCTTTCGTCCTTTTTGTTTCGCTTTTCGTTTCTGTTTTCCGCTTTTCCGGTTGGGGTCCGGTTCCGAAATCAGGTCCCAACAAAAATGGTGTAGGTATCTTAGTTATCAAGGAAATTATGCATCATGTAATGAGGGTAAAGAGGTAATGATAAGATTTTGACCTTAAAGATTGTGGTAAAAGATATTGTTTTTAATGTAAAATGTACTTATACACCCTAATTAGGGTTGGAAGAACATCTTAAGCATTAATTTTGAGATGAGTTAGATGAGGTGATTTAATAAATTCCCACTAGTGAGAAAGTTATTACAGGAGGAGACTTTAATGGGAATATAGGGGTAACCTTAAACAAGTTTGCTTTTATTTATAGGAGTTTTGGTTACAGAGCTAGAAATTACATATGGTCTTTTCAGTAGCTTTGATTTGGTGATGGCCAACTTATTCTTCAATTAAAAAAGGGAGCATCTGGTAACATTTAGTAATAGAAATATAAAGACTCCAATTGATTACTTCCTCCTAAGATGAAGTGCTTGACCTAGTTGTCAGGGTTGCAAGGTGATACCTAATACATTCTTGTCAAATTAACATGGATTATTGGTTTTAGATCTTATAATCAAGGGTTACATAAAGAAGAGAAGTTCTTAGATGTGCATTACAATGAGATGGTGGAATTTAAAAAGGAAATTATATAATAATTTAAGGACAAAGTAATATCTGGAGAAGAATGGAAACTAAAAGGTGATGCTAAACGCATATGGGAGTGAGTAGTAGTTACTTAAAAAAAGGCAGCTAAGGAGATTTTAAGAGTTTTTAAAGGTCTTGGTGGTAGTAAGAAGAAGTCTTGGTAGTAAATGAAGACGTATAAGAGATGGTGAAGATTAAGAAAGTTGCTTATAAAGCTTTATTCGATAGTAAGACAGATAAAGATAAGATAGCTAATAGAGAGAGTTACAAGCTATCGAAGAAAAAGGCAAAGAAGATAGTCTTAGAAGCCAAAAGTAGAGCCTACGAGAACTTACATCAGTGATTAAAAAATAAAGATGGGAAAAAGATCTATTTAGGTAGGCAAGAGCTAGAGAACAAAAAGCGAGGGACATGAATTAAGTTTATTGTATAAATAATGAAGCAAGACAGGTGCTCATAGATGAAAATGACATCAAAAGAAGATGACAAAAATATTTTTATAGCTTTTTTAATTAATACAGAGATGATACCTTTTTGTGGGTGATGTTAGCACTTTTGAGAATGATCACAACTTCACTTGTTATTGGTAGATCACAAGAGAAGAAATTAAAGGAGCTTTTAGAAAGATGAAGAGTGGAAGGGAAATAAAACTTGATGAGTTACCTATAAAGGTATGGAAGAGCTTAGTAAAGGATGGTCTTACTTGGTTAACCAGGCTTTCTAATGTGATCCTCAAATCTACCAAAATGTTGAATGAGTGAAGACTTAGTATACTAATCCCTCTCTATAAGAACAAAGGAGACATTTAAAGTTGTAACAACTATAAAGCCATCAAACTACTCAATCATATCATATAGTTATGAGAGAGGGTAATTAAGAAAAGAGTGAGAAAATGTGTAACTATCTTAGGGAACTAATTTTATTTTATGTCAAGAAGGTCCACGATAGAGGTTTACACCTCCTTAAACAATTAATGAAACATCATAGGGATAGACAGAGGGACTTGTATATGGTTTTCATTGAATTAGAGAAGGCTTATGACATAATACTTAGGGAAGTCATATGGAGGTGTTTAAAAGTTAAGAGAGTTCCTATGACCTATATAAGGGTTATTAGGGATATATATCAAGTTGTTAAGACTAAAGTAAGGAATATAGGAGGAGATATAAAACATTTTTCTATTGACATCAGACTACATCAAGGATCCTCGTTGATCCCTTTCCTATTTTGCAATAGTTATGGAAGAACTCACCAAGAATATCCAAAAGAATGTGCCTTAATGTATGTTGTTTATTGATGGGATTATTTTAGTAGATGAAACAAAAGAGGGTATTGATGTCAAGTTAGAACTTTGGAGGGATACGCTCAAGTTAAAGGGCTTTAAATTAAGGAGGACTAAGACTAAGTACTTAGAGTATAACTTTTTAAGTCACAAGATTGCACTCGATGTAGAAATAAAGATTAGTTCATAAGATTGTTTTAAATACCTTGGATCCATCATATAAAGCAATGATGGGATAGGTAATGATATAGCTTATCGTATCAAATCTGAGTAGCTTAAATGTAGGGATGGATAAGGAGTTTTAAATGAAAAGAAGATACCATTTAAACTAAAAGGTAAAATTTACCATTTGGCAATTATGTCAACTATGCTTTATGGGTAGAGTGTTAACCCATCAAACATGTGCATATTCATAAATTCATGTTAGTAGAGATGAGGATACTCCATTAGATGTGCAACTTTACAAGAAGAGATAAGGTCAAGAGTTTAGTGGTAAGAGACAAGTTGGGGGTGGATAACATTGATGATAAGTTAAGAGAGACAAGGCTTATGTGATTTAGATATATTAAAAGGAGAGATACTAACGCTCTAGTAAGAAGATGTGAGAAGTTTGTACTTAGGGACTGTAAAAGAAGAAGAGGAAGGCCTAAAAGAACTGGGGAGGCGATCAGGTATGATATAGTCTTATTAGTGCTTACCGAGGACTTAGCTCTTAATAGGAGATTTTAGCAAACTAGGATAAGGGTAGAGGATCTTACATAGGGAGCACATTTTCTTTACATAAAGTGGTCTTTTTTCATAGGCCTTTTAAATTTTTCTTACTTTTTATTCATTTCTTATGTCTTATAATTACCTTGAATAACTTGTTCGTAGTATTTGTCCTTTAGTTTATTTTTTTTCCTCTTGTTTGTTTATTTATTTACTTACTTTAATATTCATGTTAATTTTGAATTTTGAATTTTTCCTTTTCTCTTTAAATCGTTTTAAATATTTTTTTATGGTTTATCAGAAATAACCTCTTTAGTAATTGAAAGTAAAGCTGCATATTATTAAACCTCCCCAGACCTTGCATCTCAACAGAATTTCTATTGGGACATTATTTTTATTATTTCTAAGAGGAGTCATCTTATCACCTCATTGAGAAGATATGAGAAGATTGCATTTAAGATTGTAAGAGAAGAAAAGGAAAACTGAAGAAGAATTAGGGAGATATGATTAGTACATAAAATATATTGCAACCTTGTGGTATGATAACAAGAGTGTTACATCTCTCTCCCTGAATCCAATCTTGCACAATAAATCTAAACACATTGAAGTCGACATTCATTTCATCTGTGACATGATCAACAATGGAGAAATTAATGTTAAATATATACCTTCATCAGAACAACCAGCAGATATATTTATTAAGGCTATCTCTTCTCGACAATTCCAATATCTACGAAACAAACTAAAACTTTAGAGGAAGTTTAATTTGAGGGGGAATATTAAAGAAATAGAAAATTCAAGACCAATGAATCCAAGACAAGTGGTGGACGATAGTAAGGAAAGTTATAACGTAATTTTGTTTTGATAACCTATACTATTATCCTGTTATTTGTACAATTGTCTTTTCAAAGGTCATAGTTTGTTATAACGATGTGTATTTATTTTCCCTCCTAATGAGTGATGGTAGGCTTGGAGGTGAAGGTGGTGATGAAGGATCATCATAAATGGTAGAGTAAAAAGTGGCGAGCAACGGGAGAAAGCCCATCATCAAGGAAGTCATAGGTGGCGTGCAAAGTAGTGATCAAAATGGAGAAGGGGAATATACTCTCATCAAATATAATATGGCGGGAGATGATGGTCTTATTTGTAATGAGATCAAGGTCTCGACAGTTGTAATGATTGAAGGCGTATCCAAGAAAGACACATGCGGTGGAACGAGTGGTTAATTTATATGGAATTGAACCAGATATATTAGGGTAACATAAACTCCTGAAGTTACAGAGTTGATCATAAGTAGGATGACGACAAAAGAGGGCAAAGAAAGATGTTGATTGTGAAGAGTTTTCATGGGCAAAAGGTAAAGCAAATGGACAACTATGTGGAGAACTTCGACCTAAAATTTTTCAAGTAAGGAGGACTGAATCAAAAGGGTCCACCATAATATTGATATTGCAAATCATTCGTTTAGCTTTCCTGTTTGACTGTGATGTGCAGGGACAGGAAAAACAAACGATAATACCAAGTGATTCAAAAACCACCAAAATGGGCCATTATCAAACTCACCACCATGATCATATTGAAAGGATTTAATCTCAATATTGGATTGTGTCCACTCATAGGCACGATAGTGTAAAAATCTAGCTAGAACATCATTTTTGTGTTATAAAGCATACGTCCATAAAAAAATGAGAGTAACTATCTAAAAAGTATGTAGTACTTTAAATCAGTTGCACTAGGAATAAGAGAAGTCTAAAGATCAGAATGCACAGTCTCAAAGGATGAATTAAAAACAAATTAAAAAGGATAAAAGGGGAGGCTAGCAAGCTTCGAAAACTGAGATGTATGGCAAAGTCTAGAGTGTTTTCTCCTTATTACATGTAATAGTGTCGTTAGAAAACAGATTCGCCAGGATGGCTAAGACGAGGACGTCAAATGGTGGGATTGGTGACCACAAAGGTGGACACATAACTGAAAGAAGAGAACTGGGATTGTAGAGCGATGACAGGGTATAGGTGGCGTGAACTTTTGCACTTGAGAAGAAGCTTTTACATCCAAAGGTCCTTCACAGAGAAAATGAGGATCAACCTCAATGGAACATGAATTTTCTTTAGTAAACTAGCATACAGAAATCATATTTTTTTAGTACATTTAGGATGGCTAAAACGTTTGAGAGTAAAAGGAGACAAAATGGGGCAGGAAGGGTACTGTAGGAACCATAATGAGAAATAAGAATTAAGTATTCGTTACAGGCAGTGACATTTTTAATAATGCTCAAATTAAAAATAGTATTAAAGAGTACCTGAACTTCTTGTGAGAGAAGTTATAGCACCAGAATCCATTTACCACATTGAATTAGAAGGATCTTACAATGTCATAATAGTATTAAATGCACCTATGAGATTAATAGTTAGTTGCAAGATAAGAGAAGCAACAGGGGGTGTTCTTCACAGTTATTGAGCATGCCTAGCTTGGGCGAGATGTGTCGAGTGTGTGAGGGGAGCAAAGTGCCCGTAAGGCACTCCTGGGGATGCAATGACCCCCTGCTATAGAGGCCAGTTGCACACTGGAGCAAGCCAAGGTGGCCCGCTAGTGCCTGACCGGGTTATCGAGGGGCCATAACGAGACCGCTCACAATCAACAACCAAAAGGATTTTATATATCTATCCTTTGCGAATTTTTATGGTTCTTATTATATTGATTTCCACCGACATGACATAAAAGGATTATACATATATACTTGTATGAATTTTTATGGCTCTTATTGTGTTGATTTTATGGAACATGACATAAAAAAATGGTCTCAATTATTTAACTTTGTATTCTCTTCACTTATTTAAGCATAAGTTTTTCTCGATCTAATATGTACAAACTATTTGTATAAACTTGGATCAACTACTTTTACTTAGTAATTCATTTATCATCATACCTTGAACATTATAACAATGTTGAATATGAATTTAGTATTCTTATTGTGTTGATTTTATGGAACATGACATAAAAAAATGGTCTCAATTATTTAACTTTGTATTCTCTTCACTTATTTAAGCATAAGTTTTTCTCGATCTAATATGTACAAACTATTTGTATAAACTTGGATCAACTACTTTTACTTAGTAATTCATTTATCATCATACCTTGAACATTATAACAATGTTGAATATGAATTTAGTATTAAATACTCAAAAGCATAAATAAGAAATATATATAATCTCTAACATATCTCATTTTAATAAGACAAATCATGCAATCATTTTTTTAATGATAATGTTGTCATACTATAGCAAAATGTCTTCAATTGAAGTCTTTATTTATACCTTTAGTATGCTATATTGAATGAAACAATTTCATCAAGGTATTAGAAATTTCAGTTGTATTTCATGCGACTATTTGCATTATGTTATTTCGATATTGACATTCATCTTATATATTGTCAAGCTTATAAGATATTAATCAACTCAAAATATCATCACATTTTGTCATCTATATGATATTGTTAAATCTCTAGAACTTTGTCACCGAATCCTCAATAGGGATTATAGTAAAATAGATAATGGGGATAGAATTTTCCTTTGTAACTTTAAAAACTCTTCTCAAACCTTATCCTATGTTCAAATAATTTGGTTCGCTAAAAGCTTATTATCAAGTATATTACAAAAAGGTAATTTTTAGTCAAAATAAAATAAATGTAAGCAGGTAAGTATTTAGTTATACACTATTAATCTTAAATTTGCTCAACAAATCAACCAAAATTAAGTTAAATAGCAACAACTTTATCAATCACCATGTATGACTTGTAGATATGTTAGGTAATAATTTTTTACCAAAATATATCATATATCTTATATCTTATTCCTATCTATAACTCTAAATTTATATGATCATGAGTTTGCTCATCTAAGCCATATAATTTTAGTTAGGCATGATTTATTAATTTAAGATAAAACACATTCACGTTAAAGGGGCATTAAGTTTCCTCCATAAATGAACTATGATTTAATAATTAAATAATAGAAGACAACTATCTTGTTTTTAACGTGTACTTAATAATTTAATGAGAGATTTAATTATTTATAGTCTCATGCAACATGCATTATATGTAAAATGTTATACACTTTAATCATGCAATTCCTCATGCAAGTATAATCAAATTATAAGCATGAAATATTGTTTAATCATCTATATAATCTCCTTAATCTAAAATAATATTGCTAGCTCTTTGAAATATTAAATTATATTAAACGATTACGCCTAATGAATCAAATTCTTATACTAAGTAAAATTTTAGTTTAATTTAAACTAATTTTTAAAATCCTATTGGAACCACTTCTAATCATCTTGACTCCCTTAATAAATTTAATTGAAAATGATTTTTGATAAATTACTCTCATTACTTATTATAATTTGGAAAAACTTATTTTTCAAAATTTTATAAGTGACACAAAACTATTTCTAATATAATTAACAATAACCTTTCCTTAACTAGAAAAATATTTTCTAATTTCAAAAGAAAACAACTTTCAAAATTAAATAAAACATTTTAAATTTAATTAAGAAAGCTCATTTCATTATTTTAGAGATTAGTTTCTCAACTAATTAGAAAATAATTATCTAATAAATTAGAAAATTATTTTTAAAATATCAAAGAGGACCCATTTTCTTAATTAATAAGTAAAAATCTTGTACAAATTTAATCAATAAAATATCTTTTCTAATTAATCAAGAAAATTATTATTCAAATTAATAAAAAATAATTTCCAAATAAAATGGAATAATAACCCTCTATAATAATAAAATTATTTTATTTGAATTAAATTCAAATAAATAATTTTAATTAAGAAGCATCTTTTTTAGTTACATAAGAAGCAAATTTTATTTTTAAAGGCATTTTAATTAATTACTAATTTCAATGTAATTAAAATTCAATTAAATTAATTTCTAGAAAATAATTTTAAAATTGTTAATTAAGAATCAATTTCATTATTATTCTTAATTTAATTAAGGAAAACAAATAATTTAATATTAAAATTAAGATTTCGTCTTAATCACTATAATCTCATTATATTAATTTATCTAACACAATCTAATTAGAAAAGATATCCTTATAAAAACTTTGCTTGAATCTAATTATTGATATGATAACAAATTTAATTGAATGATTCAACTCTTAAAAAAATAAACTAAATTTTATAAATATTCACAACAAAGTTAACCATTTGAAAATGATTTTCAACCAATTAGAAAATACTTTATTAGGAATTTAAACCAATTTAATTTTAATTAGACTAATGTAATTAAAAGGAAGGCTTAAAAACACAAAATTAAAAATAAAATCTAATTGGGTGCATGCATCAGAACTTTTCTGAAAGTCCTAGTTTCTGGTTTTCTCCACCACCCTCTGCCTAATGCACCACCTGCTCTCTGTTTGGTGTTCCCGCTTATATTTTTTTGGCTTCCAAAGCTTTCCTTTATTTGGGTTTCCATCTTCGCCTTCTTTATGTGATTATCGCCACTAGCAGGCTCCTTCAGCAACAAACTCATCGCAGAAGATGCTCTCTTACAATTCCTTCAACCTAAAACAACGCAACTAGATATATTCGCACACATAAACACAAATCCAGAACCTAGCTACGGGGACATGCATCAAATTTGTTTTCTAGAAACCACAAAAGCAAAATAAATCCAAATCTACATTCAATCCAAGGTGGGAGCATGCAACGGGTTTTCTAACATAGTAAAACAATTTTCAAAAGCAAAAGCATTAAAATAAGTTTAAATTCCTAATTTTTATCAAATCTATAACAATCAAGCAATTTTAATCAAATTAAACAGTCAAAGGTATCTCTAATATCACTATTGGGAGACTAATCATGATCCAATTATGGGCACAACAAAAAGATAAATTTTACTAGTTTGAAAAATAGGAATTATAAATAAAAAAGTTGAAATGTACTTGATTCGAATTCTTGTATAAAATTTTTCTGAAACTATCAACTATAAGCGGTCTATGTGTCTAACTTCTATAGATATCTATGTAGTAAAAAAAAAAAGAACTCAATAATTGAGAGGAAAAGACAAGAATGTTATTTCTCTTATGTTTTTCCCTATTGATAAAAAATACATTTTTATAATTATAATTAAAGTCTAACTCCAATTACAATTACAATATATTTTTAATAAAATCAAATATTCCATATTTAATTTTTAAAGTTTCTTAAATTTCATAATTAAGTCAAACGTAAGTCAAATTGATTTTTCTCTTTTTAACTGTCTTTTATACGAGACCTATTATGTTTCTAATATATTCGCAATGACAATAAATTATATTTCTAATACATAATTAGAATTAGATAAATAAAAAAATTAATTTATCTTTAATTATTCAATTGAATAATTTATAATTATAGAACAAGATTGATGTCCAGCGATGTCATAACCACCTAAATATTAAGAATGTCAAAGTTGTTTGATTCAACATGCCCATTCGTGATTATAATGTACAATTTAATTCTTTCATTAACTAGTGTTCTAATTAGACATAAGAGTATGAATCAAGTGTCTAATAGTATGAATCAAGTATTTACTCTATTAAATCCAATCATGCTTTTTCTTGCTAATTAGTAACTGATTTATAATTGATATTTAAATATACCTTTTTAAATCTCAATTCACTCTGCTAAGAGAATTCCTTAAATTACTAGTAATCAATAACAATAGAACATTATATCTAATTACTTTATAACGACAAATATTTTATTGACTTGCTCAACTATCTCTATATGATCTATATTATATCCAAGTACCACTGACTATGTTATTGTAAATAGAATAAGTCATAAGTAACTATAAAATATCGTCATTACTATATAAGATACTTTGGTAATATCAGGTCCATGAATTAAGGACCAATTATACAACTATCATAATGAGGAAGTCCAAATATACATAAGTAATATTTTATTTAGGATCCTCTTAATAGAGTCAGTTAGTGAACTTGTTCTCTAATAAGCACTCACAAGTTTACTTATGTATCTCCACACTTTAATTTATGAGATTAATTACTTTCTTCATAGAAAAAAATATGAGGTGTGTTAGCTTTACCATTTAATAAATAATCTGTTTTGATGAAATTACAACTAAGAAAAATTATGAACAATATATATATGAAAATTGAATATAATAATTATCATCTCAACACAATTTCAATTGCATAATAATTATTCTAGAAAATTTACATTTAGTATTAAAATATCAAATATCAAATATAATTAACAAAATACATAAAATAGCGTATTTAGTTAATTATGTCACAAAATTTAAATTTACAAAATAATTGTTTATAGAGCATATGTCAACATTTATATGCTTGAAAATATTATGACCTTATAATGATAACTTCAATGAACATGTGATGATAATATATATGAAAAAGTAAAAGGGAAACTTTTCTTACCTTTATTAGATGCAATATGAAGTCACAAAGTACTTAATTCCAATATATACCATTACAACTTTTGAAAATTGAATAACACATCTCCAGTAGCTTTCATGTTATTTAGATTACAATCAGAGAGGGAACATAAACATCAAAATGCTCAAATCTCTACAGTGTTAAAACAAAGTCAGTCTACAATGCCAATAATCATTTGGAAGAAAATTTGTGAGACGAAAGAAGAAATAATTTGGAAACACAAAATTGTCTATTAAGTGAAGTTCTCCATGTCAAAAATTTTGATAAGTTAATGGAATATCAAATGCCATGTTCTACTACATAGTATCGATGGTTAATAAGGAATAAACTTTAGATCGTAACATAGAGAATTGTCTTTTTATTTTTCTAAATAAAAGTGGTAATGGAACAATTCTATCAGGCCTTGTTCTAGCTACATTAAAGGCATCGATTACCACACCCATCAAAGAGTAGTGGCTACTTGAAAGAATAAAAAGAAATTTGAAAGGAAATTTAGTGTTCACAGGTATTAATCAACCAAAACAACTCAGAACATATACAAACTATACTAGTGCAACATTGGGATTACTAGTATTTAATATAAGCCAATTCAATATATATTCGACAGCAACATATGTTGTAATCATAAATAAACTGAATGTGGAAGAAATCAATGTACCGCTTGCCATTGATGTTCTTGCTTGGAAAGTTTAAAATGTTCTGCATTTTTTAGAGTTCTTCTAAGCTCTTAGTCCTAAATTGATGGTCTATTTTCATAAGGGTAAAAGGAGTTTAGGGACCCAAAAATTTGCAAACGCAAAAATATATCAATGCACTTCCATCAAGTACATTAGCAATTACCAAAAAATTAGAAAAATTGTTGTCCACTAATTACTAAACATAAGACCATTTGTGGGTATTAAAACTACCCAGAATATGGAAAATATCTCATATTCTCCCATTTAGTCCATTTGTTTAACTTGATATCAAATCATAATATGATCTAAATATAGTATATGAATTATGGCGATAGGTCCTCTAGTAGTAAGTATTATCTTCCATGTATTACAATGTACTGCATTTTGTATTAACCCAAATATGGTAACAATACTTGAGATATAAACCCTATGTTTATTCCAAGTCCAAAATAATCAATTTTCTCATAATTTAACAATGTGCACCATAATACGAGAAAATATTATAAGAGTTTAATGAAAACAACATTGTCCGTACAATGAAAATTATATAATGGAACCTAATCCCATTCTAACAAAATAATCCTTGAACTTCATTGGTGACATGCCTTTTATCAAAAGATCAACTACCATAAATTTAGTGCTAACGTGTTCAATGTCACTTTCTTGTTTTTAACATGTTCCCTTTTGGATAAAACTTAAAGTCGATGTGTATACTCTGACTACCACTTTTGTTATTTTTAGTCATAAAAATAGCAGTTGAATTGTCACAATACATTCTTAATGGCATATAAATGGAATCCACAAATCTAAGCCCATATATGAAACTCTTTAGCCATACACCATGTAATATACCCTCAAAATAATTAAAAAACTTAGCCTCCGTGATGGAAGTAATAGTCAAAGATTGATTGCCACTCTTCCAAGATATGGTTCCACGAGGAAACATGAAGATATAACCTAATATTGATTTTTATGAATCAACACACCCATCATAATCTGAATATGGGTACCCTGTTACCTCCAGATTATTGGTTTATTTATACATAAGCATGCAATCTTTGATCCCTTAAAGGTACATCATCACCTTATTTGCAACTCTCTAATGGTCTAATCCTAGGTCACTCTAATATTTGCCTAACGTTTTAAAAAAAATGCAAGGTTAGGTCTTGTACAGACCTAAGCATACATCAGACTTCCAACTATGAAGCATATGGAATATATTTCATTTGTTTACTTTTAAAATTGTTTTTTCAAGTATTGGTCTAAAGTGAACCTATTGCCGTTCATAATGGGAGATACATTTGGTGAACAATCTTTCATTCAAAGTCTTTCAAAAACTTTATTTATATAGATTTCTGAAAATAAATCCAAAATATCATAGAATATGTCTTGAGGGATCTTAATGTCAATGATATAAGATGCATTACTCATATCTTTCATTTCAAAATTTTTAGAGAGAAATTGTTTTACGTTATATAGCAAACCCTTATAATTGGTTGTAAGTAATATGTCATTTGTATATAACATAAGAAAACAAACTTTGCTCCCACTAACCTTCTAATATATACATTGATCCATGATATTTTACTCCAATCCAAATGATGAGATAACATCATAGAATTGCAAATAACACTAATGGGATGCTTTTTTCAATCCATACATGGATCTTTTAAGCTTGCAAATCAAATGCTCACCATTACTATGGGATAATCCTTCTGGTTATTTCATATAAACCTCCTCCTCTAGGTCACCATTTCAAATGGTCGTCTTCACATTTATTTGATGCAATTCCATATAAAAATGAGCAATCAATGCCAAAATTATACAGAGAGAACCTTTTTTAGACATAGGAGAAAATGAATCTGTGTAATCAATTCCTTTCTTCTAGTTATGTAATTTTCATCCTAATGTTGTTTTTGTGAAAATCTTATTTATGATATTTTCTCATATTATGGTGCAGATTATTGAATTTTGATAAAATCGATTATTTTGGACCTATAATGAACATAGAGTTTAATTACTTGGTAACAGTACCACATTCGGGTTGATATAAAATGTAATACACGGAAGATAACACTCCACTACTTACTTAACTACTAGAGGACCTATCGTTTTGCTTCATATACTATATTTTGAATTGGATTAGGATTTGATACTGAGTTGACAGGATGGACCATGTGGGAGAATGTGAGATATTTCCTATTCTCTGGATAGTTTTAACAACCCATAAATGGTCCAATGTTCACTATTTTAATGGGTAAATAAATTCATAATTTTGAGGTAACTATCTTTTAGTGGACGACGTGCTTAATGGGAGCACATCAATATATTTATTTCAAATAAGATTTTATATCCCTAAGCTCCTTTTAACCTTTTTGAAATACACCATCAGTTGAGAAACTTAAAGCTTAGAAGAACTCTAAAGTACAAAATGTTCCAAACTTGCCAAACAAGAGTATCATTGGCAAGAGGTACACCAATCTCTTCTATATCTAGTTTATTTATATTAATAGCATATATTAATGTTGAATTGTCTTACATTTGGTATCAGAACTTTAAAACCTCTACCTTGCTATATACTCTCATTAAACACGTCATCCACTACAGGGCAATTACCAAAAAATTAGGAATTTATTTACCCAATAAAATAGTGGACATTAGATCATTTATAAGTTGTTAAAAGTACCCAAAAAATAGGAAATATCTCACAAAAATTGTTAGAGAACAAGTAATTAACATAAATATATATAAACACAACTCAAGGTCCTATATTGTTACATAAGACGCATAACTCATGTCTTTCATTTTAAAATTCTTAGAGAGAAATTGTTTCATGTCATATAACAAACCCCTATCATTGGTTACAAGTAATATGTCATCCACATATAATACAAGAAAATAAAATTTACTTTCACTATCCTTTTGGTATATATATTGATCCATGATATTTTTTTCAAAACCAAATGATGAGATAGCATCATGGATTTTCAAATATCACTGGAAAGATGCTTGTTTCAATCCATATATGGATCTTTTAAGCTTACAAACCAAATGCTCACTATTACTAAAGGAGAATTCTTTTGGTTGTATCATGTAAAACTCTTCCTCTAGGTCACCATTTAAGAAGGCCATTTTCACATCCATTTGATGCAATTCCATATCAAAATGAGCAACCAATACCAAAATTATATGAAGAGAATCTGTTTTAGACACATGAGAAAATGTATCTATGTAGTCGATTCCTTCCTTTTGAGTGAATCCTTTAACATTGAGTCTTGCTTGTATCTCTCAATGTTACCTAATGAGTCTTTCTTTGTTTTAAATACCCATTTGCACCATATGGGTTTTGCTCCTTTAGGCAACTCAAAAAGATCCCAAATATCGTTATTCCTCATGGAATTCATTTCTTCCTTCATAAGATTATACCATAAATTTGATTCTTTACAACTCATAGCTTGTCAAAAGATTTCAGGATTATTCTTATCTCCTATATTGTAGTCAAATTCTTATAGATATATGATATAATCACTAGCAATGACTGATTTCCTTATTCTAGTAGATCTTCACGTTGCACCAACGTACTCTTGTGGAGTCTATTGTTCGACTGGTCACTGAATGCTTCAGGCAATTTCTGAATAATTAGATACACTGAATTATTAGTAACTTCTAGAATTTTTTAATTGTCATTTGTGTTGACAATTGGTTATTGAATTTCAATAGTTGGTTGTACAATGACTATTTAAACATGAGAAGCGTTGTGAATGATAATCATCTTATTGTTTACAGTGGAAGGCTGAGTATCCAAATAATCATTATCAGAAACTATATCTTGAAATTCACCACTCCCATTAATCAAGTCAACCTCAAGAAATTTTGTATTTCTTGATTTTGCAATTCTAGTATGATGTGATATATAATAAATCCTCTATCCTTTAGTCTTTTTGGCATATCCAATGAAATATCCACATATGGTCCTTAGGTTCAGTTTCTTCTCTTGTGAATTATAAATTCTTATTTCAGATGAATATCTCCAAATGTATATATGTCACAAACTATTCACAAATTCTTATTTCAGATGAATATCTCCAAATGTATATATGTCACAAACTTGATTTCTAAAAATGATTCTAAAATGCAAAATTTTAAATTTATTTTTTAAAATGAGAAATTCTTCAAAAACTAAAGCAAGGCAGATGTTATTAATGATTTGATACCAAATGTAAACTAATTAAACTTATATTTAATAGTAATATATATTATAATCATAAACAAACAGAATGCGGAAGAAATTGCCGTACCTCCTGCCATTGATACTCTTACTGGAAAAGTTTTGAATTTCTTTGTTTTTGAAGTTATTCCAAGTTCTCGGTCCCAAATTGATAGTATATTTTCATAAGGATAAAAGGAGCTAAGGACCTAAAGTTCTGCAAGTTTATAAATAAATAAATAAATGTACTTCCATCAAGGGCATTGATAGTTACCACAAAATCAGAAAATTTACTATGAACTAACTGTATTATTTATGAGTATTAAAACTACCCAAATTATTGAAGAATATCTCATATTTAATGCATATGTTGAGAAGAAGATTAGATGACGAATACGACGGCATTCACAAGTGTGCCAAAATGTGATAATGGCAGCAAAGGTCACACAATTCACAAGTACCAACCAAAGGTGGCACCTTGGAAAGAAAAGACTCGAAATTTACGAACTCAGTTAGTTCTCAAAAGCAAGAAAGCACTCAGTTACACAGCCGATGGTAACCTGCAATTGTAGTCACGTATTATATCAATGTGCTTCTCCCTTTAAGCTCTGAGGTTGAAAGAATCAAAATTGCTTACACAAAATGAAAAATAGTTTACGACTGTTTGATTTCATTTTTAATTCTTTCTATAGTTTTAATTTTTAAGTTTTAATTTTAGTTTATAATTCTTATTTTTAAATAAAAATAAAAAAACTTATTTATTAATATTAATGTTATTATACTTGTATTATTAATAATAATTACATACTATATAAAACTTAAAAATAAATTATTTTTAATTAAATAAATTTGTTTTAATATGTTCTATAATATTTATTAAAATATTATTATATTTATTAACATAAATAATTTAAATTTTAACTTTTTATTTAAAAATTAATATATTAAATAATATATATTTAATTGATAGCAATTCAGATTATAAAAAAGAAATAGAAAATAAAACCAATTTCATGATTTTTATAATTTTTGAAAAGAAAAAGAAAATTTTTTTAATTAAATTTTGAAGATAAAAATAAAAATAAAAACGCAAGATCTAACGCTGGGATTGGCTAAACATGCATTGAGAACTAATTGTTGTTTGTTGTTGAAACTTCAAATGGGTATGAGAACCGAACGAGATATAATATAAATATCGAAAAGGCAGGAATTGGCTAGGAGAACAAGTACATTTTCTATACTATCTTTACTAACCTGGCATTGCCGCTAAATGTCGAGGCCTATTAGCTCAGTTGGTTAGAGCGTCGTGCTAATAACGCGAAGGTCGCAGGTTCGAGACCTGCATGGGCCAGTTATAACACTTTTGCTGAGCTTTTTATTTTGTTGAAACTCTAGAAGCCCCTCTCGACAACTTCTATTTCACCTTTGCATCATAAGTGTTAAATCTTGAATTAATAAGGGTTCGACCCTCTTTATTAAATTTGTCATTAACTGGGTGTCTTGTTTTCACGAGTGTCAGTTTTTACGCCATTAGATTCCACCGGCGAGGTCGGAAATAGCCTCGCCATGACAAAGTTTAATCCACACAGCCAAAATAACTTTCATTTAGTTTGTCACGCTCAAAAGAAGTTTGTGCAAAGTGAAAACATGATTCTTCTTTTAACTGGTTTCATGAATCAGGTCCAACCATCACTACAGATTCATTCCAATTTCCATGTAACATCAGTACCAGACAATCAGGCAAGTAGTCCATCCGGTTTACATAAAATAGCCTTAGGAGAAATCCTCCATCACCAACCATACAGCTGATTTTGCTAACCAATCAAAACGCATCAAAAATAAAAGTGACAATCACGAAAGATGAATGTCCAAAAGGACTGGTTGAAGTGCAAACTGAAAGCAGTGAGATAGAACGTCCACTTTTTATATTTCCTTTGAAGGTGCCCTCTTAGCGGCCTCAGCAGCTGCTTTTTCTGCTTCTATCTCAGCAACAATGGCGTCAATTTCAGCTTCTTCAAGTTGTCGTAGGCCATGCTCTCTTGTCATCATCGCAACTTCTATGTTTTTCCCCCCACTTTCTACAACCTAAACCAAATACACATGCTTCAAATCTCATGTCTTCAAAGATAAGCCAAGGAAACAATTGTAGAAAGCTATCTTTTACTACCTAAAGGTTAAAATCATATCCCTGCAGTGGGCCTCTGAAAATAGTATGCACACGGATATTAAACTTATACTTGAATTATGCTATAACATTATGCATTCAAATTGAACACAAATTAATGCTGAAACAATAAGATAAAGATTGCTGTTCATCACAGAGTAAAAACACTGTATGTGGCCAAACACAGATCATATTGCAGTTTAAATGTAAGCTTATACGCCTTTAAAAAAATCTAAGGTATTATTTTAGACTTATTCTCAAGCAAAGCTTCCATATAAATTGGCTGTAGGAACAGCTAATTATTTAAGTGAAAAACATAATATAGCTGCAACACTTCCTTTACCAAGAAAGTCCCTCGTACAGCCAGCAATACCTATCATCTGGTTATATTGTAGGAGACAAGTAAGATATTAATTAGTACAGAAGGCAGGTAGCTACCTCAAGTAATGCACGAATTGCAAGCTTGATAGTTTCTTGCCCAGAAGTTTCCTTGTAGTTTTTCTCCAGAAACTCTCGAATTGAATTAGAGTTTCTACCAGTTGCATTAGCTTTCCAAGCTGAAAATGTTCCGGATGGATCTGTCTGATACAAAGCTGGTGCCCCAGTGTATGGATCAAAGCCAATGATTAAAGTTGAAAGGCCAAATGGTCTGACACCACCGCTTTGTGTGTACTTTTGCTGAAGCCCTGCAATGTATCGAGTGATGTACTCGACAGTAACTGGATCCTCAACAGTAAGCCTGTGGCTTTGACACTCAATGCGTGCCCTGTTTATAAGGACACGAGCATCCGCTTTAAGGCCAGCACATGCTAATGCAATATGATTATCCAGGTTCACAATCTTCCTAACAGATCTGTAAGATTGAAAGTCACCAAAAAGTAAGGACAAAAGTGAACCTTAGGAAGGAATAAATGCAGATGAAAACAAAAACAAAATCAATGTTGAGTTAACAACAAGCCAATATACAGACAATGAATTTGAACGTGGACCATTTGTAAGCTCTTAGTGAAAGAAACTGCTCCAACATCCCAAAATTATCCTATAACATCTCAGACATATACGTGCTAATACAAGTCTCAGACACATATGACCCTCCCTATACCTCTGCAAAAACGGAGAGGTTTGTAGACTGAGTACGTTAACTTTGACTATACAAGTCCAATGTAGCCAGCAATAAAATACAATATGAAAAGTTTACAAGTCACTTTCTTTCTTGTTAACTTTGCCTCCACAAAATGGACTCACTAGTTCCTACCACACCATTTCAACGTGAATCTAGATGGATTCTAGTGATCTTACGAAACAAGAGAGTCAACAATGTAAACAGGTTCATAATTCCTTGATGGCAAACAGCATGCTTGGAAGCCATTGTTCTCTCAGAACTACGGTAAATCTTGCTTCGAATTTCACAATCACAAAAAGCAACCCCAAATTCGATTCTTTACAATATAGGGAAGATCATACCAACGACCCCAAAGCATAAACTAAACCTAAGACTGGTATTCAATTGATCCATCAAACAAACTAAAGAAAAAAGTGGAGATTTACGGACCGTGAGTCTTGGAGTTTCGGGGTGGATTTCTTCTCGACGCCGAGGACAATGGTGTCGGAGCCACGAACGCCAACAGCGGCGTTGCCTTTTCGAACAGCTTCGAGGGCGTATTCGACTTGAAAGAGATGGCCATCTGGTGAAAATACCGTTATAGCTCGATCGTATCTCGCCATCTTTGATTGTCTCTTCTCCTTGGTTTGCTCAGTGACCGCAAGTGAAAGAATCCTCTGTTTGCTTCGTAGTTGGGCCTTTTATCATTCTTTCTTTCTATTCAACTTAGGCGACAAGTCAGGCAAAGCACTGTATGGGGACAGACCGGTCGGGTCGGGTTGTTGAACGTTTTTGCTTTTCTGTTTTCAGCTTTTTGAACACAATACATAAGTGAAGTTGATTTGTGTGTTAGAAAATTGCCCTTTAAATGATTTATGTGTTAAAAAGGTCGTGAGAGATTTACAATTTATTAAAGGGATTTTTTGGTCGAGAAGCTTCAAAAGCTGAATGATACAAGTAAAAAACTATGTTTGTCAATAAGATTTTTTCCTCCCTTTGTACCATCATGTAAGTGATATTAGAAAATTGGGAAAAAGACGAATTCAATAAGGAGTTTCTGTTTGTGAATCATTTTTATATTACTAAGCAATGAAAAAACGTGGACATTTATAAACTTTGTCTTTTCTACACGTGAATTCTATGAATTTCTAGATCCAGCCATATTTATGAAGAAAAAAAAAACTTACATTTGATACCAGAGCATCATTATGAAAAAATCATGGTTCTCTTTGATTGTAAAATTCTTATAATTTAGAGAATCATATGATCCTTGATTTTAAAATTTTTAAGAAAACCCTAAATTTTGTTTTGTTTCTCGTGTGTTTATGTATTGTATGCAAAACCTTAAGCTTTATTGATTATGAAGAATGAATTGATGCCTTGCATATATGGAATAAAAATAAAAAATCAGTGTTTAAAGTTCAAGTGCTGAAGACCAAGGCGTCCTAGTGCCAGGCCGTTGTTGACCTTTTTTCTTGATAAATGAATGAAAGTATTAACTATAACAAAAGCTATTACAAGATTACAACATTACAATGATTTCCTAGATTCAAAGAGTAATATTCTACTCACTTGGTTATCGGTTCCATTACAAGAATTGCATAGAGAGTATTAACTTACAAAACATTCAGATCTACATTAGTTTCAGCTACTCATAAGTTCCATTTGGCTTTCATAGGAGGTGATCCACTTTTTTGGTAATAATGACATCTTTTATCCAATTCAAAATTTTATCCTCTAGCTTCTACTTGTCTTCCTCTATTTGTTTGTGAAGTCGATTGTTTCTTTCCTTCCAAATCATAAAGATGGTGGTGGTAAATGCTACTTTGATGAGGATATCATTCTCATAGCTCGATCTAGATTGGTTTATTACGCACCTTAAGGTGTGCTCCCACTTGTAGGTATGGTTTATATCTTCCACATACTTTAGATTGTTCTCTATATGACTTTGGAGTAGTCGCACGTAAAGAACAAGTGATTCCTGTCCTTGTCTGTATGATGACAAAGGAGACAAGATGTATCTATGGGAGCAAACCATTAACATTTAGTCCTTAACCTATTCTTGATTATTGACTAACTGATAATTGATCATTTAGGGTTAAGAGAGTTTTTCCACAAAAGATTATACCACGATACTTCCATTTATTCAGTTCTAAAAATTTTAGGGCATAAAGCATTTGCAAATTTTCCTTATGGGTGAGGAGTCCAATGAATTTCATCTTCAATTCTTCTATCTCCTAGTTGTGGAAGATGCTTAGTTAATGTAGAGTATCCTCTAAAATTATGATACCATACACCATATTGGATCAATTCTGATACTTTAGAACTCAATGGTAGTCCATGTCTCAAATGTGCAAAGTCTGGATTGTTTGTAAAAGGGCTTACCTCAAGCCAATTATCTAACCATACCCATGTGTTTCTTCCGTCTCTTAAATGAAGGGGTATATCGAATGCCTCAGTTTCAGTAATTGATTGAACATCTAAAAGAACTAATTGGAGTTATCATTTTGCTAGAAATTTTGATTTCGAAGATGAAAATCATTGATCCATTTGGTCTATAGAGCTTCTTTTTCGGTAAGAATTCTCCAAATTTTCTTGCTCAGTAACACTCTCTTCATGTTCGAGATAGATGAAATGGTCAGCCCTCCTTATTTCTTAGGGATTATGATCTCACTCCATTTCACTTTGGCTGCTTATACAGTTTTTGTGTTTCTAGACCAAAGGAAAGCTTTTATCATTCTATCAATCTCCTTATTTATCTTCTTAGGTAAGACAACATGTGATGTCCATTGTACATCTAAACTGCTCAAAACATATATAATAAGTGTAATCCTAGTCGCATAGGAGAGTTGTCTATTCTGTTATGAGTTCACCTTAAATTTAATCTTTTCAGGGAGCAAAATACAGTTTGCATACTTCATCTTTGAGGTAATACTAGGGACACCGAGATATATTATTGAAGGAGGTTGAGTGTTCAGGCCCATACTTCTGTTTATTTCTTGAGCATTCCTCACATCCACTAAGACGTACATGTTGCTTTTCTCTATGTTAATCCTGAGCCTAGACCATTTGGAGAATAAGTTCAGAGTTTGGCACATGATTGTGATAGAATATATATTTGCACTACTGAACATAAGGAGGTCATATGCAAGAATAAAATTTGTGAGATTGATTTCAGAACACCTGTGGTGATATTTGAAGTTTCCATTGTGAGTAGTGAATGACTTGAGCAACCTAGATATGCCTTCCATTGCAATGGTGAAAAGATAAGGGGATAAAGGGTCCCCTTGTCTTATTCCCCTTGCATTGTTGAAAAGATTAGCTGGGGTGCCATTTATAGGACTACTAATTGAAGAAGATTGGATAGCATTCATAATCTAAGTCATAAATAACTCAGGAAAATCCAAAGCTTCTAGGTAAATACAAATAAATCTCCAGTTGATTGGGTGATACGCTTTGTAAAAGTTGATTTTCATCATACAACTTTGTTTTTTCTTCCCTAATGAATATTCTTTCAACAACTCTTGGAGTAATAATATATTATCCTCAATATTTCTATTAGGAATGAGTGCACCTTGAGTAATGTCAATGATCTCCTTGAGTAAATTTTTCGGTCTATCTGTAAGAAGCTTTGCTATGACTTTGTATATTGTATTGCAGCAAGAGATTGGTCTGAAATCTCCCATGTTCATAGGGTGTTTCTTCTTTAATACTTGACACATATAAGTGTTGTTGATTTTTTAAAGCATTTTCATAGAAGAGAAATACTTTAAGACTGCTTCAATGAAAAGTCTCCCTATAATTTCCCAAGTATGTTGAAAAACTTATTCAAAAAAACCATCAAGACCTGAAGCTTTGAAAGGATGTAGACTGAAAACTACTATTAATAATATTTTTTAATTTCAAATATCATGTTTAAATTTTAATTACGCAGAATTTGATGTTAATGAGTTGTAATATTATGGGTAAATTGAAGCTCATTATTATAGAATGTTTTGAAATCGCTCAAACGTGGTTGGTTTATTTTATAGTTGATGATCATGAATGGAGTTAATGCCTGTACACAATTAGTTGTGCTTGGATATCTAAAGATAGCAAACATTTCTAGTTAGCATATGTGTGATTATCGAATTATGTATAAAATAGCATCATTATGTCTTTCGCATAAATGTGTGAATGAAATTTAATGGAACAAAGATTGCCTAAAGGTGAACATTAATATAAATTTATGAAATCTATTTTTGAATATGTGTAGCATGTTATTGTATGACTCAAAACATTAATGTTAAGTTTTAATTTCTTGTAACACCTAAATTTATTATCTGTTATAATGTTTAATAGACTGAACTTCTCTAAATGGAGTGAACAAATATAGTTCTACCTTGGGGTTTTGGACTTAGATTTTGCACTTAGAATTGAGAAACTAGATGCTCTAAATGTTTTAAACGCTAATGAAGAGAAAATCCACTTTAACAATTAAGATAGGTCAAACAAATTGAGTATGATGTATACAAAGATGATCATTGCTGGCAATATCAAATCTGCTCTTCCTAAAACTAAAAATGCTAAGGAATTACTTAATTTTGTGGAAGAGTACTCCCAAACTACTGATAAATCTCTTGCTGGAACTCCTAAAGGTACATTGACCACCATGAAATTTGATGGATCATGTCTTAAGATGACAAACATTGTAACAAGACTT
>JANIJH010000225.1:15544533-15560773 GCA_024520975.1 Erythroxylum areolatum | reverse complement strand
ACGCAACAGTTGGGGAAGAATGATCTGGAAAAAACGTGAGACGCAATAGAAGCAAAGGGAGGGCAAAATGGAGAAAAAGCTGAAAAATAATAGCTAGTGGGGTTACAACGCTCCTTTAAGGAGCTGGTTGAATAAGAGTTGATTGGGTTGAATCAGCTAACCCAATCAGCACTTTACCAAACAAGATTTTTAGCTTATTTTCAAAGTCAACAAGATATCAAGAGCTGACCAGCTAAAAAAGAGCTGATCAGCTCTTCACCAAACACACCCAATATATATATCAAATATATGCGGTGGAAAATAAAACAGAACCTCAAAAACTAGATCTACTCAGGCATATAGATATAGAAAACAAAAACATGAAATGTAAGATGTTTACATATCTTTCTGACGACCTCTTTTATTCTCTAATCTTCTCCATATTGGGTTATCATAAACCACAACGATCAACTTAGACCATCTCTAATGAAAGTCCATATAAAGATAGAAGGAAGAAACTAGGAGATGGCTAGAGTTCTTTCTTTGTGCAGCAAAGATAAGAATTCTTATGAGAGTTAGAGAGAAAAAGAGTGTGTGTGTAAGAAATAACCTTTCTTTCACTTGTGTCTTACACAAGATGACGAAAATAATCTCTATTTTCTACACCGTTTGGCCTTCTATAACCCTCATCACTAATGGAGAGTTATGAGATGTTAATAGTCATAAATAGCATGCATTAATGGAAGTTACGAGAAATTAATAACAATGAATAACATGTATTAATAGAAGTTAATGACCCTGAACACTCTCTCATATCTTGAATCACTATTCAAGATCATTTTTCTCAACCTTTGGATCTCCTATGTGTGTGACCCATTAGGTTTCCAGTTATGTTGGCCACTTAATTCAAGTAAGTCAAGAGTAGTATCGAGCAACACATCATGACCTCCAATTGACCGGAAAGTCAGTAGTTTGACTATGAACCCTTCCACACACAATGTTGCTATGTAATTCATCCTTTCACCATCTATGCCCCACTTTGTTCAGAGTATGGTCAAAGTGTCAACTACTCCTACTAAACTGATTACATCACATCTAGTCTAAGTGATATTAGATCTTGTCTTGAGGATCTCATTACTCTATGTATCATTTAAGACTCTCTTCATGACACATATCTGCTCTAGCTAGAGACTCCCTAGTAATAACTTCGAAAAGAGATTGTGGGTATCATCTCTTTTTATTAGGAGTGATGAATTCTTTATTAGCTACTCAATTACCTCCAAATACCTCAAGCTATATCCAATCACTATCCTATGAGTAACCCTTGAAAGGCATTGATGAATAAAGTCAAAGCACAAGATCAATATCCGAGATATCCTTGAGCACCTCAAGTCAAAGGATACCTGCACCATTGCTATGATGAGCCTATCATTGACATTGGAATAGAATATCCATATGATTATCTCATAGTAGGTCAATCAAGTGTACTTACTACCCTTAGTAAGCGTCCACATGTTAACTCTAAACAACTAATGTCTACAACTTATGAGATCTAATGCTTGATCCAATCAAGGAGTATAACATGTGTTGATCTATCCGGATTAATGATATCCCATCTCATTAATCCTATAACTAGGGAAAGTTTAGATACTAGCATAATTACACATAATAGGAATCTTATTATCATGATCTCATCATGATTGTCTCCATGTTATGTTTTGTATCAAGGACTTCATTAAATCAATTTAAGATTAACATCAAATCCATACATGTATGAACATTGAAATAATGAAAAATTCCTTTATTAATCATAAAATGATTTGTATAATAAGTGCTAAAGGTTTTAGAGCACTTCTTTAAACGAAGATGATCATTATTGGTAATATCAAATCTGTTCTTCCTAAAACTAAAAATGCTAATGAATTACTTAAGTTTATGGAAGAGCACTCCCAAACTATTGATAAGCCTCTTGTTTGAACTCCTAAAGGTACATTGACCACCATGAAATTTGATGGATCATGTCTTAAGATGACAAACATTGTAACAAGACTTAAGTCTCTAGGAATGGAAGTGAATAAGAACTTCCTTGTGTAGTTCATTTTGAACTTATTACTATTTGAGTATGATTCCTTCCAAATGAACTATAATACCATGAAAGACAAATATAATGTGCATGAGTTGAACAGTATGTTGGTTCAGGTGAAGAATAGACTCATAAATTATGTCAATAATCATAGAGCTGGTAGAAAGGTGGTAAGAAGCTTGAGTAGAAAGTGAAGGGACCCTTGAAAGTTATTGGGGAATCGTCTCAAATCCATAAGAAGGAACATGATGAACGCACATGTCATTTCTTAGGAAGGTTGGGTATTTCCAAAAGGAATGCCCCAGTTGTAAGGTATGGTATGTGACGAAAAATAATCCCAATGCTTATGTATGATATTAAACAAACCTTGTTGAAGTTCCTTTTAATTCTTGGTATATTGATTTTAGTTACAATTTTCGTGTTTCTGAAGCCTTGTAGGAATTCTTTATAACCCAGACTACAAGATCAAATTGAAGATTTGTCTATATAGGTAATATAAAGAGAGTTCTATAAAAGCTGTTGAGACTTGCCACTTAATCCTAGACACTAGATATCATTTGGACTTATGTGAAACTTTTTACGTACTATTATATCTAGGAATTGAATTTCTTTATCCAAGCTTAGCAGATTTGGATACTTATTTAAATTTGGTAGTGGTAGTTTTAGTTTATATAGATATCGTCACATGAATGGTAGTGAAGTACTATATGATGGTTCACATAAATTAAACCTTGATGTTGTTTATAATGAAACCTTATTGATTTTAAATCATAATATTAGTATCAAATTTAGTTTGATTAATGATAGATCTACTTATTTGTAGTATAATCGTTTGGGACACATTTATAAAAAATGACTTAAAAGATTAATAAAGAATAAATTACTTCCTAAATGGATTTTACTGACCTTAACAGTTGTGTAGATTATATTAATGACAAATAAACAAAACACACGATAAAGGAAGGATCCATAAAAAGCACTTACCTTTTGAAAATAATTCACATTGATGTGTGTGGGAATATTTGATATGTCTACTTTTGATAAAGAAAAATATTTTATCACCTTTATAGATGACTATTCAAGTTATGGATATATCTATTTTCTAAATGATAAATCTTAGGTTGTAAATACCTTGAGGGTTTATATTAATGAGGTTGAAAGAAAATAGGACAGAAAAGTGAAAATAGTCAAACCTGATAGAGGTGGTGAATATTATGTTAAATATGATGAAAGTGATCAAAATTCTAGTCCTTTTGCTGAATTCCTTGAAAGATGTGATATTTATGTGTAATATGCGATGTCAGGCAAACAATTTAATAAAATAGTTTGGAAAAAAGCATAATAGAACATTGTTAGATATGGTTAGGAGTATGATGCGCAATTCATCTTTACTCACTTCTTTGTGGACATATGCTATAAAAATTGTCATATACTTATTGAATAGGGTTCCTAGTAAGACAATTCTAAAGACTCCCTTTGAACAGTAGATTGGAAGAAAACCTAGTTTAAGACACCTGCATGCATGTTTAGTGTTGCCATACGGAAATTAGGCATTATAGTCCACATGAAAAGAAATTGGCTGCAAAAACAATTAGAGGTTATTTCATTGGTTCTTTGGAGAAGTCTAAAGGTTTTTGATCTTATTGTCCTAGCAACACTACAAGAATTGTGGAAACTGGGAATGTTATGGTTATTGAATATGGTAAGACTAGTAGGAGTGAAACATCACATAGAGTGATGTTTAAGAAACGGGAGTGTAAGTCCCTATGGCTTTATAAGTCCCTGTGGCTTGTACACATACTTAAGTTATTGTTCTACAAGTTATTAAACCGTTTAATACTTATGAAGAATAACAAATTAATGAACTCATTGCTTATAATATAATTGAATATGAAGTGGATGAACCTATAGTAGAAGAACCATAATAAATAACATTATAAAGGTCTTAAAGAGAAAGAAGACCAGTTATTTTTGATGGTTATAGGATATATCTACATAAGTCTAAAAATGAATTGGGAATTGAGAAAAACCTAGTGACTTTTTCACAAGCCATGAATAATGAAAATTATGATAAGTGGTTAGATGCTACAAAAGGTGAGTTCAAATCTATGAAATAGGATGACGTTTTTGACTTTGTGGAATTGCCAGAAGGTTATAAGAGAATTGGTTTTAAGTGGTCTTTAAGACCAAACTTGACTTTCTTAATAACCTAGAATTTTATAAATCCAAACTAGTTGACTAAAGGATTTACTTAGAAAAATGGTATTAATTATAAGGAGACAAAGCTTACCAGCTTCTTAAAAGGATTCACTTAGAATTGTTATGGATGTCATGGCTCATTATGATATAGAATTGTACCAAATGGATGTGAAAATTACCTTTTTAAATGGGAATTAAAGGAAGAAGTCTATATGGACGAACTACTAGGGCTGACAAAGGCTGGAAAGGGATATATTATGTGTAAACTAAAGAAGTTCCTATATGAGTTTAAACAAGCTTCCTCACAATGATATCTTAAGTTCAATGATACTATTGTTTTCTCTAGAAGGAGTTCAAGGGATTTTTCTAAGGTTTTTTAAATTACAGGAGATGTCTTTATCATTTACCCTATTTCATAATTATAATGTAACTCATAATTTGCAATTTAAAATACTAGTTCTTATCAAATTTGTGTATATCTTGATTATTCAATCTCATATTGAACAAATGTAATGTTTTTTTTTAATAATCAAATAAGGATAGGAATGTGATATATCATTAAACTTGTAAAGCATATGCTTTTAAAGATAGTTGTAATGGTAAAAAGGTAGGAATTATTTCTATTAATAAAGTGTTAGAGAGATTTAGGAAGAAAAAGTGTTCAACTCACCAGTTCCAATTTAGAAAGGGTATAGTTTTAGCTTCATGCAATGTTTGAAAAGTGATTTAGAATGGAAGAAAATGGAATCAATTCTATACTCATATGTGGTTAGAATCTTAATATATGCTTAAACATTTACAAAACTAGGCATAAGCTTTGCATTGGGGATGTTGGGAAATACGAGAGTAATCCTGGTATGAATTACTGGAAAGATACAAAGAAAGTTCTAAAATATATGAAAGAAACTAAAGAATATATGCTCACTTTGAGGAGGTCTGATCACTTTGAGGTGGTTGGATACTGATATTTAGGCTTTGCTACCTATGTAGATACAAAATTGCAAAGCAATATACAATTATTGTATCCCCTATAGAGAACTGAGTTTATTACATGTTTTGAGCTCAACTCATTATGAAATATTAATATTGGTCTACATTTGAATTCACGAAATTATGTAAAATTTGAATAAAAATAAATTAATTAAATGTAATCATAACAAGTCAACTTTTACGAAAAATTTAACTAATATTAATTACACTTGCTAACTTTTAATCTGAAAATTTAAAAATTACTATTTTATATGATACATAAAGTTTTTATTTTTCGAAAGATATATTATAATACTTTAAATTTCCAGTGCATGCTTGTATTTCACATTTTAGTTTCAAGTGGTAAAATACAGACAGAAACTTTACATCCCAAGGACTGCAGTTGGCGTGATATGTCTCTTTGTAAGTGACAGAATGGTGGCTAGCATGAGCTTGTAGTCTATGGGCTTGGTCAAGTAAGCATCCATTCCCACCTCCAAGCACTTGGCTTCATCAGAAGACATTGCGTGAGCTGTCAATGCAATAATAGGTATGTGCAAACCTGTCCCTACTTCTGATTTCCTGATTGCTTTTGTAGCTTCATACCCATCCATCTTTGGCATCTGCATTTCAGTAAGTTAGCATGTCAGAAGAAATATGTTTTCGCTTCGCTACTTAAATTATTTGCAATGGGAAGATGGTGGCAACATTACTAATGATTTAAGAGTTTCTGATATCTCACCTGACAATCCATCAGGATCAAGTCAAACCGTGGGTGGGATGGGGTATTCCTCGTTTCAGATAGTGGACTTTTAGTTTCTTCTTTCAAATGACCTTCCTTTCTACAGTCTTCTGCACTTAGCATGCAATTTAGGGCATCCACAGCTTGAAGTCCATCCCCCACGGTAACCACAGTAGCCCCCATTTTTTCAAGCATAATTGTTGCAACCCTCTGGAGAAGTGGATTATCTTCTGCAAGAAGAATCCGTACACCCTCGAGACCATTCCATCCTTTTACATCTTTTCTTGAATATGTGTTGTTTTGCACTTTATGACAAGTGTCATCGGATTGTTGTTCACAGAATGTGGGATGGCCAGTTTGAGGCTCTCCACAATTGGATGATTGTTTGTTGCCTGCAGAGACAGCATTCTGATCTTCGGTTTCAGGTAATTGTGGCCTGAACGGTCTCAGATCTTCCCTTGAGTTATTTTCTTCGGAATGCATATCTGTTAATTCAACCGCGTGTTTCTTGGAAGCTTCAAACTGCGATGGACTCGTGATCATTCCCCTCCCCTTTTGCTTCTTTTCAAGATCAAATACAGCAATATTAGCCATTTTAGTAACATCGGAGCCGTCGGAGCCGGCAGTGCCAAAATGAGTGGAATCAATCTCCATACATTCATGTCTGTTTTCATCTTTAGATGTAGCTATTGCAGCATTCAAACTTCTCTTTTGCTGCTCAGGGCATTTCTCCTTCAACGCATTTTCCAAAATCTCATTCATCTTGGTCTTGTAAAGTGGCTTATTAACGAAGAGGTGCCCTTTTCGACGCAGTTCCGTTTTGATCGAATTAGAGGTATCGGGATTTAGCATCCAAGCAAACCTAGCTTTCCCGGAGAATCTGTTAAGGAACTTAATTTGTTCCTTCCATATTTCTGTACTCAAGTCTAGCAGCCCTATATCAACAACAATGATGAATATAGGACTCTTGGATTCCTGTACTTCAAGAACTTTTGTCTTTAGATTTTCAGTAAGAGAACACTGAGCATTAAAACTGGCATTAAAGAGCTCGCCAAGAACTTGTGTCAGTTCATTCCACTCAGAAATCTCCAAAGTGGTTATTCCAATCTTATGCAACCACTGGGACATTATAACTCTCCCCATACTTCCATGTAGTGCGAGTAGGACCTGCATTAGTAGTCATAACCCAGTAACTAGATTATTATTATACGATTACCAGAGTTGAAAAGTGTTCACGAGTCCTTTAAATTTTGTTGTTTCCTAGACTGCATCTTTGCTAACTCCTGGTTACTTTCCTTCTAGACTTACTCCTATATTAACTTGGTCAATATGATATCTGCGAAAGATTTTCAGCGATAAGCAGGCTTATGATAACGGTTCTGTATGCTAGTCGCTCACCACAACATTATGTCTTGTAAAGTCTGCTTGGCAATGCTGTTCTGCACCATCTACAGGTATGTTGAGCAGCAGGTATAATCGCATTAGAGTTCCTGGACCTTCCTTCCTTGCAACCTTAATTTCTCCACCCATCTTGCTAACCTGTAATGACAAGCATCCAAAATCTAAGAGGACAATCATGAGCTGCATATACCACTGATCACAGGGAGAACTTTTCTCGTAAATCCTATTCATATTCGTTTATTGAGTTCCTTTCATTGTGTAAAGTCATGTATACTTGTGAAGTCAACTCACCAATGTTCGAACAATGCATAGACCAAGACCGGTGCCGCCATACCTGAAAATAGAGAATCATGAACGTTTAGAAACTTATGCTTCTTGATTACATATATGATCTGAATAAATTAGCATTCTCTTTCATGGAACTTTAAATCTAAGAAGTAAAGCCAGGAACATTTTTGTTCAACTTACAGTCTAGTTGTTGATGGATCAGCTTGTTCAAAGCTTTCAAATACAGACTCCCATTTGCTTGGATCAATTCCTACAAAAAGTATTGGACATAATCTTACACTCCACCATAAGCAAAGCGTTCATTGTCCTAGATACTTGTTATTTCTTGCTCTTACCACATCCTGTATCATCAATTTCGAAGCAAAGAATCATCTTGTTTTCTTTTCTAAATGTCTTCTTAACCTGGTTTCCTTGTTGCTTCAGTTTTGTTTTGAGTGTACACCGAGTTATCTTCTGATTCAGAGGGAACTTTGTGCTATCATTGAAAGTACTTAAGTTCTCGCACCAACCACGCAGAACAATGTGACCAGCTGAAAGCCATTTCAAACAGCATAACAAAAGTCACTGCTCTGTACGATTTTAATTTCTCATCTCTAACATATGAAGAATTAGTGATCTTTCTTCTAATACACAACTCCATATAGGAAAGTTAGTGATCTTTCTTCTAATACACAACTCCATATAGGAAAGTTGCCAAAAGTATTTCACTCACATGTTGTAAACTTGACAGAATTGCTTATTAGATTTGCAAAGATCTGTACAACTCTTGCCGAGTCTCCCCGGACTAATTTTGGCATATCATCTACATAAAAAGGAAATATGAGAGTAATGTTCATCAGAAAGAGATGGAGAATAACAATCTAACATTGATAGTAGACATTAGTCCTCAGACTTAGAAATCTCGAAGTCATACCAGCAAGATCCAAAACAGCCTCGACATTGTGGTTAGTGCACTGCACAGAGAACATGTCAACGAGTCCCTCAAGTTCTCTACCTAAATCAAACTCGGCATCTTCCAACACCAGCTTCCCAGCTTCGACCTGCCACATTTTTAGAAGAGGGAGTATAAGAAAGATTAGATACGATATTACGATGCAGTCAGAAATTCTTCACTCTAATCTTGAAGCTACTCCCAAACGAACCGAGGAGTTGGTTTTGGCAATACTCTACCTTGCTCAGATCCAAAATGTTGTTAAGAAGCCGGAGTAAAGCTGTGGAGCATTTTCTGATCTGTGTAACGGTTGCATATTGTTCATTTGTGAGAGAATCATCACTAATAAGAATGTCCAGCAACCCAATTACTGCAGCCATAGGAGTCCTCAATTCATGACTGTAATATAAAAGAATGATCATTAAGTTCCTGTTGTTGCTTTGTAACAATCTTCAGATTAAGCTAACTACAATCCATATTGACCTTAAATCATAGCACGATCACAGTTCATTTCCTTTTCCACACTACTACGTTGGAAATCTTAAGAGTTTTATGGCATTTATGCATCAGTCGGTGGACCATAGTCCACTATGATTCAGAATAATACAATATGCTGTTATAGTCGTTCTGCCGCTAACTTTGGTTACTTGTTCAGGAAATCATGTTATAATTTGGCATACAAACGTCCAAGTTACACTCAAATATAACTGCAGTCCTTGTTGCTGAACTTTAGATCGAATTTGTTCTTTTAAGCAAAAAGTTCCATCATTACTATGCTGACACTTCAATCGCGTACCTCATATTTGCTAGAAATTGACTTTTGTAGTTGTTTGATGCCTCAGCTCTTCTTCTTGCATCAAGATGGCTTATCAGCTCTGCTCTTAGTTTCATTTCCTTTGATACTCCATTTGTAAGTAACAAAATACAAACACATCCAATGATTAAGATGCATACCGATGCGGAGATCAGTATCACCAATGTTTTTATGGCTTTTTCATCTACCTTCCCCATTATATATTTTCTTGGAATGATAATAACGCCCACCTGCAAAAACTATTTGATCCTGAGAAGTGCTTAATGTTAGTCATGACCTGATCTAAGCAAGTGAAGCCCTTTTACTCAGATATTTCAAAGCATAAACTTTTGCTGGTCTAGATGTGCATTACTACGAAAGAAAAGTTGTGATATGGTTAGTACATACAATTGGTAGCCTCTTTAGATTCAGAAAAAATGAATCTATGTAATACTGATCATGTCCAAGCTTGGCGTTTTCGACATGAACAACATGTCCAGGAGGCAACTTGTTCCCGTAGACTCTATCTAACCACTGAGCTCCCGCTCGTAGTATATTATCCTCAGAGTCAACAGCCATCATAAGATTGGGCCCTGTTGTTGAATTTCTTAAGAGTGGAGCATTTGTGGAAGTAGCCAGCAAATAACCTGCTTGAGAAGTCAGATATATGTGCCCACCGTGGGCTTCAACAAGTTCTCTCATCAACTGGCCTACACTGTAAAATGCAGTTGTGACACCCACAACAGCCATAATGCTTGTATTGGAGGCATCCCATACAGGCAATGCAGCTGACAGCAATGGCGAATCACTGTACTTGCTTACTGATACATGCCATGAAGCTACACCGTCTGGTACTTCCGAAAGACCTGCAATATTGATAAGATCGTCTGGTGCAATAGGCTGTGATTTTCCTATTTTGTGTCCAGTTATTGGATCAAGTGGCTGACGATACCAAGTTGCAGAATTGTTTCCTTGAATGGAGTGATTATCCCATCCTTGACATGATGATAACATGTTGGCATCATAAGGCCCATTTGCGCTGATTGAATAGTTCACAAGATCAGAGTAGATGTAGAATGTGTTGTTACTCCTATGATCCCTATGAAAAGCTTGCACAAAGCCATTTTTGTAATTTATGGTTATGGCATTCAGAGCTTTGCGACTAGCAAACAATGCCCATGTCACATCCCTCATCACTTCATAGAGCTGACAATTAAATTGGAAAAGAACAAATGAATTAAACACGTTTAGATTTTTTCTCAGAAAATATGATGTGAAAAAAAAACAGACCTCAACTTGTTCTGCCCGAGTTGTTGGCTTGCTGTACTTTCTGATAACATACTCTGACAGCTTCACTTGAGCTGTGGTTATCTCAGAAGTGGAGTTCAAAATGCTCCACATTCTCAATATTGGACGTTGTAGCAGCTCATATCGAAGTCCTGAAGCTAAGGTGTTTAGTGATTGTGTAGTGTAGCTCTTTGTGAAATGCCATGTTAGAATTGTTAGCAGACCAATCAAAATTGCTAACATCACCTACACGTGCCATCAACGGCAAGCAAAGGATTCTTTCAATTACATTTGCAGAAACAATAAAGAATGAAAACTGATCAGCTAAACTGCTATGCTATGAAGGCAAGATAGCAATAGTAATTGCCATGTTTCTCGCTTTGTTTATGGAACTGGAACGATTATGATTATGATTATGCAGAAGACTTTCTGACCAACACAACAGTTATAGAGAAAAATGGACAAACCATGATAGCAAGCCGGGCCACAAAAACGCTGTAATATGATGAGAGGCAGCCAGTGTTACCATACTGAAACTCGTCCTGCTCAACATCCTTGTGAAAAACTCTTCGCCCAGGAGGAGCTCTATTCCCTTTCCATAAAAGAATTCGATCGACCAGATTTCTCCAAGCAGCAGCCATTGTCATCTCTAAGGCTGGAAAGTAGCATTCAGAACTTCTGGATTACCTTGTATCTGTATTCTTAGGACACTTCAGAAACTCTATAAGAAGGCATTTAGAAGCACTTGGAGCCTTGTCCCTGCACAAGAGACAGAAAGAGGGACTTGAGTCAGTGTGTGCGTGTGTTTGCGGTGTTGAATGGAATTCTGTAATGTCCGAGTTCATGTGTCATTCCTCACTTCTTGAAGTCAAAGGACATCTCTTTGGCAATTTTCACTAGTGGAAAGAGTCACAGCCCACCATTTACCTTTTTTCCCCATTTCAATCTTTATCAGTTTTATAGAAATTTCTAAAAGCTATCTTGAACAGTATCAAAGGGACCATTGCACCAACGTATGTATACTTGATCGATTAAGTCGATGTACCAAGCAATAGCTGTTGAAATATAAAGTCTGATAATATATTTTGGACTATAAACCAGGCCCACAATTGCGGATCCAACTCCTATATGTATAAATATGTTCTATTCTTCTAGTGTACAAGTTGTTAAAAACATTTACAGTGAAATAAAACCCTAGCCGTTGTGGATTTAGTCAAACATTGGTCAATCACGTAAATTTGTGTGTTTGTTTATTTTCGCACTTGTTCTTTGATTATTGTAATTGATCGTTTATAGCAACTGGTATCAGAGCTTGGCTCGTATTACAACAATTTGAAAAGATGGAAAGAGTGAAGATTCAAATTGAGAAATTCGATGAAAACGATTTTGATTTCTAGAAGATGCAGATGGAAGATTATCTGTATCAGAGAAACCTCCAGGAACTCTTGTTAAGGATGAAGCCAGAAACCATGAGACAGGAAGTTTGAGATCTGAAAGATCAGCAAACGCTAAGGTTGATTCGTTTGTCATTGGCGAGAAATGATGCCTTCAACATCGTTAAGGAGACAACGACTGCAAGAGTACTAACGGCTCTAGCAAACATGTACGAAAAATTGTCAGCTATTAATAAGGTATATCTGATGCTTCGTTTGTTCAATATGGAGATGTCTGAAAGTGGATCTGTCGCAGATCATATTAACGAATTTAATATGATTATCAGTCAATTAAGCTCGATTAACATTAATTTTGATGATGAGATTAGAGCCCTAATTTTGATGCCCTTTCCACCTGAGTCGTGGGATACTGTTGTTTTCACAATTAGCAGTTCGCGTGGGTCTGAGAAGTTAAAGTTTGATGAAGTTCGAGATGTTGTCTTGAGTGAGAGCATTCATAAAAGGGAAAATGAGGATTCGTCTGGTAATGCACTCAATTTCGAGGGAAGGGGCAGAAGAAAGTCGAAGGGAGGCCATAGTAAGCATGGTCGATCGAAATAATAAAGGCGGGAAAAATCTCAAGGCAAAAAGGAGGTCCCTTGTTAGGACTGTGGTGAAAAAGGACACTTCAAAAAGGACTGTCCTAAACCTAAAAAGAAGAAAGGCCAAAAAAATAATAAACCCTATAAAGATGATGATTCTGTATGTTTTGTAGAAGACATTAGTGACACCTTAATTCTTAGTATGGACAGCCCAGTTGACTCTTGGATACTTGATTCCGGTGCATATCCCACTCTTCTCCGAGCATAGAGATATTCCATAATTTCAAATATGGAAGTTTTGGGAAGAAGAATTTGATTTCTATTGGTCAATTAGACAGCACAGGTTATAGGGCAATATTCGGGGAGAGTTCCTAGAAAATTGTGAAGGGAGCTATGGTGATAGCACGGGGTACAAAATCTGAAACTTTATACAGTACCGCAGGGTGTTCCAACATGATTGCTATAGTAGATAGTACATCGAGCTCGAGTTTGCGGTACAATAGACTAGGACACATGAGTTAGAAGGGGATGAAGATGCTAGCTTCAAAGGGGTATCTACAAGGTTTAAAATATGTTGATATGGGCTTTTGTGAGAGTTGTGTTCTAGGAAAGCAGAAACGGGTCAGTTTCACAAAGGCTAGCAGAGAATCAAAGGCAGAACAGTTAGAACTAGTACACACAGACGTGTGGGGACTATCTCCAGTCTCCTCCCTTGGTAGTTCGAGATACTACGTTACCTTCATTGATGAATTTAGCAGGTAGGTATGGGTTTACGTTCTAAAACATAAGTCAAATGTTTTTGTTACCTTTAAGAGGTGGAAGGTTGAAGTTGAATATTAGACTAGCTTGAAGATCAAATACTTAAGGTCTGATAATGGTGGAGAGTATGATTCTACAGAATTTAAGAAGTTCTCTGCTGACAAGGGAATCAGGTGCACCAGGACAGTTCCTGGTAGGGCAAGACAGAACGGGATTGCTGAAAGGATGAACAGAACATTGAATGAGCGAGCAAGAAGCATGAGGCTACATGTTTGGCTGCCAAAAACGTTTTGGGAAGATGTAGTGAGCACAACAACATACTTGATAAATAGAAGACCTTCAATTCCTTTTGGTCTAAAGTTGCCAGAAGAGATTTGGTCAGGTAAGGAGGTCAAGTTTAGTTACCTGCGGACTTTTGGATGTGCTGCTTATGTTCATGTTAATCCAAAGAAGAGAGAACATAAAGTAAATCACTTATTAATAGAGAAATCCGATATGATATGTAAACTACACAAGAAGGGGGGATGAATTGTGTATTTTTTTTAAATGTTAATCTTTTGAGACTTCTTGAACTTCTTTACGAAAATTCAAATGATTACTAAAACACTTTGCTAAAGTTGATAAGCAATGCAATTGTAAGTAATATTATCTACTCGTCTAACAACAAGAAAATTAAAAGATAAGGGTTAGAGAATAGACGCTGTGATTTTATACTGGTTTACCCCAAACTTTGGGCTACGTCCAGTCCACAGAATTAGTATGAGATTTCACTATACTCTTCCAATTTTACAAATATTCTTTTTATACTTGCAGAGCCTCTTTAGGTCTCTCTCACAAAGTATTCTTTATCTGCTGTGTTAGCCTCTCTAGGCTCTAGCCTTCCTTTCTCTCTCTAAGAAAAGTATTTTTGAGCTTTAGGTTATAGATGTATTTGCTCACTTCTTTCGCACTTTGAATATAGAATTTTTGCTAATGTAAAAGTATTCATTATTTTAGTCTTCTACTAGAACTAGTATTTATAGCCTAAGTCTCCAATTGTCTTCTTGAAAACTGCTTCTTGAATCTTTTAGAAACGATCATTAGTTGATTCCTATAACTAACTCCAACTAACTAACTGTCTGACATTTTAAAATATCTTCCTTTTGTATCGTTTGGAATAATGCTTCTTCTTTTACTACGTTTCGTCTGTTAGTCTGCTTTGTCTATTATATCACTTTATCTGTTGTTGCACTTCATCTGGTGTAGCGCTTCGTCTGTTGTTACACTTCATCTAGTGTAGCGCTTCATCTATTGTTGCGCTTCGTCTGGCGTTGACTGCGCACCTTCTGAGATGACTAAGTGTTACTTATATTTTTTTGCATACTTAACAAATTTATCAAAATAGTTCATACATTTCTAAAATTATTATTATTTGATTGTCATTAAAATTAATAAAAGGGAAGTCCTCTTGACTCAACAATCTCTCCCTTTTTGATGATAACAAATAATCATAATTTTAGAAGATAAAATAATATTTATAGACGAATAGTATTCCGACGAATAATAAAGAAAAAACATAATAAAAGAACTGCATACAAGATATATACAATGCTTTCTATCTTCTCTTCTCATTCTCCTCTTTTTCTCCTTCTCCCTATTTGTTATTAATAAAAAAGATTGCTCATCGTAGACGCTTCAGAACTTCAGAGAACATACGTTGCATGTCAATACGGATCGTATTGAGGTCTTATTCAATAGTACCTGTAGTAGTGCTACTTTCTCATGAAGATCATCGATCAAGTCAGCGAGTTCATCAACCTTAGTATGAACTTCCTCAATTTCTTTTGCTAATTCTTCCTAAACTTCCTTTTGATTGTGACTTGCTTCCATCTAATTTATGAAATGCTTTAAGAATTGCAGATTATCAGTAGGATCTTGTTGTATTTCACTAAGTTAATGAAGGTTTTTCAGAGCAGATGGTTTTGAAGGTAAAACATCTAACTCCATAATTTTGATAGAGGGTAGACTGAAGATTTGTTTTCCTTCTGGGAGATCAAGATCATCAGGTCTAGGTAGTTTCAGAATTAGTTACCCAAGAAGGTGCAACACATCTTTGACTGAAGGTATAAAACTTTCTTAAATGCATGACCAAATACACAAAGGTTTCTAAGTATCCGTCTTACTCTAAGCTCCCTCCCTGACCTTGCTTTAGGTGTAGAACCCATATCCGCCTCATCATCAAACTTTATCCCCATTCTGTGAATAGTTGTGGCATTAATAATACTCTTCACATCCATCTTTACCCTGTTACCTCTGTCAAGAAAGATTCTAGTTTCTCTAAAAATCCTTGTCAACATCATTCCATACGGTAAAAAGCTAGAATCTCCCTTTGACTTCATCATGTACTTCAAAATCAAGTACGGAAGATTAATAGGTTGGTGATTCAGTAAGTGATACAGACAATGTTCATCGTTCATTGTCACAAGATCTTTTGAGCCTAATCTTGGTAGAACACAATGAAGAAGCAATGAATGTAGAACCCTAGCCTTCAGAATAAGGGTTGCTGCCTTTTTAACTTCAGGATCATTACTTCCATATATTTGTCGATTAATGTGCATTTTATCTACACGACCTTGAGTAATCTATTTTGTATGGTTAAATAGCTTTACTCCAATACTAAGACACCCAGTAACCCTCTTGATAGTATCTTGCATCATGATAACCGACAAACCATCTACCATTGATACTAAGGTATCATCTACCAACTTTGCATTCTTTCAAAACTCATATATCTCATTCAAATAGACCTTTTCACAAACCTTGAAGAAGTTTTTCCAGCCAACTACTTCAATCTC
>JANIJH010000225.1:15509111-15544433 GCA_024520975.1 Erythroxylum areolatum | reverse complement strand
AATGCAATTGACTACAACCTATTGATGGACATTTTTAATAGCTAAAAATCAATTTCCATAAGGCTTTTGATAGTGTCAATTGGAACTTCCTACTGACAATGCTCTCAACATACGGGTTTCCCACTTATTTTATCAACTGAATTATGGAATACATTACAATTGCTACTCTTTCAGTTTTGATTAATGGCACTGCTTCGTCTTTCTTTAAAGCTGCATGTTCTATTAGATAGAAGGATCCTCTATCCCTTTATCTCTTTATCCTATGTATGGAGATTCTCAATGCTTTAATCAAGCAAGAGGCTCTCGGTAACCCTGTATTTCTTTTCTTTTGTAGGGCAAACTTGGATTCAATACCCTCCTAAATGCAAGTTTTTAATACCTTTAGGCAATTCTCGAGTCTACATATTAACCTGTATAAGAGTCACTTTCTTCTATCCAAAAATGCCTGTTCCTTGGAACCTCTTATAGCTACGGCAATTGGAATGTATTTTAAGTCTCAACTACTTATATCTTGGTCTTCCAATTTAACTACGAGGCTTAACTATTTTGAATGTAATCCTCTTTTAGAAAAGATTCAGAAGCATGCCAATTCTTAGGTGATTAAATCCCTCTCTTATGTGGGTAAGTTGCAACTTATAAAATCTGTCCTCAATTCTCTACATGTTTATTAGATTTCCCATATTTTCTTACCTCAAGGCATCATAAAATCGATTGAAAGGATTCTAAGATCCTTCTTATGGAGTCATTCGAATTGTGTCCCTAGAGTTGCTAAGGTTAGATGGTCAGACCTTTGTTATCCAAAAGAAGAAGGTGGTCTTAACATTTTATCCATCAAACCATAAATTATTCTTTGATCCTTAAGAGTTTCTGATAGATCCCAAAGGATAAGAATACTCTTTGGATTAAATGGTTGCATTCTTACTTCTTGAAAGGCAAGTGCATATGGGATATTAAGTCAAAAGCTTCACACTCCCACATCCTCTCTTAGCTCTTGAAGTTAAGAGATGCAGTCCAACAAGAGGTCTCTTGTAAGATAGGTAATGGTAGATTGGTTTCATTTTGGTATGATAATTGGTCAAGCCTTGGTCCACTAATACACTCTTCTCAACACTTGCATCTCTCTTCACTATATTCTCGATGCACTAGGCTTTGTTGCTTCATCAATGATAATTGCTAGAACTTCCCATGGTGTCTGCAGCATCTCTAACCTGGATACCCCCTGATATACACTCATCTGACTTTTTCATTTAGAAGGATATACCACTCAGCAAACTCACCAATAAAGTCATGGTCAATTTGTTACATAGATGAGGTGGCCAAGTTTCCTAGTGCAAGACAGTTTGGAGACAGTTTGGAAAAAAGTTCTAACTACAAGAATTTCTTTTATTTTCTAGTTAACAATACAAAACAAGCTATCAACCAATGATAGGATGTCTTACTTGCAAGTTGATAAATCATGTCCAATGTGGTCACTAATGATGAATCAAAGAACCATCTTCTCTTCGAATGCCCATTCAATAGCTCCATTTGGGATTATGTTATTGCTAAATGTTTGTGGTCCGATCCGGGGCACTCTCTCATAGACATTATATAGAAAAACTCAACTCAAACAGTCTACTCAAAATTAGAAAATCAGATTCATATCTTTGTACTCGAAAGTTGTATCTACACGCTTTAGAGAGAACACAACCTGAGACATTTTGCCAATAAATTTTCTTTAAATGAGACTTTGATATCTATGATCATCAATGAAGTTTGGGAACTCATTTTGTTAAAGAACCTTCTCTTGACGTGTAGTTTAAATATATGTTTCTTACTCCATTAATTCTTACTACGTCGTTTTTCTTATTCTCCGTTTCACACATATACGACGACGTTCTTCATTTCCAAGCTATTCCTCGGCTCTTTTTCTATCCTTTTCATGTCTCCTTATCAATTATAACACATTCCCGTTTCTGTTTCTTGGGAATTTGTTTGCTGTTGAGCTGTTTAAGAACAAACTAATTTATCTTAGTTTTGTGGTAGAAAATTAACCTGAAATTGAGTGGTGTGTTCAAGAGCAGGTGAGAAATAGATTACATCATCCAATTCAAAACGTCGTTATATATATATATATATATATATCATTAGGATTTGAAACCGATTACTTGGGAAGGGGAATTATGGCAATGTCATTGATAAATGAACAAAATTCAAATTCAAGGGGAGTGTTTCGTTTCAATTTCATACGACTACGACGAGAAAAACTAGGCAGTAGTATCCTAGCATAGCACAAGTATGATACGATACAGAGACTGTAGGTAGTAGCATCCTAGCAGTCACCATTCGCTAATGTAATTGGCTCATACTCGAAGACTATTGATAGTGTGGACATAAGTGGTGGAATAATGACTTGCCTACTAGAATGGTGACTTTCGAAAAAGTAAAAAGCCAAAACTTTAGGCTTATTATTTAGACGAGTAGGAAATAAAATATAGAAAAGGGTCTTTCGCTTTTGGTTATGATGTTTCTAATTTGGACAGTTAGACCCAAATAATGCTGATTTCTGCGAGTGCACGTACGCTCCCTATTCTAAGTTCCAATCTTTATGCTTCCAAGCAAACCAAAGGTATCCCATTTATGACTAGAAAAGAAGATTGAGGCAGTGCTTCATCCCAGTCGAAGAGTATTCACTTAATAGACTCAGTTGAAAGCAGTTAATAATTATAAATTTCACCTTTAAATCAGTTAAGAAGATAAGCTTAAATGACGAGATCCTGAAATGAATTTTTTTATTGGAAATCAACGTCAGTCTTTATATGTGCATTGTGTAGCACGAATAATTTACAAGTTCTAATGATTTAACTCCAAGTAATCATTAAAGGATCAAATTCCACCTCCAGAATTTGAACAAACTAAGAATTTCACCAGTATAAAGAACTTGGTGGAATAGCGTTGCTTGAGTTGGTTTCCTAGTAAATTAGAAAACAAAGCGTGGGAGTGCAATATTTGACTTGATTTGGAATGAATTATCACCATCTAAGACGCAGATTTTATGAGTCAACTTCACTGACCCACCATTTTTTAGGTCTATGGTATCTTGTGGCTTCTTTTAAACTAGCAATATGAGAGGTCATAGTTTACACCCCAACCAATAAATCATAGCTTTGTTGATAAAAAGAGCAAATGGCTAGCTAGTCCATCCCTATATCATAGTTCAAAGGCTGACGTAATAACAAAGAACATCATCTTCCATTTGTAATTTTGTCAATGTTAAATCATGCCAATTAGGCCTATAAATTCCTGCCATTAATTTATATCTATCAAGAATGTTTACCAACAAAACTTTTAAGGTTAAAACATCTCAAATGACTATATAAGAATAATGTTAAAGCCTAAGAATAAATACTTTCCTCATTAAAACCTTAATATAAAATTTTTAGTAGAGGGATAGAAATTAATTGACTAAAAGTATTACAATAAGAGGGAAAAAATATTAAATGTTGACTAAAACTATTAACCTAATTTATCAGTTAAAACTAAAAAAAACATAAAATTTGTTTTAATATCATTATAATATATAACGAGTCAAAATAATATTTAATAATCTCTTATTTCAATTCATTTATGCGTCAAAAATTTAGTGTCCATTATCAGTGCCTAATAAAAATATAAGGAAAGAAAAGGATCATGACATATTAAACTTAATCTCTTGTCAAACTTTCCCATGTGCTTAATCCTTATTTAAGGAACAATGAGTAGTGAGAATGTTCTTCTTCGTTAGCCCCTAAAAATATAAGAGAGAAAGTATTAGGTGCGGTTGATGCTAAAAGCTAATGCCACAGTCGATCACTGTAAAAAGATTTTATCATCTATGAAATGTAGATTACTATAGCTGGAGTCACCCTGTTTTTAAAGTTCGTACAACTATACCTCATTAGCTAGTCCCATATTTGTTTTAATATAATCTGAAAAAGATTTTTTTGGGAAAAAATGACAAGCCACTGCAGAACTTAATCCTTATCAGAATCAGACAACAAATCGACTAAGATATGCAATAACAAAAACAAGTCATAGTCCACGAACCAAATCACTAGTTGTTTGGTTTGTGTTTGATCTGTTAGTGAAGACCCTTAGAAAATGACAAAGTTGAAGCAAGTGGTGAAAATTTAAAGCAAGAACTAATCCAACACATAACATCCATATATTAAACGTTCATGGGTGGGTGGTGCACACGGCAATCTCGGAGAGGCTGTTATGCTTCACGATAAACTTAGAGCTTTTGCTAGTTGCTAGTAACTAATGCACGTTTTCTATTTTGGAAACTTCGGCATACCCCATATTGGTTGTTAGCACTCACCTTTGAGGAAGTGGCGACCGACCAAGTGGCTGGACAAGGTGGTTTCTCCGGGTTAGTGCAAAGCCAAGTCAACTTGGTGATATAATAGGCGCTACCAGACATCTCTGCAGCGAAGACATAAGATCAAATTGTAGATTGCTGCAATTGCACTTGGATCACTCTTAGTTATGGTCAGAATTCATTGATGAAAGGCATAAATCTCTTGAAATTTTTGAAAATTTTCTTAATATTTATTTTTAGATTTTAATTTTTCCGAAAATTCTCTCTCTTAGATTTGATTATAAAATAATGACAAAATATACGTAATATATAAATTTTAGATGTGGACTAATCAAATGTTGTTTATATGATGATTCAACCCATCTAATAAATTCAAATCAAACCAATTAAATCCGACTCAAATTAATAATTTATAATAATTATCTTAAATTAGTAATTTAATTCAGATTTAATTAATGCAGGTTAAGTTTAATAACTGAGTTGAGTTACTATATTAGTAATATTTAATTAGTCTACATCCAATGTATATATTGTATATATTTTTTTATTATTATTTAACCATAGTATAAGATAAGAGTTTTTTTAGAAAAATTGAAAGTTAGAAGAAGTTCAAGGGATTTTTCTAAAGTTTTTTAAATTACAGGAGATGTCTTTATCTTTTACCCTAATTCATAATTATAATGTAACTCATAATTTACAATTTAAAATACTAGTTCTTATCAAATTTGCATATATCTTAATTGTTCAATCTCATATTGAACAAATGTGATGTCTTTTTTAATAATTAAATAAGGATAGGAATGCGACATATCATTAAACTTGTAAAGCATATACTTTTAAAAATAGTTGTAATGCTAAAAAGATAGGAATTGTTTCTACTTATAAATTAAGTTCACTAGCGTCCATTTCAAAAAGGGTGAAAAATTTTAATAATATGCACCATTTTTGAAATAAATTTGACTTTTGAAATTTTATAATAAATTTAAAGGAGTAATTGAATGGTTAAGCCTAATTAATTCATATGATTTAATTTGTTCCAAATTTTAATCAATTTAAAGGAGTAGATAAATGATTTAATAAATCCAGTAGTAGTTGAAAGTAAGAGTTTCTTTGTGAGCCTGTCATTTTTTTAAGGAAGTAGTAATGTAGTCAACTATGACATCAAAAAGAGTCCATTATTTACAACTCACCAAACTCATCTATGAGAATGTGCAGTTAAGATGAATATTATTCTCAAATCACAAAGCGTATGAAATGTATTCAGCAAAGGCTATATATGGTATCTTAAGATGAAGCAAGCTTAACTTAAGATGAAAATAAAGTCTTAAAGAGGAAATGAAGAAAAATTAAAATGCACTTACCATCATTCATCAATGTTTAGATGAAGAAATATTTGACAAAGTAGTCAATTTAATCACATTAAATAAAACGTGGGCTCTCTAAACATTCAATGTGAGAGTTGACAAAGTTAAGAAGGTATAATTTCAAACTTTAAGTATAGAGTTTGCGACACTCTTAACAAAGGGCAAATATATTTCAGAGTATTTCACAAAAGTTCTAAGAGTAGTGAATCAAATGAAGATGCTTAGTGAATCCACTGAAGATGTTCATATTGTTAAAAAGTTCCTAAGATCTCTTAATTTGAATTTTATTTTATGTGTAGTGATTATTGAAGAATCCTACTATGTAAGCAACATTAATGTTGATGAATTAAGATTACTAGCTCATAAAGAAAGGATAAATCATAACATATATAATATAGTAGCACAAGCCTTAAGAGCAAAGCTATCATTAAAGTCTAAAAACATTACATAGAGCAAAATGAAAAAATAAATTATATATGTGAAAGTGGACAAGATCACATACAAGGTCATAGAAATGCATAGAGAAAAGGGGGAGGAAGAGGTGAATAAGATTTTTTTAGTGACATCAAAATCAAAATCCTTAATATGGTCAAAGAAGAGCAAGACAAAGAGGAAGAGGCAATTTTGGCGTAAATAATACAAGGAGAAATGACAAAATCCAAGTTTAATGTTATTCATGTGGCAAATATGATCATTATGCTTGAGATTTTTTCTCCAAGAATGAAGATAAGACAAAATTTTTAGAGTCAATAAAGATTCAATAAATGAAAGTTTACTATTTGTTATAAATAAAGAGAAAAAATGGTGAAAAAAGCAAATGTTACCTTGATAATATAATTAACAATCACATAACAGGTAATAAAAACAAATTTGTAGAATTATATACCAAAAACTAATAGGGTTTATATACTTTAGTGATAATACAATGGTGGAGATCAAAAGCAAAGGTGCAATTTGCTTAAGATAAAAATATATGTTCATAAGCTTCTTTTTAATACTGTCTTTATTCTAAAACTAAAGAAAAACATTTTAAGCATTACTCAAATTTTAGAGAATAGTTGTTGAATTCATATGGATGGCTATATTCTTTATCTTATAGATTGTGATGCTATCAGACTTGCACATTATAGAGGCCATATGTTTAAAAACTAATGTTGATGGTCTTTTATGGATATAGCATATGAGGTATGAACATATGAATTTTGAAGGACTAAAAGCTTTAAGAGAGAAGAAGATGGTGAGATGTATTCAAGTATAGATCATGCTGAACAATTACATGATATTCTTACTTACAAAGCTTTCAAGGAAAAGTTTTTCGAAACAACCAATTTCAATAGTTAATAACCTAACTGAACTTGTTCATAAAGATAATTGTGGTTTGATAAACCATCCATCTTTTGATAAATTTTTTTTACTTTAATCTCTTCGTTGATCTTTGTAGTAGAAAGAAATAGGTGAAATTTTTGAAGTATAATTCTAAAGATTTTGAGGCATTTAAAAAGTTTAAAGTCTTGGTTGAAAAAGAAAGTAGTTTTAAGATTAAAAGAGATACCTAATAATGAACCTAAAGAAAGGAAGATGTCCCAAGGTGTGATGAGTTGATGATGAAGAAGAACAATAATGAGGTTGTCTTGGGGTACTAGGAGATAACAATGAATGACAAAACCAATAAGAGAAGGTTCAAGAGAATGGTATAACCTAAAAATCCTTCGATATATCTAGATTTGGATAATAGTTGTGATGATTTATGGCATTATAGCTAGATTGCAAGTATGGATGAATAATTAGGGGTGGGGGAAAATGCCAATGGTAGACATTAAAGTCACCAAATAAAAATAAAAAGAAGAGATAGCAACAAGGCATGAATTAGAAGGTAAGATAACATCATTAAAAACTTAACCAAGCAATTATGTGTATTATAACTAAGTTGGTAACACAATATCAAACCTAATGAAATGAGGGAAAACATTTTTTGTCTTTTGAAGGCAAGTGTATATGATGCTACACACTCGGGGTTACAGAAGTTGGGAAAAAGTATACATCTGGTAGTAGATTTCTAACTTCTGACTCTGTATATGTTAAATTTTTGTAAAGAAAAGTTGCACTAAAGATGAGGAAATTTATTAAACTTTTAAGATAATATTAATGTTGGTAGAGGTTTTATGAATTTGACAGTGTATATTATATTATTTAGAGTTAATTACTTTAAAAAATCCAAAATTTTGTGAAACTTTTAATCATAGTCCGAACTTTAAAAAGTAGTAATAAAATGTCTAAACTTTCAATTTTTTTCAATTATATTCAGACTTCAAAAAGTGGAAATAAAATGTACAAATTTTCAAAATTTTTTCAATTCTAGCGCGACGTTATTTGTTGTTATCCCCATGCCCTCAACCCTTTATTTTTTATTTATTCTTCTAACGCCCTAAACTACTCTCACGTTACAGCGTACTGTACCAATAAGTTCTTTGTTTTTGGTTCATTCTCCTGACGTCTTTCGTGTGAGGGCGTTTAGAGAACAAACTAAAAGTGAAGGAAAATTTTGAAATCAAAGCGTAAGGTAGTCGGGAGTGCGTAATTTGATTTAGGTCATTTTTAAATAACGACGTCGTTTTATTAATTTTCATTTGTTTTGTTTCTTTTGGATAACGTATATTAATAATTAAGATTTCTGAAACAAGTAGCAAATCATGTTAGCAAACTAAACTGAAACACTAATATTGGGCTATAACTGAAAAGAAATTGAAAGTGTGAGTATTTTATTACTATTTTTTGAAGTTCAGGTTAAAATTAAAAAAAATGAAAATTTGGCATTATATTGCTACTTTTTAAAGTTTGGGTTATAATTGAAAAATTGATAAAAGTTTGGATTTTTTTTGGGTAATTAACCCTATCATTTACTATTGATTCAATTTTTGTTGAATTATTCTTATAGATTTGTTAACCCCGATAATGTTTAAGACATTAGTTTTTTTGGGCTGAATTAAGCAACACCTTGTCATGTTTTAAGTCTAAGAAGTGCATAAGTAGTATAATGAGACAATTGATGCAAATTAATTTAAGAAAGTAATTTCTAAACTTTATTACTATGTTTGTATACTTTATTATTGTGTTATATATAAATATATATATGTAGCAATTTGTTTGGGGCTTTTAATTTATCTTATTACTTGACAATGCAGTTTATGGACTTCCTCTAGGCAATTACTTATTAGACTCAGTACTTGCGGTGAGTATTCTTACACTTAAGCATTTTTATTTGTTAAAAGAAAGAAAACAACTATTATGTTGGAAAAAAAAATTAGGTTGTAATAATTTTAGGTGAATCTAAACCAAGTTTCAAATGTAAACATGGACAAATCTTTGTTCACTATTTCTTTTTTAGAAATTGTTATAAACTGTGCTTAAAATATAGGCAAGAACATAGAAATTAGAATTAGTACACATGCGACTTCCAAGGTATGTGTATTGTCCTTTATGTATATTTTTAAGCAATAAGTGTTTAATGGGATTATGGTTAAAATAATAATTTAAAGTTAATTTTTTTTTCTTGTTTCTAGTTTTTTGTCCTTATACTTTAGAATGAACATTGGTGGTGTTGCTATGTTTTATTACAATTAAGGGAGATAATGAAATTTAACTTAAACTTCGCAGAGGATGAAGATAACAAATATTTGAGTGGAGCAATGATGGATGACAACATAATGACTATATTATTTCTAACAAGATTCAAGATGACAACATAATGACTATATTATTTCTAACAAGATAAGAGGCCATCTCATTAAGGATCATACAATAAAATTATATTGTGCTTGTAGGCACTTGTTCCGTGGAAGATGATGTGATCACTTGATCTGCAATGTGATGTTTCAATTCCTTAGTCTACATTTCTTATCTCTTATCTAGGTGAATTTTCAAGACAGGAGAACAAGTAAGAATTACATTATGTATATCTTAGCTGGAATGCAATTTTGGTTTTTCCAGTTACACATCATTATTAAGTTGAATTAAAAAGAATAACTAATTTTTGAAGTACTAAACAAAACAATGACTATGGTATTTACTTATGTTGCACCTTGAAATTTTAGTATAGGAATTGGACACTTAGATCAAATAAATCAACAATCTTCTTATGCAAGAAATGACACATTTTTTTAAAGTTTGCTTGGTTTGTTCGAGAGAATAGTAATAAGAATTATAATAAAAACGGTGAGAAACAGAAGAGATGAAAATGGATATAGCTTCCATTCTTTATTATATTCCATTCCTCGTCATATTATAAGTATGAAATATTACCTTAAAAAGAGATATAAAAATAACATTCATCAAATCATAATATATTACCACCCATTCTTTACCTATTCTATTCTTCTCAAACCAACTAACTAAGCATTCCCTGTTCTTTTATCTTTTTATTCTTCACGGTATCAAATAAGATTTTATTTACTTTCTTTTCTAAATTATTAGTATGATTTTAATATTATTTTTCTCACGCGACAAAAATTTGTAGATTACAAAGTGATTTCCTTATTTTATTTTCTATTATCAGAGTATGTCTGCAAGTGTCGATTAATGTAAATAAGGTAAAAATTTAATCAAAGGAAAAAGGTTCTACCTGGAGGAAAGTTGATATGTAAGCTTGCCATTCCATGTTCACTGAACTTACAAATTTGGATTAATGTAAGAAGGAATCTCATTGAACACGAGGCCACGACTTTACAGTCTACGAAGTTTACTGATAAACTCACCTTAATTTCTTTTTACAGTCCAGATAATTCTCATCTAGAGTTTAGAAATGCTTTGTACATAATTTCAAAGACTATATATCATTAAGGTTGTCTTCGTCACCACCGTTGTAACGACGATGAGCATCATTACTATCAACGTCACCAAGTGGGACTTGAACAAGCATTTCATCGGTACTTCTTACTGATAGTTCGCCACTATGAACAGCAGAACCACACCTCTCTTCCTGTAACCTTTTGTATATGTCCTCCACCAACCTCCGGGGGGCGCCACCTAATTCCGACGGGCCTGCCGCGGCAGAATCATCAATAACCTTTCTGCTGTCCACCGTAAGGTGCAAAGATTTAGTTACAGTCACACTGCTCAGAAGTGGACTTGCAGTATTGGGGGTGCTTCTCTTGGTTCTCACTCTTCTCTGCCATCCATGTAATGATCTCCTCACAGTCTCAGAAACTATAGCTTTCTTGAACCTTCCACCCATCTGCAACCACATAAGTTTATGACTGTGAATGATGATAGGTTGAAGAGGATGAGATGAGAAGGGGAAAATGGCAGACCTGTGTGACGATTACATAGAGAGGGAATGTGATGGAACTGAACCAGAACTGAGTGACCACCCTACAATTGTTAATGAACATTAGAGGTATGAAAATAGTGCATTGCTGGCTAAAGTTTTGGCAGGAAACATAGGACGCGGAGGCTATGACGCACCCGAATGTCAGACGAACCCCGGTGTATGTGCGATTTTCCATGAAACAAGAAGAATCTCTTATTTCCCACTGGAAATAAAGAATGTTATTAACCTCTACTTGTAGCTCAGGAAAACATCGTGGTGATTATGCGGCAATCAACATTGAAATCTTACCAGGGACCATATGAATGTCGCCATCTCAAAAGCATTCTGAAAAATGGGGGTTCATTAAGATATTGAAACGTTTCTGTTAAAACTTTCAAACTTGTAGAAAGTGTAGCTTCAGTCACCTGAAACGATATAAATTGCATCACTCTCAGAAGAAGCCTGGGCTTCCTAAACCAGAAGAGCTCATCCCTCAGGTTGAGTTGGTGGTTCCCCAACTCTGGAGATGTATCTTGGATTTCAGTGGCCAACTTGACCACCACTCGGTGAAGCTTTGTACCAATTAGCAGGATAACCTGTCATTTTGCGCCGTACATAAATAGGAAGAAGTTTTTAACAAAAAACTATTGTAAGCAACTACGGTACATTCAGAAGTAAAAACAAGATATATAAATAAAGACTCACAATGGCTGGAAGAAAAGAAAGCCAAAAGTAAGGATTGGTTCCTGAATCAAAATTTAAAAACAAAACGATAAGTTCTGACCAATTCATGGTTTCAGGAAAGATATGCAGTCGACAGAGTTTTGGTTGGTAGCTTTCAGAATTCAGGAATGTTTACCGTGAAAATCTAGAACTATGCAGCATATGGAATAAATCCAGAGAGGCACACTGCAAAAAGAAGCCCCAAAGAAAAGCAATCAAGTTGATGAGTTCCCAAATCTAAATTTCCAGGACTTTGTTAGTTACCTCAAATAATAAAAGCACTTGATAAACAATTATAGAACAACATATGCATCCTTAACACATTCCTATTCAAGAAAGATGCCTATCTCTTGAAACAGCATTGAGGATATTATCATATGCACTTCTGCTTGTCAGCAGGAGAACTAAAGCTGCTAGACTACGGGTGCTATTGATCAATGGAAGTGAAGAATAACTGTTACTATATCCAGCAAACGATTGAAAGCATCAAATGGATATGTTAAACATCTCTCATGCTTGTAATAAACCTCCGTGATTGAAGGGTTAAGAGGTAGTATTACCTGATCCCAACAATATCCCGAAATTCTTCCTCCATGCTTCGGAGCATATAAATGTGGAAATCATATGTCAAAGGAAGTTGATGTCTCTACAAATAACAGAACAGGAAATACACCAAAAAGTAGTACGGAAATTGTGTTACTATCTTTTCTCATTTCAATTTGTCAAGTGTAAATGCAAAATGACTTTGGAAACAACAAGGGTATGAATTGAAAGAACTGAACATTTTCAGTAAGATCCCAGAACAATAAGCAAGCTCTTGCTTGTACAGCTATATAGATATTCCAATTAGTAGCCAAGCTCTTCAATTACATAAAGAAGGAGCATACAGTGATAAAACCAAATCGCAATGCCATGTAATCGGCTTGGTTTATGGAACTCCAGAACTGGCGGCTGAAGCAAAGCTGAAAAAGATACATGGTTAGTCAAGCGTGATGTAGATAACAAAGAGATTCATGGAAGAAACAATAATTGGTAAAAAGAGAGCTTTGCTGGGACTTAATCCTGCAATAAGCGTAAAGATTCCATGCCATCTTTCAAGAAATCATAGCTCTAAGAGAGCTCTACATGACAGAATGATGTAAAACTGATAAGAAGAGCCTTATCTTCGTTAAATGCAAAGTGAGACTCTGTTAGATTGATTTACATAACATCTTCAAAGAGCTGATGACAAATTGGAGGAACCAGATTTACATTGTTGGAGAGTTCTATAATGAGTTACCAATTGCCTCAAAAGAAAGATTTGACATTTCTCAATGATCCTTGGCCTAATTAGACAGTGACATAGCTCCTATTAAGTGTGTATTCAAGGTCTAAGCTAATTAATCTGGAAGTTGGAATATCAGTATGCAATCCATCTTTCTTACTCGATTGTAAGAAAAAAAAAAATGACTTGATTTGGACAGGTATACCAGCCAAACAAGAATTTTGTGTTGGCTCCATGGATGGGCTGTACGGTAAAAGATAAAGGTTGATAGTCGAGTCATTCTTCTGTCTCCAGTTCCTGTTTGAGGCGAATCTAGCATTTCAAATTAGTAGGGGATAGAGGATTTCCCCACTTTAATTATTAATAAACAAATAGTGAGAATACAAAAACCTTAGAATGATGCAAGTTCAAGTTCTGCACCTTTAGTACTTTGAATGGCCATGGTTTTTGCTTGGTTTTCCCAAGTTCTCCAACTATAGATCTGCAAAGTTTCCATAAAACAGTTAACAGTTCTCTTGGTGGAAAACTGGAAATTGTCTTCAAAAGCTTAAATCTTCAACTAAGATTGAACATCAACCTTAATCATGGCCAAGGCTATGGCAGTGAAGCTGTAACAAACATGGGTGATGGCCAGAACAAACATCAAACGATGGAGCTGTTCGAGACTTTCATGTGAAGCAAAGGATTCTTCACCCTTAAAAGCTCATAACAAGTTCTCAACTCAGTTAAGTAATCACACCATTACAGAATTTCCAGCTAGTATCCTTAGCTTTATGCAAAGAAAATCACCTCAGGACAATAATCATGCTGTCTGACTGTTGAACTATTCTCATAATATAAAGTTGAAACAAGAAAGTGCTCTACTGCTCCTAGTTGTTCCTCGACTGCACATGGATAGAATCTGCGATTCAAAGATGATGTTTTGACGCAAATCTTGGCCACAAATACAATCCAATGGCCCATCAGCAAGGAAAGAAGCCCGAAAAGCATCAACTCTGGTCACGGATTCACAAGAACAAATGAAGACATTCACATTGGTTCCTGTCAGAGAACTTTTGAATGCTAGACAAAATGCCATAACTGGATCCTAAATCAGATATTGTTCCTTACCGTCTTTGATCTTCTCTAGAGCTGAAAGTAGCGGTTTCCTCTTAGTCTTATCTAACCACTGCAGAAATGATCAAGTCAAAGTTTGAATCACCAAGAACTGAATACAAGTATTGACCCTTTTCATTTCAAATTATTTTGTCTCAGTTCTTACCTTTCCAAACTTCTTCAAAGAGCCTTGGAAGAAGAAACCAAGAGAAACCATCACCGTGATCACAGTGGCAACTGCCCACGTAGGGTTCAATTCGAATGAAGCCTCTCCTTCCTCCATCCTGAACTGGAACCATCCAAAGATTCAACTGCACAAAGTCGACAACTTCAAAAGCAGAAAAACCCAAATGAATTCCTTTTGGTTGAATATATCAGATCAATCCTGTCCTCATTCTTCAAATAAATTCGCTCATAAGAGAAAAATTAAATTATATAAATTATAAGGCTCCTGACAATCCTCAGTGTACCTATTAATCTTACTACTCACACGTCAGGGAGAACTTAAGAATTCATGCATGGGGCCTGGCAAAGTAACGGGGAATGGACCCCGGCTAAGAACATGTTCACGACCAAGCTAAGCCTCAGTGGACTATCCAACGTGCATTTGTCCTTGTTTCATCTTTTCTTGTCATAGCTCGGGAATCATCCACACACCATAAGCACTATAGTTTCGGATAATTTAATGTTACTGACAAGAACCTGCAGGTTTGATGTCCAAATTGATGTTTTCTTTCTCTCTTTTTCTGTGATTTGCCTGAATGAGAGACAAAAGATTAGCATATGTAGACAAGGAATAAGATGGACTAATCAACCTGTGATCCACGAGGCACTTATTATTAGGTGATCAGTTCTATAATAGAGGGCATCGGCATAACCTAACTCCTAAGATTAATATTGTTTTCGATGAGAACTATATAAATAACTTCATAGAGTGGTCTATGCCTGCAAGTTTAATCTCAACGGATTTCCTATCTGAAATTTGAAATAAATTGGGTAGTTAGATAACCGGTCAACCTCTGCTATGTTTCTGTAACTGGTTTATGACATTGACTAGTCACAGTTGTCGTGACAAAGCATGTTAGTACATTAATGTGATGAAGATATGGAGCAGATATGGTAGCTATTGTTATGCCAAATAACACTAGGTAGTCTCTTGAGACAATTACTTCTAAAGTCAGTCATTGCAACCGAACGGGGGAAAAGCAACAAATGGCAGAATATAATTATTATAATGAAATACGCATTGATTATAATTAAAGCTATGTCATTTGGGCATATAAATATACCATTCTATTATGTAATTTACTAGCATTAGATTATTCGTTTCAATGAATCTCATTGCATCCTGGAATGACCTGAGGTCTAATTGGATTTGAGAATTCGTCCTTCTCCATTGTTCATTTTACTTTTTCCATACCATTTGTCTTCAGGACTTTATTGTTTACACATCCTATCGTTCTCACGTTATATTTTATAATTCTTGCAATTCGGTTATGGATAAATAAAAGAACAACAATCTTGAAGAGCTGTTCAACACTTCAAACAGGATGTCCCCAATTAACAGAGGGACGATCTAAACAAATGGCACAAATATTGCTAGCTGCTTCAGAGGTCGACCGTAGTTCTGGCCTCCAAAAAATCAATCAGTACAATTACATGTGGTGATTGAATTACAAATAATGGACTACGCATTTCTCTGAATTGCTTTTATCCCGAGCGTATCATGCACTTTGACGTGTTATGTACAACAATTAACAGTTGTCCTACCCTGAATGTAGAGGGGGAAACATTCGTTTAAAGAAATTGGTAACCTAGATACCTGATTATAAACCTTAGGCAAGGCACCACCTACTACTACTGATTTCTAACTAGGTTCCCCCTTCACCTGCAAGAAGAAAATAAACCCACTTTAGTTATGGACATATAACGTTCAGACAATCAGGTAAAATTCATTTGGTTTCAACTTCGTTGAAAAGGAAACATCAAAAGTGAGAATGGTCTTCCTCGACTCACCTAAGAATATGCGAATTTAGTTTTCATGTCAAATTTGCACACAGGGCAGAAAGTCCCCCACTTAGTCAGCCACGCGTCCACACAACTTGAATGAAATTCTGCAAACAAATTACCGTTGAAATTATCACCACTGAAACAAAGCAGGACCTCCTGACAAAAATAGAATCACCAAAACATAATGTACTAAGATAATAAGAGTGATTCCTAGTTCATACCATGTTGGCAAGGGAGAACTTTCAGAACTTCCCCATCTTTGTAATCCTCAAGGCAAATTACACAAGTTTCTCTGCAGTGGGAGTCACTCGAGCGACCAGACCAGAATGTGAAGCAGGGAAGTGCTTCTACCATTCTAGTATCTATGTTTTTGCTCTGAAAATTTGATCTTAGCCAATGTCTGGGAGTCACAAGGACTATTACGAGGAAAACTAATAGAACAGTAACAGAGATGAGCGATATTGCTAAAGCAGTCCAGTCTGTATCACCACGAGATGGATAGATGCAACATTCTACTTCTTTCTCTTGAGCATACTTCTTTAGAAATTCACCCGTTGCTTTCGAAACAAAAACAGCATGCACCTTTATGCCCTTAGGGTTTACCATCACTGCACACAAGAGACATCATATCCCACAACAAATCAAAAACAAGATCCTTTCTTTTATTTCATCGTCAACAATAAGCATATAACATAGCCTATTCATAAGCACCATTTATTTGGAATCCTGAAACACCCTATATGTTATTGAAATTTTTCTAACGAAATCACAAAACCCCATAATTTTTTCAGTTGACATATATAGAACCCAAAACACAGAAAAAAGAGGAAAGGAAAAAAACCCCACAAATGCAACCCAGTAGAGCAACTCACTGTAAATCAAATTCTTCTGATCTCTATCATCATAAACAATCACGGCACGAAAGCCCCATTCTTGAACATTTCGAATTTTATCCTCGAAAGAGCACTCTCCTCTAATCACCAAAGCAAACTTCACTCTCTCAGTTTCGTTTGATCCAAAATGATTGTGAAGCGAGGAACAGGCGTCCAGAGGATCCGCCATGCGCAGAGCTCCGCATATTCCAGAGCTATGAAGGCCAAGAGCTTGAAGCGAACCAAACACATTAGCCAAAAGACAATCATCTATCACTTTGTTAGCAACCAAAAAGATAGGACTAAGAAACTTACCGGATTTCGCAGGAAGGTCCGGCAAGGAAACAGATAAGGGCTTCAAAACAATGGTAGCGTACGTTCGCTGGACAAGCGCACCAAAAAAGAGGAATAGGTTTGCGATTACCGCTTGTCTCATCTCTCAAGCTCCTCAGAAGCTTCAAGCTTTCAATTGGTAGTTGGGTGATTATGGGACTTCCAGAACAAAAAGGAAAGCATGAGCAACGTTGTCGTTTTCAGTAGCTTAAGTAGTTGGCCCCTCCACACGGTGCGTTTCAACCCCTTGTTTTTGTGAGCCGACCTGTCGTTTCGTCTTTTGGCCGCCGTTATATACATATATAGCTTTGTGTGTATGTGAGCTGCGACGTTGTGGCTGGAAAACTGCCCTTTTGATCGAAGAAGCTTCGATGTTGCCTTTGCCAGAGTCTTTCCTTCAATTTCTTCAGGAAAATGGGATTGACCCTTCTATTTATACTGCAAGCGATTCAACCCCTCGTTATTTACGGTTTGTCTCTTTGGAATTCGTATTAAATATTCATGCTTTTTGTGCTTGAAGTTGGGAACCGAGTATATTTTTGTTTTGTCAACTTTCTGATTCTGGGAAAGGTTGAAGCCTGGAGGTGAAGACCATGTTCAAGAGATTGAAGCTGATTTGAAGTGTAAGCTTGAGAAGGTGGTTTGGCTCCCTGGTTTTTATTCACTTCCACCTCACGTGCAGATTGCTAATTCAAAGGCATACAAGGAAGGGAAGGTAATATAGATCTCTGAGGTTCAATGACTGTTTTAAAGTGTGTATTTGAACATTTCGAGGATATTTTATTTGTCATTTAACTTTTTTCTTGATTTCTGTTTGTTTGGTTTATTCATGATTGTTTGTTTGCTTCCAGTAACATTTAGGCATGAGGGAAATATTCAAGAATTTGTTTGTATGCTTCCAGTGACACGTAGACTTGAGGGAATTATTCAGAGTTTCACTTTTGATACTTGATCGCTGTGAAGATCTTTCTCGACGTTTTTTTTTTTTCTTATGGCCATTTTCTGTTCTTTTGATTCATGAAAACTTTTTGGTCATTCAGCTGTATGGAATTGATGCAGCATCTGGAGCGGCTGTTTCGGCTTTGAATGTTTCTGTGGGAGATCATGTCCTCGATCTCTGTGCTGCACCTGGTAATTACATTTATATTGTTCATGCGATTGGTTTCACATTTGTTCTCCTATACCAACATTATTTCAAAGGGTGTGATTCCTTTGAGCAATCTGACAAACTACCTGCTGTATTCTATTTCGTTACATCAAATTCCACAACTTGGCTTCCATATCAATTTTCTCATGTTCATTGCCGACTTTGGTGTAGAGAACTGTGGGTTTTGCATACTAATATGCTCTATCCATCTGACTGTCTAAACAAAGGGTCTAATTAATCACTTGCTGAATTCTTTGTCATGTATTTTCACCTTCAGGTGCTAAACTGTGTATGATTCTGGACTTACTTGGTAATGCGGGATCTGTGACTGCTGTTGATATTTCAAGGAATCGCCTGGCTGCTTGTAGAACATTGCTGCAGAAATATGCGTTGGGTGATAGGTGTAGGCTATTTGTAGCTGATGGAACTAAATTTTCCATCATTCCTGTCAGGGATCATTCAAGTCCTAGATCATGTAAGAATTTGGAAACAATAATCTAATTATGTTTTTACCTTTCAATGTGATTCCACTTACCCTTCGAGGATCTGTCATTAATTTCCTACCTGTTTCTTACATGTTTCATTCATTCTAGTATGAAACAGGTGAATATACACTGGGAGAAGAGAAAGACATATTTAAGGAGTGGACTTCTAGGAGATCTTGGAAAGAAAGGAAAAAGACAGCTAAAGCAAGGAAACTTGGTTCTTTAGTAGTGGGTGCAGAAAGTGATTATCCTGAATTGATTTTCTATGGGCGTGATTCTGGGGTTGTAGGGCTGAACAAAAATGAGTTATATCAAGTTGAGAGTGGCAGTGGAGTTTCAACTCATGGCTATGACAAGGTGAAGTTGCGTGTAGCTCAAATTGCTCCAGTTTTTCGTTCCCAAAAGAGCCGCATTCTCATGTGTGCCAATATGATTTCACAGTAGACGGATTATGTTGAAATTCTAACGGCAATTACTAGTTTTATTCAATTCAGGTACTTGTGGATGCAGAATGTACTCACGATGGGTCAATTAAACATGTCCAAAAGTTTGAGCGTTGGGGATGGGAAACCCTTCATCAACGTGTATTGAATGCAGAGAGGAGTGATACCTTGACGACTTTGCAGGTACTTCAATAAAATTAAACCATAGATTAGGTAAAAGCGCTACTTTCTTGAATCTCTTGTGGAGGCTAACACGTTATTTTTGTTTTGTCTTCTTGGAGCCCTCACAATTTGATCTTCTTGTTATGAAGTTACACACTTTTCACTTGCTTTCAGACGTATCCCTAATCTCCCTTTGATGCAAGTATTCTTTATTCTAATGCAGTCGAAGCTCCTCCAAAATGGGTTTCGATTACTAAAAGTTGGGGGCTTGCTTGTATACAGCACGTGCAGGTATGCCCCATATGCAATACATGTATCACTCTGGAGGTAAAGACTTGCACGTCGGTTTTATCTGATTGTGTTCCATTTTCAGTTTGACTGTTACTCAGAATGAGGATGTAGTGGAGTGGTTTCTCAAACAAAACGCTTCCGCTGGTAAGATAAGTTGTAATCCTGTAAGGATGATTCTGTTTCATAATCCTGATTCTTTATTAAACTATTTGTCAGTTGTCATTTGGCATGTTTGTTTTCTTGGTCATGGCTTCATTATGCCACCCACCCGGAACATATAGTAGCCACAAACCTTATGGCATCGCAGCACAAGGATAACTTTGATATTAATCTTGTGCAGAGTTGTTGGAGATCACTGCTGCCCGAGATTGGCCGTGCAAGAGTGGCCGCATACCCAAGACGCTGCGCTTCGATCCCGTGACATCAAAAACTAGTGGACTTTTTGTGGCAAAGATCACAAAAGTAGACATTGAATTAGATCATTTTTTGTAGAAGGTGAATCAGATATTATGTCTATCAATCCATTGTTGTACTTGAACTACCACTACCTTCAACAGAATAATCCCCAAAATATTAGAACTTTGACTCATAAAGCAAAACTGCTGCTTAACTTGGTTATTCTTTTCTTAAGACAAGCGTTGAATGCAAAGCAGGTAGAGACAGAACTGGTGAAAAATGAGTAAGCTTTTAGTTTTACCAAATGTCTTTACCCTCATACGTTTCCTAATCTCAGAACTTGTCCAAGCCAAACGCTTTAATAAGATGGATCTTGAGTTCCAGGTCCCATTAAAAAAAAAAGGGATTTTATTGTGCAAACGTAAAATGTTATGGTTCTGGACTAACTATTTATCCTTTGGTCCGTTTTTTGAGTTCAAAATGATTTATTAAATTTCAGTCGATGCATAGAATGAAACGGTTAACACCACAAGTCGTCCGTCCAAAACGTCATGTCGTTGTCCAGATGACAGCCAAACTATGCGTATAATCTTCCGAGAGAGAGAAGGAAGCAGAGAATGCAAATCGGGAAAAAAATAAATAAATAAACCCACCAAATGGAGGCCAAAGCATCGTCTCTTAGATGGGGAATTCTACGTCAAGCCATTCTTGGACGTTTTTCACCCCAAAATCATGGTAGTTTTCTTAGTCGCATGGTTTTGAATATGATTTAGTTATCAAAAACTTTAAATGCCCATTATTCATTTATGCCTAGATGGGCATCCCACTTCAAGTGCCATGAAAAGCATATCCAGGAAGGCGAGTCAAGGGTTCAACCTCATTCCCAGCCACCCAGTTGATGATAAAGAAGATTCCAATCGTAAAGACTCGTGTATATGCTACATATTGCCGGTTCCTGGTGCCCCAAAACTTTTCCTGACGTGAGAGCACTTCTTTATATTATTTAGATTTGGCCCTGAAATTGTCTATCTGGCATTTCTTCAAACACCTTTTAGTCCTATCGATACAATGTGATTCTATGGTCAAGATTCTCTCTTTCTTCTGTAAGAAATTAAGAAATTCGTCAGAAATAGTGTGGTGAGTTGTTTTAAACTTCCAACCATTGATTATTTGCGAGTCTCTTTTGAAGCTGACAGTACCTTACAATGCGCTGTAGATGGAACAAGTTATTAAGTGTCATTGAATTTTATGGTAATGGCAGTTGGAAAAATATTGAAGTTGGTTGTCTTGGAATTTTTGTGCAGCCAAAGACCGGATAATGTTGCTGATCTCAGTGACTTTGAGAATTCTAATAGATACAATGTGGATAACACTGGGCTTGTGTGTAAGTTCTCATGGTCATTTTGAGCTTTTGAACCACTCAATATTTGTAAGCATTCATTTTCAGGCACTATGATTTTTGTTTTTGAAATAATGGACTTATATTTGGATAGTTTAGAAGAAGAAGGTGATCTCGGAGCAACAATAGTCATCTCCTTGCGAAAAAATAAGAAGTAATTACAATGTTTCTGTTTTGAGACTTTCCTTTGTCGCTTAGGTAATTGGCCGTCAGAAGAAGTCATGGCTTATTTCTGCTTGTCACATGCAGACATGTTCAGGTATATTGTACAATTCCATTATTTTCTTTTGGTGTATTCCTCTAACTAAAGAAACTATAAAAGGAATAGATTTCCTTTGTATGTATTTCATTGATTCTGATCTCTTCTTTATGCTTATTTGAGTGTTCTTTGTCGAATTTTTAGGACTAAAAGAGTTATCGAACTTGGATCAGGCTATGGCTTAGCTGGATTAGTTATTGCTGCCACAACTGAGGCATTAGAAGTTGTAATCTCAGATGGAAATCCTCGAGTAGTTGATTGTATCCTTCTGATACTCATGCTTAGTTGTCAATACTTACTAATCTTTGTTCCTGGGTATGAATATTGGTATAACTTGAATGTCCAAATTTAGGAAATAATTTATGAGAATGACTACCAGTAATGGACAAAAAATGATAGTTTATGCAATTTGCTGTCTGCCATGGACGAATTTCTAATCCCAGTCCATGGAATACTAGGGTTAATTGTGCCAATTAGGCATTAGTTATTTCTGGTTTCTTGTTCGTTTTTGCATTATGTTGTAACTTTTGGTCACTTTATGTAGACTAATTGGGAGTGATTTTATTTAGAATCTTACCGGGCTACCTTAACATCCAGATATTCAGCGAAACATAGATAGCAACTCTGGTGTGTTCAGTAGAACCAAGGTGAAGAGTATGGCACTGCATTGGGAACAGGATATTTCAAGAATATCTGACACTTTTGATGTCATTATTGCCAGTGATTGGTTAGTTACGTTTATTTTACTTTGACTTTTGCATATATCTGTCGTGCTCAACCTTTGTGCAGAAAATGAACTTCATAATGACTCTTGTACACGATTTACTATTAAGAATCTTCATGAATTATTTATATTTGTGAACTGCTATTATGTTACATGCAAGATCAAAATATTCATGAATTATGTTATTACTAGATAAAAATGGGCTTTGGCAGGCCTCTTATACTAGTACCATATTTGTGGTGGATCTGATTCTTGTATCAAAACCTATTATTCCTAAGATTGATAACTTTCATTGAATTATTTTCATCATTTTTTAGCTTTCTGATGTACTTGACATTTGAAAAATTTTCTAATTAACTTTTTTCCCACTGATTGAATAATTGAAAAATGAAATTACTCAGGAATAAACATTGTACTAAGAGTTTTTCTTCCAATCCCTACAATTCGTTCTTTCCATTTTTAACTGATCTCCTTCAACCAACAAAAGTTTATAAATACGAAAATTTTGCCGAGATCTTTGTACATGCCAGTGCATGTCTGCTTTCTGTTCTTAATACTGACTTGGCCTTTTTAATTTCCGAGCTTTAAAGAAATTGGTAAGGTGACTCCTTTGTGATTAGAAGGTCACAGAAACAACCTCTTTATAAAAATGCAAAGGGCAGTTGCATACAATTGATGACCCTCCTTTAGCTCTCACGAAATGAGGAGCCATGTGTATTAGAGTTTTGCCCTTTTAGTAACTTCATGTTTCATTTTGACAGCACATTTTTTAAGGAGTTCCACAAAGGACTTGCTTGTACTCTCAAACTCTTGTTAACAGACAATGGCCCATCAGAAGCAATATTCTTCAGCCCCAAAAGAGGTGACTCATTGGACAAGTTTTTAGAGACAATTCAGGAATATGGCTTCCGTTATTCTGTAACAGAGAACTACGACGCAGATGTTTGGAGACTTCATCAAGGTTTTATGTATGGTAATGAGTTCTGGCCTACCTATGACAAAGACCACTGCTACCCTCTGTTGGTTAGAATTTCATTGTGAAGGCGTTTCGCATTGCACATGTTAGTTATTGATGTTTTAGACATGGGCATTACCTGCTTATAGGTTGTTGGTTGAGTTGTGTGATAGAGAGATGCTTGATGCTCCTGTTATTGTTATGCATAGCAAGACTCATGCAGAAACTAGGTAAAACTGTATTCATCACTATGTGTAAAACCTGTTCTAGTCCTCCTGGTGGGTTCCTTCAGAGACTTTTGTTTGTGCATTCCCCACAACTACATTATGTATGGTTGACTGGCTGATGATGTGCCAAATGGAAAGGAAAGATTTAGATGCCCTTTTTCATTGATTATAATTTATTATCATTTCTTTTTGAACTTTTACTTCGGTAGGCGAGTGCATCGAGCTTTTGACAGAAGAATCCTTATCCTCGTCTAAGCATCAAAGTTACTTGAAAAAGCATTTACATTTAGCCGTCCATTGCTAACGATGATCCTCTACGTAAAGGATGACTGAGCACAAAGTCAAAAGCCATAGGATGCGGTGTAGATCAAATAAACTTATATTTTGTTGGCCAAGCTCAAATTTTGCTATGCGCTTTTATAATGTTTCAGCAATGAACATGCCATGTCTGTGAACTCGACAATGAACATGAGTTGGCTTACATTCTTAGCTAGCACAAGAGTAAAACCATGCTCGGGCTGTATTTTGCATCTATGTTTGTTCTAGTCCTGGGTTAAAGTTTTTCTTTGGCAGATTGTTGGCAAGTTTTTGGAAAAAGTAATATTGATTGACAGGTATTGTTCCCTAATGCTGTAAATTGCATGGTGTTAGTCTAGGGAAGAAAAGAGCCATCGGAGGCTCGGACCCATCTAAAAAGTTACGTAGCTGAATTAGCTGAGGTATACAAAAGTTACGGTAGGTACTGCATGATTAAAGAAGAAAAGGAAGCTTCAGATATATTAACAAGCTAATATGGTTCTTAAGTTTGTGCGTGTTTTCATTTTCCTTCGTCCTTTCTCTACTCCTCTTTTAGTCTATTTGACAGGAAAATATGGATAACAATATTCCCATTTACAAAATCAGCTATCCCTTTCGATAGTTGTCTTAATAATGGATCATTCATTGCCCCGGCTTTTGTGTATGTGGTGAGGTTCGGAAAAGTTTGAAGAGGAAAAGGCACAGAAAATGTACTAAAATCTTCTCTTATCTTCAGTGGGGATAAAGTAGGCTTGTTTCCTTCGTAATGGTATAGGATGACTCTGATTTTCCACCACACAACTTGGTTTAAGCATCTCAGTACCATCTTGTCCTCCAACCTCCCAACCATGTCCTGGGTGGCACTTGTCCTTTGGATACTTACTTATGTTGGCTTGTTCAGCTTATTTCCTTCTCTAAATAACATCAATAGGCCCATCTAAATTGCACAGGCATCACAAGTTTTAGAGTTGGGATTGGATAGATTAGCAATTCTCATTTCGCAAGTGATCCATACTAGAAATTGACTGACAGACCATAATGAGCTCTTTCTTCCAGCGAGCTTTTAATCCCAGTTTTTCAAGTAATATCTGTTTTTTCGAAGCTTCCCTGGTTCTATTACGTTTTCTTGTCCAGGGGATTGGTGATGGTTCTCGGCTACTGCACCAAAGATCTGAACTTCGGCCACCCACTTGGATTTTTTAATGAAATAATTCAAGAAAATGGGTGCTGGGTCATATCAGTAGCAAACTATCCAGCCATCATGGGACAACAGAGAAACTTGTGACAAATGAAACGGTCGGTGATTGCTCCTCTGACATAAGCCATTGTTAGTGTGACAAGACAGAGATCATTCCTGTCATAAGTTAGGTTCTCACAGATTTTTACTGTTTGTCTAGATTATATATAGACCTAAAAAGATGGCCTTACAACAACTAACTGAGCTGCTTTTGGAGATAAATTCAAGATATGACTGCTCTCAATCTCATTGTCCTACTGGAAAAATCAAATGCCGGTTGAAATATCTGAGAACAGTTTCCTATAATGATATTGCCAAAAACCAACCTGTTTGGAACTAGATCATTATTTGCATTTAATTGCTTTATTTCATTCATTTTATTCTTTTCCGAACACAATGTTATAAGAACCTTCAGTCTACTACGCTATGGTTGACGATTCAATACGACTAAATATTAGTGAACCTAATTGCAGATGCTGCACGCCAGTCATTCCATAAAGGTTATTCCATTTGGTAACATGATAATTAATTGAATATTAAAAGAATTGTAAATTACTTCCTCAAACACTAAAGTCTTAGATTCTTAAATGTTGGAATTTTTTAAAATTTTATTAATTTAGACATTCATAACAAAAAGGTACTGCAAGCGCAAATTGTTTACAACATTCTGCTTGATTTTTGTCCACTTGCTAAATAGAAGGAAATGCGAGATCTGTTTTTTCCCCAGGCTGGGGATTCCCGCAAAGTGGGCAGCCAGAACAACTACTTGCAATACCTGTCAAACAAAAGCGACCACTTGCCCCTTTTTTCTTTTATTTTTTCAACCATCTCCTAAATCTGAAAGTAAGCTCAGATTTCCTTCAACGTTCTTGCATGAATCTTTTACTTTTAACTTTGACGCTGCAGGACCATAGAAAATGCAAAGATAGAAAGGGAAAGATGGAATAACGTTCTATTCCTACTATGGATTTACAAATCACATATCAATATCATGTGTTTTCATCGTTAAACATTGTTCATTTAGAGGAGGGTCGGGGATAGTTTTGGAGTCTGCCAACTTCTCTAAATGATCACCATTTTACACTCTTCTTCTGCTTGAGTAGAGGTTATCACAAGTGAACGTAACAAAGAATGATCAGAGAAGTCAGCAAAGAAAATCCATATCGGAAAATCCACGAAGGGTGTGTCATTGTTGAATCTCCGGTGGCCAAACTTGCCAGCCATGAACTTGCCAGTGCAGCTTGTTGTACTGTCTCTGAATCATCATTGCCTGACTCAGTCCCTCCAATTGCTGTTCCAGTTCCAGTTCCAGTTCCGGTATCTGAGCCTCCAGTCGATGTTCCTGGATCTGTTGTGTTTGGAGCCGAATCTCTTGATGATTTTAAGCTGAACATAAACAAACCCGTATAAAAATGTCATGACACATCCAACAGCGTTAAAAGAACATGTTACACTTTCAGTTTCCGAGTTCTCACACTACCATAAAGATGAATAGGTACTTTACCTTGGCACATTAGGACAGAATGTGATGGTATAATCCGCAGAAGTGCACGTAAAAGTACTTGTAGCATCGTCGTACGCGTAGCTATAAGATTTTGGACACGAACTCTTAAACACCTCCGAGTACATAGAAGGTTTACAAGCAGCAGGCGAATTATACACACCACTGCAACAATACTCAGGGTTCCCAAACGCCTCACAGGCGCTCCGGCAAGCCTTTCCATCTTTGAATCTCAACTCCGCTGGGCACTTCCGGTTTAGGTCCGTCGAGCATCCTGTGGTCGAACAGTCACCCGAACCACCACTAGCCTCCACAATCATGGCCAAATTATAGCCATCAACGAGACTAACGTCGTAGAAATCTTGAGAGCCAGAGCCGAGAGTAAATTCGGCTAAGGTGGCCGGAGGAGTGGCCCCAGCGCCGTTGCATTCCACTTGGTCGGAGCCACAATCGCCAGTGGCACAGCCACCATGGCCAGAATCATCGAAGTTGCAACCGGTTCGACCCCAGAATCGACCGGACCAACCAGTTGGTGCTTGATAAGAGCGAGACGTGCCTTTCGCGAGCTCGAAGCCTGTACTTTCTAGTTTGGGATTTCCTAGAATTCCTGGCCATACAGTGAAATCGCATCTGTTGATAAATGTGAATGTGGCACTTGAAACACCTGCAATAAAAGGTCCAAAAATCGTCAATGGAGTTCATTTAACAGGTTCACATTTCCAGGAAAAGCTGAAACTTTCCTGTAATATACCTTCAAAAATCAAGAAGACGGTGAAGAAGATGACAGTAGTAGAAAAATGACACTGACAGTGGCGGTGGGAGTAGGATAAAGGATCCATAAGTAATTTATGTTTATCTTTGCTGCAAGTGAACGTAAAGACTCAAACTTTGAAGAATGGAAAAGATTGGCTTTGGTTGGGTTACAATGGTTATCGAGTTTCAAGAAGTGGGAGAAATAAGATTATTGGCAAACTTGATGTTGGGAATGGAAGAATGACAGAGTCCAAGCTAGAAACTTTAGATGTGGAGAAAGAAGAGAAATCACAAATGTATAAAAGACAGCTATGCGCTCTCTAATCTCTTGTCCAAAAGAGAGGATGTAAATGGAGTGTGGGGATAAGCGAGGGAAGGTAAGTGGTGGTGGAGAATCTCAATCATAAGCTCTGTGCATTCCCACTCATCTCTATTTTATAAATAAATGATGAAAATCCAAGCACATGGAATTGAAAACAGGCCGACCGCCCCCATCACAGTCAGAACAAGGGATCCAATGAGATTTTTTTTAGTTTTCCTTTGAATAAAAGAAAATGGAAGTGTTGGTGAAATACCTTCACTGGAGGCCATCCTTTAAACGGCCTCGTTTTGGAATTGAGGCACGTACTAGTATTATATGTATTAATTATCCTTATGCTGATCATTTTGCTTTCATCTCCTTTGTTTGTCTGCTTCTGCATTGCTTAATAATGGCTTGTTCGTGAAGAAAGAAAAAGTGAGGGAAAAGCTATGCAGCAAGAAAAACTTTCTTGTCTTTGGAAAAGGGAAGGAAAATCAAGAAGAAGCTTTGCTTTGCAGAATCACCAAAGTTCTTTTTCTCGTCTTCTTCTAAATCTCAAATAAGCATGTGACAGTGGGAGCCACGTGGAAATTAATGTGGGTTACCACATGGGAAGTACGTGGCAACCAGGTGGCAAGACACGCACAGGTATGGGGGCCGCTTTTCAACGAAACCAAAGACCCATGTGCACATATCTTGTCTCCTCTGTCTCACCGTTGGAGTCAGATAACCGACTCACGGCGACGCACCGGTCGCAGAAACTCAGTAATTATCTTGTGGCTGCTAAGCTGCTAAACCATGCGAATCTGATTATATCCGTTGCCCTCCTTAATTTCTTTTTCTCGGAAAGATTGCGAATTCAGAATCATTTCTCTCTTGCATAATCGTCCCGGAGTTATAGGACCTCTTGTATACAGTGTTTGGATTTCCAGAAAGTTCGTACAAATTTTGGAACATATTCTTTGTTAAGAAACTGTTGAAATGATCACTAGGTAGAAGTTTGAATCAAATGTCAGAGCAATTAATTATAATGATTCTGTTTCAATGCAAGGAATAACAGAGAGTTGTTGGCTTGTTGGGTTATGCTCTTTTGATAAAAAGACAGGAGTTAATTGTGTTTAGTTTAACTAAAGAAACCAAAGAAAAGAAGAACAAAAGAGAAGTTGACATTTGTAAAGGAAAAATAGACCGAAGAAAGGGTAGCAACCATGTGAATCCCAGATGGGATTTCCAATAGGTCACTTCTATCCCCAGGAAACAGGGACTATAAACTCCCCTCCTCTTTTCTCTTTAATGTTGTCAACAGCACATATGAGGAAAGATCTTTTTGAACGATGAATGTGATTGGCAGTTTCTGACACCAACAATACCACATGAGGTGGTGATGTCTGAATCGCACCATAAGTTGCAAAAATGTCTCAATTTCATTACCAGAACTTTAAGCAGTGACACGTAAAGTCACAGTAATGATGTTCGATGGTAGTTTGTCTTATCTTTCACGATGATTCGTTGCCACGGTACAGATAAGCGATTGCAATCGATCATTTAGGGCCACAAGATCCTTGCAATGGATTCTGATGTTGGATAATCTCCTCTTTCCAAAATTTGCACTCTTTCACTCGGCTTTCGAGCTTGATCTATGCCAAATTTGGAGACTCGTGTGCCAAAATCTTTTCCGCAGTCAAATTACGAAAAGCTCAATCAGCCATGTGAAAGAAGGTTCATCATGCCTGCTAGATCCAAAAGGTGATGACAGTGAAAAGCATGTGAATCTGTAAAATATGGGAGCGACGTTTCGCAATGCAACGTTGTGACTTCAATACGTAGCAATCAACATTAAGCACGAACGTAGCTTTATTAAGAGAACCATCAAAGCATACTAAATTCAAATCTTTCTATTCCTTAATTTTCCTGCTTTCTGCGGAAATTCTTGTTGGGTCTTTGTTACGTTATCAGTTATTCTGATTGCGATTGTTACAAAAAAAAAAAAGTAACATAAGAGAAATAAAGAGATCAATTTTGTTTTATTATCGTAAGAAAAAAAAAATACAAGAACAACCTCTCAAAAATACGGAACCAGTATTTTTATTTACAAAACCCTTACTAAATTATTTATAGACTATAAGTTAACTGTAAAATATTAATTATAATTAACGAAAGTTTATTTCTACAGGAGTGTAAAGTCAGTAAAATCTTATTTTTACAAGAGCTTAAGTTTACTCAAACTCTATTTCTTCCAAAAAAAAGAAACAACCTGTTAATATTAAAACTCTATTTTGCCAAAAGTCTAATAGCAGAGAACTTCTATTTTGCGCATCCTCCAAAAATGTGTCATGAGTTTGCTGTCTATTTACCCTCAACTTATGTATCAATTAGGTTCAGATTGCTTGTTCTCATTACTCCGTGCGTACCCTATTTTATGAACATTCATTCATCCATTCAATTTTTGTGGTCTTATTTATTGAATGGATGGATACTCATAAAATAAGGTAAATATAGAATAATAGGAACATACGTAAATTTCAAAACATCAGTAGGAATTCACATTAGGTAAGAGAGTGCGTTTTTGCTAAAGTTAGAGAATAGGTTATCTCCTCTAGCTTTATGAAAGAATGCTCATCCCAACTTGTTAATGTACAGAGAATATAGAGAAACATGCATGCCAAAGTAGTAGGTAGTTCGAAGCTAATATTTATTGATAATATGGATAACACTGGAAGAGGGGCTTGTCGTTTAACAGACGAAAAGGAGATGCCATCGGACTGGAAAAACAGTGATTAGGATGCTCAACCAATGTCCTAGTACATACAAAGACAAGAAGGAAAGCCACAATCAACTTGCATCGGTAAGATTAAGGGTGAAATACGAAGAAGAGAAAAATGGATTTATGGATGATCTGTCTTACCTTTTAATCACCAAAGTATAGGCTAGAGCGTTCATGCTACAATGGCTAGGCAGAAACCTAATTGCTTGGTCATCTGTTTCTATGCTCATTCAAGGTGCCTTAAGGGGGTGGAGATCGCAGATTCTCCAACCCTAATCTGGAAAAATTCGAAGGAGGATTGTGGGGATTGGATTTTTTTTCCATTTTGGTTTAACGAGGGGTATTAATTTGTACATGGAATGTTGCCGTTTTAGGGAACTGGTTATTTGGGTGTTACGTTGTCGTTTGGGATGATGGGTGAGTCTTTTGTCTCCCCAACTTTTGTAATCCTCTTCTATCTTTAATCAATATTTTTTAATTTCTAAAAAAAGATGATCTGTTCTCGCACCAATTTACTTTTACCAAGGAAAAATTCTCAAGACTATGTTTGACGTTTACTATTTATCTAATTTAAGCCATATATGACAAATTTTTAATCAATCAACACTCTCTCTTATATAAGCTCTTAACTGAGTGAACATTCACTAAGTTTAAGCTTTATGCTTAAAAAAAAGGATTTATTAATATGTTAACATCTTCCGAAATGTGAATATTTTTTAATAAGATGCGACTAAATGCAATCAATTTTCCAATCTTGTGACACCTTATATAATTCACTCTAGCCTCCATTCTTCCAATCTTGTGACACCTTATATAATTCACTCTAGCCTCCATTCATTCATCTTTCTCATGACTTTCCTTATTTCCTTAAAAGGTAGTTCCATCCTCATCACTAATATGGTTAAAGCATGCGTGATTGAGTCTTCCCATCTGTTTCTCATTGATTTTCTAATAGTTTTTCTTATTTTATCTCTAGTTATTCTTCCTGACATTTCTATATATATAATGAATTAGATTTTTTTTTGGTCCCGTTAGCCTTGTTCCAAATTGTTCTCATATCACCTTTGAACTAATATTGTTCACTATTGATCATGAAACAATCATTTTATATGTTTGTCTTAACATATGTCTCTCCCTAAACATTATATCCTTGAAGGTTGCCCTAAATTTTTATTAAGAGCATGAAACTTACAGAAGGCTATCTTTTCATGTCTGTCGTTATTCAATAAGCACCCTTTGTGAAGTTTCATTTCTTGATCACCAAGATGACTCATCTATATATGTTATAACGCAGTACTATCCTTTTTTCCCAAAGATTGAAATACAGTCACCGATCATCACTACCATAATACTTATACCTTTGTTTATCAAAATTACTCATAAAAAGCATATTTGTTCGAAGTTTAGGAACATACTAGGCATATAATGTTCTAGCAACTTTATCATGTTTTGGTTTATATTAAACTACTATCTTTGACAACACACTCTATTATTACCCAATCTGATAATACTATTTTATTCTTCAAAAGAATTTACAAAGTCAAAATTACTGATACGTGTCTTTGGGCATATACAAAATAAATCCTTATTTTAATTTCAAATTTATTAATTAATTTAATATCAAGCAAATAAGAGTTGATCCCACAAGAAAAGTTAATGTACTAATTTAGTTTATTAATTATAATACTTTTAATTAAAAATGTTCCAATAAATCGACCTATTTTTTTAAAGAGACAATTACATCATAATAATTTCGCTTATACGAAAAGAATTCCAAAATAAAATATAAACACATCATATCCTCTACATAAATAAGATATAATATGAAAACTTAAGAAAATAAACTTGCTATACATTCCTCGAATTATACAACCAACATTCAAAAGCTGGAAAATCACTTTCTTTGTCCAAAAGTCGTAATTATTCAAAATATATAATGTTGGAATTTTTAGTGATGATACTTAGTTATATAAATACGAAATTTTCATCTTAGAAAACTTATAATCATACTTCATTAATGAAAATCAATTTCCTTCTAATATCACCTATCTCCCATGAAAGCATGTTTCAAATGATTTTATAACTCTAAATGATCCAATAAAAGAACAATATATTACTTTCACAAATCTGGAGTTTTTGAAACAATTTTTTGGTTTGATAGCCTTATTTCATCTTTTAATACTTTCAAAACAATCTTAAATTGCCAATTACACATAATTCGATCAAGACAAATATCTTTAAATAATTCAACTAATGAAACAACTTTTCTATAAACTAAAGAACCATTAAAAAAATTTCCAGATATACTATAACCACATTAATCAACATTATCGCATGAAATATCCATTGTATAGTTCTTTTGAGTATAATACATTAAGCTATGACATTTTTCAAGTTGAGAAGAAATTAAACATACATAATAAAGCACATCTAAAGGAAAATAAAAACTTGGACAACTTGGATGAAAGATATCTAACAATGTATAAAATCAACATAAACTTGATCATTCTTCATTTTATTACGAATCAATCATTATATTCACTTTTAAACCTCAATAAAAGTAATCCAAGTTAAATTTACATGTTTCACTTGAATCAACTATAAGACTTATAGAAAAGAACATCCAATTGATTATTAAAAGCATAACTCCAATTCATAACATAGGATTAATAATCATATTTTGACTATGTTAAATATATACTTGTAATCATGATTCAAAAGAAATTTAGTTAAGTTGTTCATATTCACCTAATCATCCTTATGTATAAGTTTAACCTTATCAATGAGCTAAAATTAGGAGAAATTTGAAACCAAAACAATAATATGAAACCTATAAATTTAGCTAAACTAATATGTATATAAAAAGAGCGGGGCTACAATTCAAATCGAGCCTAGAAATTACAGAAATAAAACATAAATCTAACCTAATATTTACAAATGAACAAACATGTTTCAAATTTCAGTTTAGTTATGCAATTTCGATATATCGGAGATAATTAGAGACATTTAATAAGTTGAATGTAGAGAACCAACTAACTGGTTCCTACCTATCCCTTCTTACTCTTTAGAATTGAAACAGCTCAAGTCAAGCATCAAAAACATGTTAAGTACAAGGAAACACAACAATCGAAATTTGTCCAATGAATTTCGAAATTCTAAAAATTGCATAAATGTTAAATCCACTCAGTAATCAATTTAATTAATCCAAAAAATGATATCCCAAATACTCAAAACTATATGTTTAAACTATAATTTAATAACTAATCATAACTAAAGCATGGAAAATCATAAATAAGGGGAATAAAGATTTAGAAAAACTCATTAACATGCTCCACTTTTAAACCTCGAACTAGGACTTTCAAGGTCTGAAAAAGTCCTCCACCAACCTTTAACTAGCTCAAAATAGGTGGGATTTGGTTCCCTTTCACACCCCAACACTCCCTGGAATAATTCCTTGCTTTAACTAGCCTTGGAAGCCAGAGCCTCTTAGGAACTCTCTTTTTCACGTGAATGCTTGCTCCTTTTTTTTTCCTCCACTGCTCTGTCATTTTTATAGCCTTAGAAACAATCCCCAAACACCACATGTAGTTGGATCTGCGATAGGCTTTCACTTCTCTTGGTGATTTCCTCTTATCTTCTCCATTTCAAATGGATTTGGAAATGGGTTTTTAAGCTGGAGATACCGAGTGGGTGAGTGTCCTTCTCCCATCTGATGCTGCTTTCTTTTTTCTACTTCTTATTTGCTTATTTTGGGTACGGATGCTACGTTTTGTTTTTGTCATTTACATTGCATTTTTAATGGTATTTTTCTACTGCTAGTGCATTTCATTTTATTCTCTATTAGTTGCTACGTCGCTTTGTTGTTGTTTTGTCTATTGCTTTTCCTCTTGTTTTCTTTAGACTCTGCATTTGTGTTTTACTTTGATGTACGTTTTTGGCTTTGTTTTGTGTTTCTTGTTTGTTATTTCTATTGATGGGTTGTTTGCTTGATTATGGGTTGGATCTTTTTTATTGTCGCTAGCCTTTTTTCTGGTGGTCAACTGCTTAATTGTAGGCTTTCTTCTAAGATGAATTTCATTTTGGGCCAGATTTTCTTCTAGATTTAAGTCCACCAAGTCTACAAGAAAATATTTATTACAATCTAAACCTTTTTTAGAAATAAAATATAAAATTAAATAACTTAAATAATTAGGAAGAATATGTAATAATTTAACCCAAATGTGCTATGTAAAGAATATAAAATAGGGTTTTAAAATATATTATAATATCTACTTATTAAATTTCCTCACACTTAGCTTTTTGTCATTCTCGATTAAAACAACACTATATACAAAAGATGAATATAGTTTACTACCATACCTCTTATAAAAGAAATTAGATTAAGAAAAATTGAACAATAAATTAGAATTTTTATTTTAAAAAGTCATAATGACTTAGCATATTCGCAGTTGGTTTAATCATCAATATAACATCTTTTAAAACATCTTCAAAATTTCAACTTTTACCTAAAACTTTAGAGACTTGCACACCTCGTCTGATTAAAGTTAGTTTATAAGCAATATCGGTATATTAACCGTACATACAAAGCATTTTCATTTGACTTGAATTAATGTGTTATCTATATATATATTGGGGAAACACTTACAGACAAGGGACTAAGTACTCCTTTACGTTTT
>JANIJH010000225.1:15486615-15507169 GCA_024520975.1 Erythroxylum areolatum | reverse complement strand
ATTCCCTCCTCAGGTGCAGAACAAGAAGGTTAGCAATCTTTGCAAGGCATCGGAAACTCCAAGATATTAGAAACTTGTGTAACTAAGTTAGTTTGATCACTTTTTGATAGCTTTATAAGTATGTTAAACATTGAGCATCCTATGTATTTTGAATTATGTGTAAAGTTTTTAATTATAATGTTAATTACGTAATTAAAGCTATGTATGGAATTCTTTTGATTTGGCAAATGAGTTTAGAACTGAAAAGTTCCACAGGTGTATGTGCATGTTTCTTTTGTAGTTGTACATTTAAAAATCCAAGTCTTTCCTAGGTTTAAAAATTGTGTGCCGATTTCAAGGAAAAAAATTGGATTAATTGTGGCAAAATTAGTTAAAGTTGTCTTTTGGAAAGTTGTAGCTTATTTTTCTAGCTTTCCAACGATATATAATATGAAAATTTTGAACATCGGAGTCGAAAGTTATGATCTTTATAAGGGGAGATGCTCAGGAGTGTATTCTGCTTTGTCTTAAGTTGACTCTGCTTTGTCTTAGGTTGACCTTCTGCTTCATCTTAAGTTGACAATCTATTTCATCTTAGGTTGACCTCCTGCTTCGTCTTAAGTTGACTCTGCTTCGTCTTAGGTTGACCTTCTGCTTTGTCTTACATTGACCATCTGCTTCGTCTTATCTTAACCTTCTACTTCGTCTTAAGTCGACTCTACTTCGTCTTAGGTTGACCTTCTGCTTCGTCTTAAGTTGACTCTGTTTCATCTTAGGTTGACCTTCTGCTTCGTCTTATGTTGACCATTTACTTCTTTTTAGGTTGACCTTCTGCTTCATCTTATATTGACCCGAACATCTTCTGGTCCAAATTTGACCCTCTAGATATTAGAATCTATCTTTTAGGTCTTCATGAAAGTTGTAGATCTTGAAGTCCTCTTTCAAACCATCCAAAGAACCCTTAATCCAATATCTCTAGGGAAAGTTATGACACTTTTCCCAATTCATCTGACCCTTCAACTGGTTTTGTTGGACCCTATAGTCTGGTCTACTAATGACCCTTAAGACGATAGAATTTGTCTTCTAGGTCTTCATGAAAGTTGTATATCTTGAAGTCTTCTTTCAAACCATCTAAAGAAAACCTTAATCCGATATCTCTAGGGAAAGTTATGACACTTTTCCTAATTCATCTGACCCTTCGTCTGGTTTCGTCTGACCCTATCGTCTGATACACTTCTGACTCTACAGACGATAGAATTTGTCTTTGAGATCTTATGAAAGTTGTAGATCTTGAAGTTCTCTTTCAAACCATCCAAAGAACACCTTAATATGATATTTCTAAGGAAAGTTATGACACTTTTTCCAATTCATCTGGTTTCATCTAAGCCTATTGTCTAGTCCACTTTTGACCCTATAGACAATAGAATTTGTATTAAAGGTCTTCATGAAAATTGTAGATCTTGAAGTTGTATTTCAAAGCATAAAAAGAACACCTTAATCTAATATTCATAGCAAAAGTTATGACAAATGTCCCGAAATAGGTTTAGTATGGTTGATGGCAAGTATTGTTTCAGTCAATGACTCCAAATGCTGGGCTCTGGAAGTGGGGTCTAGCATATGTAGAATTAAATAGACTTCCAATTGCTTATAAACTAAATTTATCAAACAAGGTTAATTCTCTTAAGTGTGAACCTAAAATTGAACAAAAGAGTTTTAAAACTTGTTATGTTGAAAAAATAACCTATGCAACTTGCTAATCCATTAACTACCATGTTAAAATTTGTTATTCCTTTATTACGGTAACAAAACTAAATTTGTGTATATAAAACAAGATAACGTCAAAACCAGCTAACCTACCTAAGTAATCCAATTTCCCAGACAACATTTTTTCCTTATTCTTGAATTTTTAATTTTCATAGAAAACAACTAGGTAATGTCTTTATATTCCCCCTTAATGTAATAGCTAAATGCAAAAAAAAAGAATATCTAAGTAAAAAAATAGATAAAATAGTATAAATACTTTGGCTTGACTGATTTTTTAGAAAATAAATATCTATATTAAAATTTTGAGTTAAAGAGAAAGAAATTCATATCTGATTTTTTTAAATCTTGGGTTGCCTCTCAAGTAGCATCTTTGGTTTATGTCGTCGGCTCGACATCCTCCTCCACTGTCAAGTTTCCTTAAACAAAATTTCTTCAAACATCATTACTTTAGTAATATTTCGTTAGCATTTTCTCACTTGGGATTGGTTGAGCAGGTAATTTTTATGATAATAAGGTTTTTACATTACTAAGACTGGTGCAAATTTGTCTTATTTGGGTCTCTAAGTGTTATAGATATGCATATGTCTTCTTTTGATATTCTACCCCTTGTGTGTGTACTTGCCCAATCTAGTTAGCTACTTGTTTCACTATATCTTCTAAAGATTGACCAACTGTTTGGTTTTGAGGTAGGTTAGGTATAAAAGAAGACCTTGGATTGTTTTGATTAATGACAAAATTAAGTGAGTTTATCCTAAGTCCATATCTAAAGGTTGGATGATCTTTCCAGCTCTCATTCTACGTGTTTGAAAAAAGGTCATATTTCTTCTATGTTTATCCTAGATAACTACCCATAACTTTCAAATCTTGAACCTAAAAAGAAGGACATACATCAGTAGTGTGAGAAAAATTGGTGTAAATTCCATAAGCACGAGCTTAGGTAATACCACCAGCTACAAATTTCAACGCCAAAGTAGTCAAATAAGCTACTTATTGAGAATTTTCCTTTAGTAGATCCTAAATGGCATGCACATCTATATCATTAACTTTCCTAACTTGATTAATATCATTTTCAGTTCCAAATTGTTGTGAATTTTTCGTCATGTTAGAGATTAATTGTTTAGCTTGTGCAAGAGTTTTATCAACTAATGCCCTATCATTAGTAGCATCTATCATACTCCTATCATATGATAAAAGTTCCTCATAGAAATATTGTATTGATAATTGGTCACTGATATGACGATTGGGGCAACTAGCACACAGTCTCTTAAATCGTTTCCAATATTCGTATAATAACTCATTCATTTTTTATCTAATTCAAACATATTTCTTTCCTAATAGATCTTGTTTTACTAGCAAAAAAATATTTTTCAAGAAAAAATCTATGAAATTCCGCCCATGTATTTATATATTAGGAGGTAAATAATATAACCAATCTTTAGCAAAATCATGCAATGAAAATGGAAAAGCTTGTAATTTTACTTGTTCTTCATCAATTCCTGCAGGTTTCATAATAGAACAAACAACCAAAAATTCTTTTAAATGTCTACGAGGATCCTCACTTGCACGTTCGTAGAATTTGGGCAATAAGTTTAAAAAACCTAAATTTAGCTTCAAAGGTCTTTCTAAGACTGGGAAGATAATGCATAAAGGTTGATCTTCTAAGTTTGGTTTTGAAAGTTGCTTCAAGGTAGTTGCGGCCATTTTTATCCTTTTATTTTCCTTTTCCAATTTGATTTGCACTGCAGTTTCTTTCCATCTCTTAATTTCATAAAAAATCACTTATCTCTTCTTTACCTAAAAAAGCAAAAGAATTGTGAGTTATGATTCAAAAATAAATAAATAAAATAGGCAAATAAAACCCCGGAAACGAAATCAAAATTTGATGCATGTCATTAGGCGTATAAAAATTAAAACCTTATTTTAATTTCAAATTTATTAATCAATTTAGCATATAACAAATAAGAGTCGATCTCATAAGGAAAGTTAATTTACTAATTTAGTTTATTAATTATAATAAATTTAATTAAAAATGTTCCAACAATTCAATCTATATCTTTTAAGAGAAAATTACTTCCTAATAATTTCTCTTATACTAAAAGAATTCCAAACCAAAATATAAACACAGAATATCCTCTTTAACTCACATCAATAAGATACAACATCAATACTTAAGAAAATAAACTTGCAATACATTTTTGGAACCACAAAATCAACATTGAAAAGCTGGAAAATCACTTTCTTTGTCAAAAAGTTGTAATCATTCAAAATATATATTGCTGATGATACCTCGTTATATAAATATGAAATTTTCATCTTAGAAAACTTATAATCATACTTCATTAATGAATCAATTTCTTTCTAATATCACCTATCTTCCATGAAACCATGTTTCAAGTGGTTTTATAATTCTAAATGATCCAATAAAAACAAAATATATTATTTTCACAAATCTAAATTTTTGAAACAATTTTTTAGTTGGACAGCTCTTGTTTAATCTTTTAATGCTTTCAAAACAATCCTAAATTGCCAATTATACATCTAATTCTATCAAGTCACATATCTTTACATAATTCATCTAATAAAACAACCTTTTTTATAAACTATTGAATCATTAAAAGAAAATTTCAAATCTGCTATAACCATATTAATCAACATTTTTCGTATGAAATATCCATTGCATGGTTCTTTTGAGCATAATACATTAAGCTATATTACTTTTCAAGTTGAGAAGAAATTAACCATACATAATAAAGCACATCTAAAGGAAAATAAAAAATTAGACAGCTTGGATGAAATCTCTAGTAATGTACAAAATCAACATAAACTTGATCATTCTTCATTTTATTATGAATCAATCATTATGTTCAATGTTAAACCTTAATGAAAGTAATTCAAGTTAAATTTATAATTTCACTTGTTTAACTATAAGACATATAAAAAGGAAAATCCAATTAATTATTAAAAGCATAACTCCAATTCACAATATAGGATTAATAATCCTATTTTGACTATGTTAAATATAACACTTGTAATCATGATTTTAAAAAACATTGGTTAAGCTGTCCATATTCATCCAATTATCCTCACATATAAGTTTTACCTTATCAATAAGTTGAAATTAGGAGAAATCCGAAATCAAAAAAATAATAATGAAACCTATAAATTTAGCTAAATAAATACGTATATAAAAAGAAGGGGGGTTGTTATTCAAATTGAGCCTAGAAATTAAAAAAAAACATAAAACATAAAACATAAATCTAATCTAATAATTACAAATGAACAAGCATGTTTCAAAGTTTAGTTTAGTCATGCAATTTCAACATTTTTGAGGTAATACGAGACATTTAACAAGTTGAATATAGAGAAACAACCAGCTAGTTCCTACCTATCATTTTTTACTCTTTAGAATTGAACCAGCTCAAGTTAAGCATCAAAAACAAGTTAAGCACAAGGAATCATAATTAATAACCAAATTTTTTTGTATGAACATCGAAATTCCAACAATTGCATAAACGTTAAATCCACCCGGTAATCAATTTAATTAAACCAAAAAAATGATATCCCAAATGTTTAAAACAACACGTCTAAACTAGAATTCAACAATTAATCATAAATAAAGCATGGAAAATTAGAAACAAGGGGAACAAGGGTTTAGAAAAACTCAATAACATGTTGCACTTTCAAATGTCGAACCAACCCTTCAAGATGTGAAAAAATCCTCCACCAACCTTGAACCAACTCAAAATAGATGGGATTTGTTTCGTTTCACCCCAAAACAATCCTTGGAACAATTCCTTACTTCAACTGGCTTTGGAAGATAGAGACTCTCAGGAACTTTCTTTTTCACATGAATGCTTACTCGTTTTTTTCCTCCACTGCTCTGCTTTTTTTATAGTCTTAGAAACGATCCCTAATCACTGCATATAGTTGGATATGTGATACGTTTCTGCTTATCCTAGAGATTTCCTCTTATCTTCTCCATTTCAAACGTGTTTGGAGATGGTGGGTGAGTCTCCTTCTCCTATCCAACATTGCTTTCTTCTTTCTGCTTCTTATTTGATTGTTTCGGGATTGGGTGTTGCATTTTGATTTTGTCCTTTGCATTGCATTTTCTGCTAGGATTTTTTTTACTAATAGCATGTTACGTTTTGGTCTCTCTTGGTTGTTGTATAGTTTTGCTCTTGTTTTTGTCTATTGCGTTTCCTCTTGTTTTCTCTGGGGCTATGTGTTTGTGTTTGGCTTTACTGTGCACTTTTGGCTTTGTTTTCTGTTTTGGTGGTTTTTTGCTATTTTAGCTAATGAGCTTCCTTTTGTTAGGTTGTTTGATTAATTTTGGGTTAGATTTTTTTGTTGGAGCTGGACTGTATTTCTGGTGGGCTGTTGCTTAATTCTAGGCTTTCTTCTGGGTTGATCTTCACTGTGGGTTACATTTTTTCATAATTCTTCTTTAAGTCCACCAAGCCTATAAGAAAATATTTAGTACAATTTAAACCCTTTTTAAAAATAAAATATAAAATTAAATAACTTGAATGATTAGTAAAAAAAATGCAATAATTTAACCCAAATATGTTATGTAAATAATATAAAATAGGGGTGTAAAATATACTATAACGTCTACTTATTAGTTACTCACTATTAAAATATCACTATGTCTTCCATCCTTTCATGAAACTTTCCTAGACTATAACAACACTTACCTTTTCTTTTGGTTCCTTTTCTCATTCCCTTATTCCTCTGTGGGCAATCCTTCTTAAAGTGCCCTTTAACTTTACACATAACATATCAAACATCTTTAACCTTCAATTTGGATCGTGACTTACTCCAATTTTCAGTACCATTTTCTTGTTGCTTCCTTTTCTAATAACCAAGCCCACATTTGATCTACCTTTATATGTCGAAGTCTTCAATTTTTCAACTGCAGAGCATCTTTCACATCACTAATAGGAATAATGTCTCTACCATACAATATGATATCAAAAAAAATTTATATAAATTTGGAAAGGAATATAAAAAAATATGGTTTGATCCTTATCCTTAATTTTATGCCTAACATCTTATACATCTAAGATGATTCGATTAAAATCATTAATGTGATCTTTCACATATTTATTGTTTGTCATCCTTAAGGTATACAATGTTTCTTTTGATATAAATGAATTACAAGTGATCACTTCTAATACTTACTTTCAAGTCATTTTCAAAATGAATCAGCAGTGGTTTCATTAATCACTTCTTTGAAGACCTTGTCATTTAGGTTTAACAGTATTACGTTGTTTGCCCTTGACAAACTCTCTTCCTTCTCAGATACCTCCAAATTCTGTAGTAGTTTTTCTTTTCCTTCCGATGATGTTGTGCATCCCTATTGAACATGAACATGTCCCATTTTTACCTTTTATAAAGTAAAATCATGTTATTAATTAAACTTCTCAATGTCAACTTTGTGCAGAGACCTCTTAATAACAAATCCCAAATTCATAAAGATAAATTATATTTTGATACTAATTATTGTAAAAATAAAAAATAAGAAAAAATACAAAGATTTGTGATATTTGACTAATCTATGTGCTCTATGTCCAAAGGTAAGGAAACTAAATTTCTTCTACTATTGTGAGGAAGACAATACAATGAAAGTATGACAACAGTAAGCCTTACGTAACTTCCTAAAAGTTATCTAAAAAAGTTTTAAGCCAAAAGTACATTTTCATCCTTATTGTTTATAGTGTAATATAAGTTGAACCCCAAGATTTATGGCCATTCGATTTAAACTCTAGTGTTTATAAAGCATTCGAAATAGACCTTATAAGGACAACAAATCTAATAAGATTTACACTTCATTAGTTAAATGTCATGCCATCTGAGACGTGGTATTTTTCTTTTACACAATAGTAGCACCCAAACTTAAGTTAATATGGCTTTTTCCAAAAAACAAAAAGTGGGCCCTGTAAGACTAAAACACATATTTTCTTCCTCCCACTTCATTCAATTGTAAGTAAAATCCCTAATTCCATAAATTTGTTCCTTAATTCCCTGAATTGGCTATAATCCCTAATTCCCCCGCATAACTCATACGCTCTTAATCCCTAACCTGCATGCTTTTCCCTATCCTGTTAGGGAAAATTTTCATCTTTCTCAAATGTCCTGCTCATTCAAGTACTTATTTGTAGTTTCTAGGCATTTACTTCCTTCATTGATTCTGTGAATTTATGCTAGTGGATAAACTAGGTTTGTGTGAAGATGGGTTTTGTTATTGAACTACATCTCTCATTTTCTATTTTTCTACAAGTTAAATTGAGTTGGTTTATATGACTTTTATGTTTTTGTTCTTCTTTCTTTTCATATATTCCATTGTTGTGTTCAGTAGTCAAGGCTCAATTTTTAATTAGTTCTCTTGATCACTTTAGATTTATCGCATTATTTTTTTGACTAAACATACTTTTCTAATTTTGTTATTTTCATGCAATTTTCTTCTTATGGGATATGTTATTATCCCTGTGAATTAGTACTGCTGCATTTGTTGTCTTATTTGAGTTTGTTTTCTTCTTGGAATCACAAGACCTTTGCCATTTGCTAACCTATCCACTTGATTTGATGCATTATATTTGTATTTAAATGGTCTGTAAATTATTGCCCACTCCTTATATGATTAGAAATAAAGTTAAGAGACCTAATTTGGTGTTAAAATGAATCTTGAATACAAGTTTGAGTATTATCCTTGTTATCATTATTGTAGTATTGCTACCATTATACTGTTAACCTATTCATCACAAGTTTCTTTCTCCCAATCCATTCATTCCAAACTGTCATATCCATTACATAATTTGAAACATGTATTCTATATAAATTTATCAAACTCAAGAAGCTTAAAGAATTTGACGATGAAAATAACAAATAGAAAGAAAGGAAATTCAATATATAGTGTTTAATTTAATTCAGACACAATTTTCCTAATTATGTTTGCTAGTTCATATAGCGTGATAATTAAATTGAGATAATTGTAGTGACCAGCTAATGCTATAGATGAGATGTCTTCAACTAATACTACATTAAATTTAAATGATGATTATATGGTGTGTTATTATGGTTTAAAAGCACTGTTAAGAACTTTATCGAGTGATAATAACTCAAAAAGGAGATTTTATAAATTCCCCAAATATCTAATAAACTTTTTTAAGGAGGAAAAATTGTTGGTATATATGTTTAATGTTTATCTTATTAATTATTAATTTTCTTTTAAGATGGAAGATGTATTTTTTTTTCAAGTGGTACAATAACAAATTTACTAAGAGGGCTATTGAAGTAATTTATAAATTAAAGAAAGAAGTATGTATGTTTAAGAAGGAGGCACAAAAAACCACAATTGAATCATATATAATGTTGAAAATTGAGGAGCAAAAAAGAGTTAATGAAATAAGACAATATTCTATTGACAAAAGAGAAAATTGAATTGAAATTTATTTTAGTGATTACCATAATAGGGTTTTTTGTGCTTATCGTGAGCGTTATAATTGGTTTATTATGGCAAATGGAATTAAATTATAATATTTTGTTTAAAACTATATTGTTAGAGTAGTGCTTTAAAGACAATCTCTGTTTATCACTTTTGTATAAACTTTATTTTGATTAATGAAGAGAAAGACTATTTTTATTAATTTTATAGTCATATTTATGAATTCATGTCGATCTTAAATTGAGATAATAAAGTACATGATACAAAACATGACATGAAGAAAATCATAATGAGATCATGATAATGAGATTCTTATCATGTGCAATTATATTAGTAGCTAAATTATCCCTAGTCATATGATTAATAAGACAGGACATTGTTAAACTAAATAGACTAACACATGTTATCCTTCTTGATTTGATCAAGCAGTGGATCTCATAAACTGTAAGCATCAGATGCTTAAAGTTAATATGTGAATGCTTACTAAGAGTAGAAGGTACATCGGATGACCTGCTATGAGATTATCACATGAATGATCTATCAAATGTCAGTGATTAATCTCATCATATCAATGATGCAAATATCCTTAGACTTGAGGTATTCAAGGATATCTTAGATACTGATAATGTGCTTTGACACCACTTCTTGTCGCCTTAAGATGAGGTTGCTCATAAAGTGGTAATCGGGTACAGATATTGGTATTCGAAAGTAATTGGGTAGTCAATAAAGGATTCACTAATTCTAATAGAAGGAGATGATACCCATGACCTCTTATCAGGGTCATTACTCAGGAATCTTTGACTAGAGTAGATGTGTTATGAAGAGAATCTTCAATGACATAAAGAGTAATGAGATCCCTAAGATGAGAACTAACATTACTTGGATTAGATGTGATGTAGTCAATCTAGTGGGAGTTGACATATAGCCCATGCTTTAAACCAAGTAGGGTATGGGATGGTGAAGGGACGTATTACACGGTCATTATCTATGGAAAGGTTCATAAGTCAGATAATTAACTATCGAAGAATTCGTGTGTTAATCTATTTAAGTTCTAGTAAATTGGCATCATGAAACTCTCCATGATTTGCTTAGATTAAGAGTTAATTCAAGTGATAGGAAACCATTCATGATATGCTTAGATTAAGAATTAATTCAAGTGCCCAAAATAATTGAGAACTTAAATGCCATGTGCATAAAAGATAGGATGAAAAAGATTGTGTGCATGGCTGTCATTTTAAGCAAGTCACGATTGTGATTTGTAGGTCACAATCGTGACCCACTTTATAACAGGTGGTACATAAGTGAGTTCTTCACTTATGTACACACAACAAAATTCAGCCAAAAACACACTCCATTTAAAGGCTAAGGGTCCGGAAGAGTTCTGGAGGTTGAGAGGGGTGATCTTCAATTTGGTTCATACAATTTTATGCAATTGTTGCATGAGTTTAATTGCAATTAACTTTATTATGATCTAACTCTTGATTGAGCATCTACTTGAATTCATCTTCTTCAGTGCTCTAACTACCCTTACACAATGTTGTTCTCCATCTTTTTGTGCTCTCAAAAGGCCAAAGAAGGTGTTTGGTGTTTGTAACAACCCAAACAAGGAGAAGAAGTAAGATAGGAGGAGTTGTCTTTAAAGTACACAATTTTAATTACATGTTTTTTCAATTTTGTCTATTACATACATATGATTCTAGATTTTCTAGGGATGTTATAAGATTGTAATTTTGATTCCAACACTTCCGCTACATATCCATGCACGAGATGTGTGGACCCATGGCTCCCTAACAGTGATGAATGAAAAAGACTTTAGTTCATTGTCCTTTATCTTTATTGTTTTGTTATTCATGAAGATGCCTTAACATAAATTTAGATTGAAAACGTGTGTATGAGAGATAGGACATGCAGAAGAACATGACGCCTAATTAATAGTTATAATAACCATCAAGAACTATATTTTTATATCATAATAAATAATCAGAGCACTAAATAAGTAAATAGTTACACCATAACATCTGTCTATCCATTTACAAAAGAGCTTGGATCTATCCATCTATGCATAAATAATCCACCTAGAAAGTACCACTAACACCCATCTATCCATCCATATAAGAAAGTGATTGGATCTATAAATAAAAGTTCCAACAACACATAGTCGACAGTAATGTATAGTCTGCGAGTCAACCATATTTCTTCCCTCATTTGCACTTGATTGGGAAGGTTATTCATGTACTAGTTGAGTCAATGGTGCCCTCCTCCTTGGGTATGTAACGAATAGGAAGTGATGCTAAGTTGTCCCTCAAATGTTAGACCTATTAGTTCAAAAGATAGCTTGAATGAATGTGGATTAACTTCTTCATACTTCTATTTACCACTATATAAAGAGCTAGCAACTTGCAACACATGTCATTAATAGTATCCATTTGAATTAGTTATTAACAATATAATGGATGCTCATATACTTATAGTATTGCTGTGTTGACTTGGTATGACAATATGTTCAAGTGTGTTAAGACAAAAAACCTAGAAAGAGACCTCGATGATGACATAATAAATATGACATAAATATCATTGTGAGTTATATTAAGCAATACATAGTAATCAAAATAAGGTTTGATAATCAAAAAATATTTTATACCCATAAAGATTGCTGAGCAGATTAAGTTGAGCCTTTATTCTTACATTTTCTGGCATTGTGGCCAGAATTGCCACATTATCTACATTTTTTTACTTAACCCTTTCTGGTCAATTTATTTAGAATTTTCAAATTATTAAGCTCATTTTATCATCTCCTTTTAGCTATTTTAGGTCTTCCTAGCATGAATATGTTGGGTGGTGGGTTTATTACTTCTACATCAACAATATGCCAGAATATTGCAATCCTAATAGATTGCAACATATGATCCAACAATACGAGAAATTTAAACTTCTTGTAGCAATCATCTATGCCTTTGCCCTTTGTTTTGAATGGTGAACAACATTTATAACATGCTTACAATGATACCTATAAAGCTCCCATGCCCTAAAATTACATGATTGGTGTCTACCAATCCTTACAATATGTTTGTCGTCATCTTTATACAGTTCATGTGCCCCTCCATTCCAAACTATTCTCCATTGCATTGTGTCTTTTTTGTTCTTATTTAATTTCTTCATAATCGTCGGTGCAACATGTGACTTCCAAACATATACAAATGCTATCCTATCTACATGCCTCTTCATCACTATGATTCTAATGGTTTCAAGCATGCTGATAATTGGCCTATCTTTGGCTGGTAAGATCCACCGGTTAAAAGTTTCACTTATATTATTGTCGATAACTGGGAATTTCGATTCAAAAGACTAGTGGCATCTTTCTCACCTCTCCTAAGCATATTCAAGCAATGATGATACATATCCAAGGTTTTATTTTATCCATTCTTTTTAGTTGCTCATTGAATTCTTTAACTTAAGTTGACTATGCATAATTGCAAAATAGCATCCTCAAATCCTTTCCCTATCAATTCATATGCCAATTATGGCATAAATGTCTAATTCACATCCAATGGGTGGCATATGGTAATGTCTCTTCTACAGTCCTAATCAATATCTATAATAATATAAAAGATTAAGTAAGTTAATATAAAAGATTTGCATAACAATTAACTATAAATACATGAAGAATGAAATACCTTTTGCATATCTTATATAATTTAAGCCTTTCATAACTATAAAATTTCAAGTCAGAAGCCAGTAGATTTATAAGCCGTGTCTAAGAATTAGTATTCTTTACCTCTACAATAGCCTAAGCCAGTGGATATATCCCTACATCACCATCAATCCAAAATGCACTCAATAACTAGCCTTGGAATTTTGTCTTTCGAAAGCAACCATCAATAATAAAATTTGGCCTAAAATGCCTCCATCCTCTTTTTATGGCATCAAAGAAAAAGTATAATCTTTTGAACTACATAATCTTCACCAACCCCACTAACTGCTTCACCAACTTCCTCAACATGTTCGTCATCAACATAATCTACCCTAATACCATAACTTTCCTCTTCACCCTTGCTATGTCAATCCTCTCCTCCTAGTTATAGGAAATATCTTTGTTGCAAGTATTGAGATGTCTAACAAATGAGTTACATAAACATCAATCATTTGGTAAATTTTTATAAGGTTAATGAGCCTTAGACAACTTTGATTTGATTAAATCAATCTCAACGACTAACTAAATTTAAAACTAGGTACACTATAATAGACATTATGAATTTGAAGATATCCTAATTCCTTCCCCATCTCACATATTTTCCTATAGCTAACATATTCAAGGTCTAATTTATTAAAAACATTTGGTTTCCTATCAATATATTTTAACTCTAGTTCTACTACGAACTTTCCACCATAAAACAACCTTATACTACCAAATTGGGTCATTATACACTTGTTCATAAGGAAGGGGAAAGAGTTTTATCCAAATTAAAAGGAAAATGGATTTAAAGATAGCCAAATCAATAACACCATAGCAAATTCTTTATTAACTTATCAAGAGTGATAAGTTCCTTATTAACAAACTATTACAATTATCATTATTATAAAATATAAACTTGCAATAAAATAGACTAATTATTTGTTATCAACTTTTTCTAATTCATGCCTCTAAAATTACTCACAAACATAAACATATTAAGTTATATAAAAATTCACTAATCAAAATCATGTTGAATGATTAAATAAACTTCTCATTATTGTCAATAAGAAAAAAATCATAATTTAACCTTTTATTCTAGAGATATTAACAAATTTTTATGAATATTACATTAAGGATTGAATTAGTAGTTTTCTTTATAATGACAAAATTTTATAATTGAATATTATATACATTGAAAGTTCAAGAGTGAATAATGCTCATAAGATAGGCAAGTTCAATTGAAGGGGTTTTACAAGTAAACTTCAAATTAATCAAGGTGCTGAAAGAAAAAGAAAAGGAAAACCAAAGGACAATATAACTATTCATTATAGTGTACTTCGTAAGTGTGCTTGTTTTTCAAATAACTCTAACTAAGAAGAAACCCAATATGGTTAAAGGACAAGTGATCCTTATTTCAAATGTTAAATTAACTCTCTCAGAAATCCAATTTGCAATAAAATCTTGAATTTTATATAATTAAAGTAGAATTTAACCTAAGTTGAACAAGAACATAAATGTAATGTAGACATCATTAACTTTACAAATTAGTGTTTAATATTTAGTTACTTTGTTGTTAATTTAATGATTAAAGAAATTCATTTTGGAACAACAAAGAATGCATCCCTTGCATTAAAGGAAAAAATCCCAATTCAACTTATTAAATATTTGGACACAAACAAAGTATTGTCCCTAGAAATCAAACATTTTAAAGCTATAGTTGTAAGGGTCAGAGAAGTTTTTCATATAATTCTGTTACTTTTATCTTTACCAACATATTCACTGTAAGCAAGAAATCCTTGCAACTAATTCAAATGCAACTCAACCAAATGACACTCCTAACGTTGCATTGCTAACTTTGCATGCATGGAGCAAATTCCTTGCATGACACTCACAGCTCAACAAGCACCAATATCTTAGGCATCTCTTATATCAAAGGTTACAAATAGTAACCAAGAAAAATTACATCTCATGATCAGCTTATAGGAAATAATAAAGACTCGCAAAATCAATCTTGTTTTGGTAGAAAATAAGGGATCACCACAACATATAATAAACATAAACTAAAAATCAGACAAAAGATTCATCAATAAGGAATAAGAGACCACAATATATACTAAACCTAAACTAAATACCAAAAAAAAAAGAATGGACCTACCTAGATGTATTGTCCTTATATTGTTTCACTGAAATATAATAGAGGAATGAGGGAGGAGACACAACGCGCAACATGCTGGACCAAACGTGCCAGTTAGGAATTAAGAGAGCATGTTGCTATTATGATTGAATTTGCGGGTTAAGGAAGAGCATGCTAGTTATTCCAGGAAATAAGGGATTATAGACAATTTAGGGAATTAAGGACCAAATAACTTAGGGAATTGGGAATTTTGCCTACGATTGAACAAAGTGGGAGAAAAAAGGGTGTTTTTTAGTTTGTGGAATACACCTTTTTTAAGATTAGAAAAAGCTACATTAGCTCAAGTTTGGGTCCTACTCTCAATGTAAAAAATTAAAAAAAAATTGACATACCAGATGAGGTGGTATTTTACTGATGGAGTGTAAATCTCATTAGATTTTTTGTCCTTATAAGGTCTAAAAATATTAGGATTTAACCTATATTATACTATAAATGTTAGGGTTCAATTTTTCCTCTTTTGGCCAAAAGTTTTGTTGAAGGTCTAAAGGGTCGTACTTACAAAACCTTATCAAACTATATATTATAGGCTTGAGTTACCTGCAATAAATTTAATCACGGTGAAACCTTATTTACACAAAAATTTAATATTATTGAAACTCTATTTTATAAGAACCTAGTGACACTAAAATTCTATTTCACCAAAATTCTAATAATAGAGAACTTCTTTCTCTGCATGTCTTTGAAAAAATGTGTTGGATAACCTTCAAGACTGACACTAGTGTTCTTCTATCTTGAAAATCTTTTTTGTCGATTACAAGATTAGTATCAATCCCAAAGTTCTATCTGACATCAATTAACTTTTGTAATTTCACTATTTGCCAAATGCAAGACATATTTTGTGGCAAGTATACGTGTATAACCTTTACGATTGCTTTCTTTATGCAAAGTATTATAAGTAGAAGAAATAACAAAAACCTGTCATTGCCAGTGAATGACTTCTTATCGATATAAGCGGACCGATTTCTTTCCCTTTTCGATTGCATTGCTTACCATCCACATATTTAAGGCCCCAAATTGATGCTTTGTGTACCGTGTAAAGGGTATTTAGATCGATTTTCTAACTTTTTGTTCGTCAGAATTATCCTCCTTTTTCCCATTTTTATAAATATCTTTGCAATCTTTCGTTCTTTATTAAAGTTGCCTCCTCCCACCACAGAGATTTTGATAGTAAAATCATTCTTTCTGAAAAGGGCGTTGGAATCCTTTGTTTCTCAAGCTTTCGGCTTTGGTAACTTCTTTCAAACCCAAAAGGCTTGTGGGATTATTATGTCAATAATGATGAAAGAAGGGTTTTCATTAAATGTCAATTAACATGAAGGGAGAATAGCAAGAGTTTTATGAAGGATTTAGTATTTGGACTCTAGACAAAAGATGTAGAGAGGAGAGGTCAAAGGATAGAGTTGTGATATGGATAAAAACATGGAGGAAGGAACAAAGAAGCCTTCAATTGCTTTAGTTTCATAATTTATAAAATTAATTTTTATTGTATTAAATAAATATATATTATTTAATTACAATTATAATTTAACTATTTTTAATTTTTATAATTTATGTAATTTTAATTTAATATTCAACTATTATCAATAATAAAACTATAAATAAAATATCACTAAATATATTTTTACTTTTATTTAAAAATAGAAAATATAAAAGAAATGGAACTAGACCAAGGAAAAATAGGAGGCGATAGAGTGAAAGTGTGATCTTTATGGTTAGAACTGAATTGCCAGGGCTTCATGTAGTTCTTGGCTTCTTGCATTTGCCAGGGACACCACAATTTTGAGAAAAAAAAAAGAGGAAAATAATAAGGGCATGTTTTATTAATCTGAAAACGATAATAACGATTGATCTGAGTTAGTAAGCGCAGGGACGCCACTCGCAGTCCCCCACAAACAGTTCTGTTTAAGTTGTGGTGTGTCTTTTGACCACTGAAGACCGAGTAACTGTCCAATGAATGACGAAGACTTATTATCTACTTATCCTTGTCCGTTTACAGCCATTAACTTTACTGAGTTATGATACAAAGTGCTTAAGTTTGGAAAATTGGTGACAAGGACAAGAAGATCAGGAACGAAAGCAGCCTTCTGATACGCAATTCCAGCAAGACAACACATGAGTACGTGTATTCTAAAACGATACATGCATCTCTTTACCATGTCAGAAACAATATCTGTTCCGTAACTTTCAGTGGAAGGTAAGAGCTTTTGGCATGTGAGCAATTGCCAAAGTGGTCATTTGGATTAGTGAAGAAAACTTGGAAAATAGTCAAAGATATGGTCTTTTGTGTCAAGTGTAGCTTCAACATGATCCTTGGGGAAGGGTGGTCCAACTAGTAGGAGGGACTTCCTAAATAGTTTTTTTTTTTTTTTCCGTTTTCAAGTGTTATAGGTTGTATTTATTTTATGTTATCGATTTCAACGATGAGTTTTGGTGCAATCACCATGCCGGAGCTTTAACATTTGTTTCATGTGAATAGTGTTCACAGGTACGTATACAGAATCTTTAGGTGTGATTGACTTTGTAATACACATCTACGTGTGTCCATGGATCATCATGAAAAGCCACGGAACCTTTTCTTGTATTCTTGGAATATCATCAAACAACACTTGTCCTGTCCACTCCGTTTAACGTTGTTTTCGTTGAAACTTCCTCATAGAACTGCAACAATTGTTCACTAGTTTCTTGTGGAAAATGAGAGAAGCAATCTTTTCTGGTATCACAATGCTTTTCCCAAGTCTTATGATCCAAAATAAAAAGAGCTAATGTTTAACAGCTTTCTGCATTAATCCTATCTCTAGCTTCATAGATTCACAATGCCTACAAATACCAACCGTTTTTAAAATTATTGTCATCTCATTTAGGGAATTCAGGAATTTAAATGAAACATTATATTTAAATTATTGAAAAAGTGGCATTGTATTATTTAAATCACTTTAAAATTAAGTTTAATAATAATTAATGCACTCTTTGAAAAGGAATAACAATAATCAGAAGAAAGATCACAGCAGGAAAGACGACGGTGAAAAAGCTGAAACGTACAAAATACTGAGATCAAAAGGGAAGGGAATGTGGTTGGCAAGGGCGTTGGTTGGCGACAGGTGCAAGAAGTTACAAATCGTCCTCGTAAGCCTTTTATTATTTTATTACGCTCCAATGTCAACACAATAGTCAATTATCATCATTTCATCCTTCCCTCTCCTTATTCGTTTACCTTATCCAAGTCACTAACGTGATATTCAATCCAAATGAATTGGTAGTTTCGTGACAAAGTTATAAAAATAGTTGCTGTTAAGAATGCAATTATTGGGCCCTCTTCAAAGAAAGAGTACTGTAACTGAAAAGAGAATTTTGCTAGATGAGAGAAGCCTTGGGAATACATTTGCAGGCAAGTGGCTCAACTAAGATAGCCTGCTAACATCATATGCACGGTGGTTGAGACCACCCAGACAGAGACGAGTTTAATGGGTCCCATTTGTGTAGGTCTCACCTCAACACACCTGCCTAGTCCAAAATGTGGAGTGCACTTGGACACACAATACTTCCAAAGTTGTCGGATGTACTTTCCTAATAACCGGTTGGAAAAAGCTGCAAGAAGCGGCAAACCGCCACTGTTACGACCAGGGCACCGCCAAGAACGTATGGGGATGTGCTACGAGAGCTGGCGGAAACATCCACCGCCTCTGGCTCCTCCTGCCCGTTTGCCGACTTCATACTGTAAACACCAACAACCATCATAAGTTCACCGTAAAGATTTTGGACACAACATCGCAAAAACCTGACACACCACGGACATCCAATCACCATAGAGAAAACAACAAATGTTTGAGAAAGCAAATCTCTATCCTACCCTTTGAGTACGCTAAATGTATAACCAACCATTGCCAAGAACCGACATGAACTAAAGACAACTTTGAAAATGCTGCCACCGCCTGGGAATACGTTACCTTCCCCAACCTAACTTAAATCGAAAACCAAGTTGGAATCTTTGGACTGTTAATTGATACGTTACCTAGTGGTGGGTGATGGGCAGAAAGTAATGATATAATCGGCACCAATACAAGTGAAAGTGCTGGTCCCATCATCATACGCGTAGCTATAAGCTCTTGGGCACGCGTTTTTGAAGAAAGCAGAGTAAGTACTAGGCTTGCAAGTATCTGGCGTCGAGTATGCTCCACTACAACAATACTGCGGCTCCCCGAACGCTTCACAGGCGCTCTTACATGCCACGTCGTCACCGTCTCCGGTGTTCGCCATCTTTAGCTCTGATGGGCATGCGTTATTCAAGTCAGCAACGCAACCAGTAATCGTACAGTTCCCTCCTGTGCCACCTTGAGGTGTGATTAGCATTGGAAGGTTGTAGCCGTCGACAAGGCTCACGTCGTAGAAGTCTTGCCCGTCTGCGCCATTAAGAGTGAACTCTGCCAGGGTGGCCGGAGGAGCAGCGCCACCACCGGAGCATTCCAGATTGGAGGAACCGCAGTCGCCGGTGATGCAAGTGAATTTTCCAGTGTTTGAGTCTCGTGTGCAGAGGGTCCGACCCCATAAGCGACCAGACCAGGACGTTGGAACAGATATTGCGTTTGACTCACGTGGTTGAAGAGCAAAACCTGTGGTCGGAAGTTGTGAAGTTCCGGCGTTGGAGAGAATTCCCGGCCATACAGGATGTCTACATTTGTTTACGATAGTAATCGTCGTAGAGTACGTCCCTGGCATGAAAGTGGAGAATTGCAAACATAATAATCAAATTAAAAGCCCACAAAAACCATGAGGTTTGTGACACACTATCATAAACCAAACTTACAAACCTGGAGACATGAGAAGGAAGCAAAGGAAGAACATGGACATAAAGATTTGAGGACCCATTACAATAAAACTGAGACCTTGTAGACAGGAGAGGAACTTCTCAATTTCTTCGGGGATTCTATATGGAAATTATGGCCAACTGCAGATGGTATGAAGTATGGAACCTATATATGGGGAGACAGAGGGATGAGTGTACCTTATATACGCACTTGACTTGCCCTCACAGGAATACAGGATGGGTTCGTGTAAAGTATTGTTGTTTACTCGACAAGGTGTATGTCATAAGGTGAAATGAATAGATGGAAAGGTGGTAAGATTCTGTCCAGTGACGCAGCAGATAAAATGGAAGGAGGGAATTAAATGGTATAAAAATGGGGCATTGAATTCAGGGCTGTTGGATTTATGCTAAGGGTGGGTGTGTCGGGGTTTTAATCCCTGCACGTAGGGATGTTCAAGAAAATCCGCGAACCTGTAAACCAGACCTAAACCACATGAATCAAACCTATAAATAAGGTTAACAAAACCTGAAAAATCAGGTTCATGGTTCAGGTTCCGGTTTCTAACTTGCGGTTCTAGGTTTAAACCTGAACCTGAAACACCCAAAAAATTTATCATATATTTAGATATAATTTAAGAGGATAATAATAATAATAAATTCTTCAGTATTTACTATATTAATTCTTGAGTAAAAAAA
>JANIJH010000225.1:15472216-15486515 GCA_024520975.1 Erythroxylum areolatum | reverse complement strand
TTTTTGTTAATATAATGAATATCAATCATCTTAATATTTAAATTGAGAATAGCATTGTAGTTTGTTTTTATATGAATAATTGATATGGCAATGTAGTTTGTTCTTATATGAATAATTGATAAAATTGCAAAGATCACTTGTAAATTCAGTTCTTCTAAAAAAAGTTAATTCAATCCAACAGTCTTAATACAAACATTATAAATTTATAGCTAAGATCACTTAAATCACAATTGATCTTTTATCAAATATCAACCATTAATTTGAAAAGTTTTTCCCTCGATGAACACAAAAAAATTAAAAGTCATTCTATTCATTCAAAAAAGAAAAAAATTTCATTTAGACTTTCATCCCACGATCACTTTTCAACCTCTCATCTCTCAAACTACCATCCTATCATTATATTTGAAGAATAATTGTTTAATAATTTATCTCTTTTTTTCCTAGTATGGATCTTTTATAAGGCATTCTTTGGCTTATTTTTACTTTGCTTGGGTTTAACATATTGGAATAATCTTTGATGTATTTTATATGCATACTTTTATGAATAATTTGTATTTGTTTTCACCAATTATTTTTATAATTTTTTGTCATATATATTGATATGAATAGGTTCGGATTATCCTGAGAACCGAACCTGAAAATAGGTTAACCGATCCTATAGGTTCTTTAGGTTCAGGTTCGTGAAATTGCCAAACCTGACATTCTGGTTCAGGTTCAGGTTAGTTATGAACGGGTCAGGTTATCCTACCATGAACACCCCTACCTACACGTTATGGTTACTCAAGGGTCGGCGAGAAAGGGCCGAACTTTGCACACGCAGACGGGACAATATCAACTAATTTTTTAAAAACCGACCAAAATTTAAGGTTTGAAGGTTTAATTGATAATGAAATTTTATAAAATTAGTATATAATAAATGGTAAGTAAAATTTATAAGAATAAGTAAAAGTAAAATATTTTATTAGAATAAAAAATAAATCAATGTCTATTATTATATAATGAACTAATAATAAATAAATATGAATCTAATATAAAACTTAAAATAACAATAAAATTTAATTTTGTATTTTTGAAGAAGGTTATGTCTTATCATCATCAAAAGTTTCAAATTCTTCGACGTTATTTAAAGATTCTTAAACTACGCTTTCATCCAAAGTATTTCCTTCAATTTCTTCTACTGCATTAAAATAAATTACAAATTAGTAATGTATAAAATTATTCTCAATTATAAACTTATAATACAATATAATTTTAACTTAAATATGATCAAACTAAGATATGAACTGACTTTCAATAGATATTCTTAATTCATTCGTTGTGACAAATGCATTTTTTCATAAATCGTCTTTTCAAATTTATTATAATCAGATATCAAGTGATGGTTCTTCTTCTTCGATCTAAAATCAATATGTTCAATACAATCAATATCAATTGGATCATATATTCTCTACCTACTAAGTACTCTGAATTCATAATAGAGAAATTATAAAGGCAATAATAAAAATAAAGTTATTGAAATAAAAACAAAACTATAAAATACCTATTCTTCATTCTCAAATTATAGATAACATAAACAAGGTCATTAAGTCTTTGATATTCCAAACGATTTCATTTTTTTGTATGAATACGTTCAAAACACTCTAATTATGTTCACAACCTGATGCAAAAGTTGTTTGACTAAGTAACTTAATAGTGAGTTTTCTCAATATTTGAGCACTGTCACTGAATAATCTCTACCACTCATCTGTATTTTAAATTAATAATTATGATAAAATATATATTATTAATAAGTAAATGATGAATTAAAAGTGTAAAACTTACCTGGTTGCATTTTTTATCATAAGTTCTCTCTTTGCTGATGATTTAGTAGAACTCTCTGAACATTCACAATATAATTTAAATTCATTTATTGCTTGTAATTGCTCTTCAATAGAGAAAATACATTTGCATTCAATCACATCAAACAAACCACCTATAATATTAATTGTACGTGCTTCTCCACTATATAAGCAATAAAGATTGAGAAAATAAGTTGTTAAATGGATCCTTTGAGTAAGATGTTTATCCCATTACCGATCAATAATATCTATATAATGCTTGTACAATTTCTCCTCCCCTTTAAAAGATTTATAATTGATTTATGAGCTCTATACATACCATCATATATATACTCTAAAGATGACTTCTCTTCTAAGTCAATAATCCTCAACAGTCTTATAAGCGAAGCCACAATCTTCATAATGATCAAGTAAGCATCTCAAAATTTATTATCTAAAATAATAACACAAACTTCTTTTCCTTTTTCACTCTTTAATAATTTATGACTTGAAAAGTATTTACTTGTCACTAAATTTTGAAGTAGCTGCTTATGTTCATAAATACTTTTCAAAATAATAAATGTAGTTGCAAACCTGGTAGTAATGGAATGCACGATCTTAACCTAATCTTCTTGCTTTCTTAACCAAGATAAAAATGTAACATGATTATACATAAAAACTGTGATCTTAGATGCACGTGCAGTAAAACTAAAAATATAGTTCATACCACCAATATCTTTTAAAATAAGATTTATATACTGAACATCGCATCAAAACCAATAAATATGCCCATACTTTGATTATAATAAGTACTTAACTTATGCATAATTAACTGCATTATCTGTAATAAAATGCACAAAATTCTTTGGTCTAACCCACTCGACAATTTCAGAGAATAATTCAGATAAAGCCACTACAAGAAAAATGTGGATTAGCAACGAAATAATTATCGTTGGAAATTAGCGACGAAAAGCATATTTTCGTCGTTAAAATTGAGTAATTTAGCGACGGTAATAGTACTCATCGCTAAATTTGGAAGAAATTCAACGCGGCAAAATTAGCGACAGAATTTAGGGACGACAAAAATATGTCTGTAGGTAATCACTACAAGTTAGCGACGAAAAATTACCAACAAAAAATATATCGTTGAAAATTAGCAACGGAAAATAATTTAGCGACGGTACTAACACCCATCGCTAAATTTGGAGGAAATTCGTCGCGGCAAATTAGGGACAAAAGTTAGCGACGGAAAATACCATCACTAAATATGGAGGGAATTTTTAACGGAATAAAAAATTTTGAGTTCAAAAAATTTAGCGACGGGAATTTTTGTTCCGTCGGTAAAAAGGTGGGAATTATTGGCGGAATAATTTTTTTTTGAATTTACCTACGAAAAATCCGTAGGTAAATTCCGTCGATAAATAGATTTAACGACGGAAATTTTCGTTCCGTCGGTAAAAAGGCGGGAATTATTGGCGGAATAATTTTTTTTTGAATTTACCTATGGAAAATTTCGTCGGTAAATTCTTTTTAAATTTAGACTCACCCGACATCTTCCTCCTACTTGTGTCTTCTTCTTCCTTCTTCCTATGTCTCCTCTACGGTTTTCTTGGAACTTATTTCTCTATTGTGGACTCTTTTTCTACTCGTCGGCATTGTCTTCTCTAACCATTGTCATCGTGTCTTTCGATGGAGGTATTTTTGTAACTACTGTTGTATTTTTTTGTATATTGGATGAAAGTTAATTGGGGTATTTATTACTTTCATTTATTTGTGTATTTTGTTATTGGAAAATAACTTTAAGGTATAAATATTAGTGATAGAAGGGACAAGACGTGATTTTAGTTGTGATATTGAGATAAATTTCTGATACATGTAAGGTGTTTGATGAAATGTCTGTTTTTTTTTAAAATATTTCAGTTCTTTATTTTCGATTTTTTTAGTATGAATTTTATTATTTTAATTCTTTTACTTGAAATAATAAAGTTATCTTCATGGTGGCTTCTACAAAAACTAAACACTTTGCAGGTAATTTTAAAAAAATAGTTTTCAGCAAATTTACCGACGGAAAAAATTTTCCGTTGGTAAAATATATTGGAATTAGCGACGGAATTTTTTCCGTCACTAATTACCGACGGAAAACGAAATAGCCAATTCCGTTGGTAATTTTCTGATAGAAAAATTTTCTTCTTTGGTAATTATACCGACGATAATTCCGTAAGCAAATTTACCGACGGTATAATTATCGTCGATAAGTTTACCTACGGTCCTATCTCCGACGACTTTTTCTATTAGTAAATTCGACGGAATGTGTCCAAATTCTATCGGTAATTTCCGCCGCTAAACTCCATTTTTCTTGTAGTGAGCATTAACATTTTTACCATGTTAGAAGCATCAACATACTTAATAAAAGTTATTCCAATATTCCAATAAACTAATAAATTAATCAAGGTTCTTTGTCTTAGATCCATCCATCCATATGCCATAATAGTGCATCCTGTTGATTTCCAACTATATTTATATGTATCCACAATTAAATGACATCCCTTTTTTAAATCTTGAAGCAAAGGCATATGCAACTCATAATAAGTTGTTACCTTAAATCTTGGACCTATTGTTGTTGTAGGATTAATTGCTTCTTGAAAATATAGTGAATTTAAAGCATTTAGAGAAATACATAAATGATAGAACCATCTAGCCCAGGCTCTTTTACATCACAAAACAGCATCCTTATCAACCATAAAATTTTTTAGGCTAGGTTGATAACCAAGAGTAGTTCTTAGAGAAAGATAAGAATCTATGTCAATAGTAGCTATGGTGTTTCATCATCTCCAAAAGATATATCATGAGCCTCTTTATTTTTCTTTTTTTTAACTTGTTATTGCAAATATGTTCTAATCATATCACGTACATCAAGTGGTACTTTTTTGCAAGAAACAATATCACCCTTAACACTAACAAGATATTCTTTCATTCTAAAAATTCCTCTTCCTTTAAATATTTTACCACAAAACATACAATTATATTGGATATTCTCATCAGATGACTGAGAAAAAAAATAATTATATGCTGGATCGGACTTACCACGAGCAGAGGATGATTCCATATTCTCCATTATGATTTAACCAAAAAATTATAAAAAGAATAATTGGATATACTATTGTCAGGGCAAAAGTAAAAGTATACAACTTAATATACAATTTCTCTCCTTTTTTTAAAAAATGTCTTCAATCTTTTTGATTGATGGGGATTGAAGTGGTTGTTAATTTAAGTTGATCCCTTCCCTTTACACATAAGGAATCTGTACCTTATATTTTGCTAACCAAAATATTGATATTTTTCAATTTTAGTGTTTCATATCAACAAATTAAATAGTTGAAAGAGTATATATAACCTAACTATCAAAATCAAAAATTGATATGAAATAGAGTTCTAAATATTACAGAAATTGATATGAAATAGAATCATAAATATTATAGAAAACTTAAACCAATTGTTAACGGAGTATTTCTAATTGTTACAGAAGACTAATTGATCAATGCTACTTCTTATATGTTAACCTTGAATAACATAGAACATGAACTCTATATAAACTTGACAACGAAAATCAATATTTCAATCCAAAACCATTACAGTGAACTAATCCATGCAAGAGATGAGTTTGTAGATCAAAAGAATCGCGTTCCAATCATTTGCTCCAGTGACTGTCTGGTTATATGATCAGATGATGCTTTATTTTGGAGACAAAATTACCACCCTAACCTAAATCATAAAACCAAAGATTGAAAGAAGATTTAGAATTAATGCAACAATTCCATGCCTCACCTCATATACAGAAGAATTAGTAGTAACATTAAAAGAAATTATCACTCCAAAATATTCTCCCAACGACATGTTGTTTGGTGACAGAAACATAGAGCTCGTCAAAGAACGAAGAGCAATAGTATAACATGACCAAGCAAACAAACACAGATCAACAAGAGAAGCAGTAATTTCAAGAAAGAATTAAAGATTTAGGCTTAAACAAGCATCATAGGAACGCACTTACATGGCTTAGTTTCTACTTCTATGGGTTACCTACAGTAGCTACCTAAGGAAAGTCACAGTAGTCGTCTAAGGAGAGTCAACAGGGCTCGACTTCTGCATCTATGAGTTACATACATCTATGGAGACGGTGAGATATGGTGAAGCGAAGATGATGAAGAGAAGATAGTGAAGTGGCAAGAGACACATCAATTTCTTAATGAAATCTAAAGGGTTTAGGTTTAGGTATATCTGTCGAACTGATTGAGAAGATGGGAAGGGGCGACTGGAAGATGGTAAAGGGCGACTGGTGAGAGAGAAAGAATGAAATTTGAACTCTCTATCATCCAATCAATTGAGAAAATGGTGAAGGAACAACTAACGAGAGACAGAGAACGAAGTTTGAATCGCTAGTCGCAAAATCTGAAATGGCAAAGGGTCGACTGACGAAATCTAAAACGATAGAAGATTAGGTATTTTGTATCATCCTTTATCTCACCGAACCGGTCTAACCGATTTTATATGAACTAGCCGGTTTTCATATTGACAAGTTATTAGTTAAAACTGAATTAGACTACTGATCGATTCAGGCTTTTTCAAATCAGACTGATTAGTCCGGTCCAGTTTTTAAAACCTTGGTAACAACACTGTTCTCTATTCGTACAGGGTTCCAATGGCTTATTTTCAAAGCAGTTAAAAACGAGGGGGGGCTAGAGGTTGGAGAAGAGCTTAGAATTGTGGCGTCGAATCCTAGCGGCCTTGGGGTACGAATACTTGTGTTATTTGTTTATAATATTAATGTGTATGATGACTTCACATCGTTATTGACTACATGAATTGTTAAATAGTACTTCACTGATTTTTTTTTTCCCTGAAAACCTAACACAAACTGCCTTATGCTTGAACCATTAATTGACATTTTGTTGGAGTTCATAACTAAAATTACAGTGATTTAAGCCATTTACTTGGAACAATTGAAAAGGGGCTAGTGTGACTGGACTGAAGCATCTGATTCCGTCAGAGAGTTTAAAACTGTGCTACTTAATCTTGTCCGTAAATGTATGGATGAGATAGTACAAACTAGTTAACCAAAATCAATTTAAACATGCACAGTATGACCACATGCGCAGTCTATATAAACCTGAAAAGCAATTGACTGACACTCGTAAGATTATCGAGAGATATTTTGCGTTACTATTCCTGTTAAGTTAAGAACCTCCAACCTGTCATTCTCAACGCATGATAAACGAACATCGTCGGTATTGTTCAAGTAGGCAGTCCCCGGTATTATGGGTGAGTTCTACAGTCTGTTTCATTGCTAGCTATGCGACTTCCCAAAAACAACTTGGGAGTCGAGAAAGTTCCTCAACAGCAGTAATAACAATGCGTACTCTACCTTAGAAGGTGAGGCGATATGAATTGAGAAAAAAAAAACAAAAATAACAACAATAGTTCAAGTATTTTATCAACCCATGGGCCAAATCAAGCCCAAACCGATTTGAGACCCAGTTTTTCTAAACAAATAAAAAGTTAACACACCTTGAATAACCTAAATTTGGAATAAATTAAAAAAGTTATTTTTAACTTTTAATTTTTTTTTAAAAAAAGCCAAAACCGGGCCACAGGCCCATTGCCATCCTTGATCAATCTATGCAAACACAAAAATAGAGGTCATCCAAACTTCAAGATACAAAAAAAAGTAAAACAAAGAGTGAGGAATTTTGAGGCAATTTGATAATTAACCAACGGAATTCGCAAGTGTTAAGAACTTTAAAATAATGGATTTCTCCTCCCTCCAGACCTAAACAATCATGTTCGTGAGTAAGTGGGGATCATCCAGATGAAACAGGAACAAGCAATAAACAACTGATGCAAGCAATGAATACCCATTCATCCAAAATGTGACTCAGAAAAATACCAAAAATCATGAACATAATGCAATATCATTAATGACAGGCTCCAATCACAACTTAATATATGAAAGTTAAGGAATCAGATACTAACATAATTCTCAAATGAAAGCAAAGGCGGAACAAAGACCATTCTTCAATTTCCCAAAACCAATAAAAATCCTTTAAGACAGAATCAAGTTAAACAAGTTGGTTATCCATTGTTTATCCAGACCAAACCATCCCCAAGGTGCCAAGAAATAACTTTGAACGTTAACACAATGTTTAGGTTGCAGATTTCCTCATTAGCAATGGTGCATGTACACATGATATATGAATGAGAATTCCATTAAGCTTAGGCTGTTAGTTTAAGCTTCTTTACATGGGCTACATTACAACAACTCACTTTTGGCTTTGGGAACAAATTAATACTTCAAGATTTAGCAACCAATATACAAGCCCAAACATAGCCACATACCGGCATTTTCACATTCAACAAAACATCATGAGAATAGCAACATGAGCTTCTCTTAATATCACCTAAAGGACAAATGAAAACGCAGAAAAGGTATTAGTTCAAGGCATTTAAAGCCACAGCATTGTTCACATCGACGACAATGCCAGATACTTGTCAGGAAATCTGAGAGTTGCTAATAGAATTGCTCAACTACAAAGTTATCCATCATTCCCTCATTAATAGGAGTAAATCAAAAACTAATAATTCATCCGATCCAGCATTAGTATGTGTCTCAACTGGGAAAATTTCCTCTACTAAACAGAGGATCACTTACTTCCACCTACACAACAGTGCATGTATACGACAAAATTAGAAGATCAAAAAGAAAAAAGCCACAACCAACCAAACGATGAAAAGGAATTAAAAAGAGAAATATTTACTACTGCTCTTTCTTCTTCCTTTAATCAATCACGACTTATTTGGACAATCCCTTGCGAAATGCCCTTCGTTTCCACAATTGAAACAACCACCACCACCACCAACACCAACAAATCTGCTGCTTCCTCTAGCACTAGGACACTCTCTCGCCATGTGACCATAACCACCACAAGTATAACACGCAGCACCACCACCAGGACAATCCCTGGCCATGTGACCATACCCACCGCAGTTAAAGCACGCGCCACCACTTCCACCGCCACTGCCGCCGTTACCGCGCGAGCAATCTCTCGCGAAGTGCCCAGCACTACCACACTTAAAACAGCCATTACTAGTACTATCACTGCCCCTACAATCTCTAGCAATGTGACCGGGATTGCCACAGTTAAAACAACCTCCAGCGCCGGCGCCGTTGTTCCGTCGTCCCCAAGCCGATCCGAATCCTCCTCCGCGACCTCCTCCTCTTCGACTAGGCTGAACAGGCCCGCCGCCGACGGCTGTGACGTTGATCGCTTGATACTTGTTGTCGGAGAGCGCGATGGTGAACTCGACGACATCTTCTTCGGAGAGAGTGCGGAAACCGCCGTCGGATTTGATTGCGCTGTGATGGACGAAGAGATCCTCGCCGCCGTCGTCGGGCTTGATAAAGCCGAATCCTTTCTTGTCGCTGAACATCACGACTCTTCCAGTGGACCTCTCATCCTTCACGGTGGGGGATCTCGCAGCCGTTGTCTGCTCCTCCGCCATCGCTAACGCCGATTATTGGGAGTGAAGAGGAAAGAAAGAGAGGGCACTAGACCTAGGACTGAATGGTAAGTTATTTTATATTAGGCACTTATATGCAAAGATAAACCCCTCCCTAATTAACAAACCTAAACCTCTCACTAATTAGTACTAATCTCTGCTCAGTTAGGAAATTGTAATCCCTAGTTTGCCACTGCCTTTTAAATAATGCTATATTTGGAGTCTGATCTGGTGCTCCGTTGTCCATTTTAGGGAATGGTGAAACTTTGTTTCGATAAGAAAACTATTTGAGAATATGCCACACTTCTTCTAACCTCATTTGTCCGAGAAGGGATCCTCTATCTAAGAATTCTCTGTCCAATCACAATATCATCCTATTTAAACAGCAGTTGAGAGTAACAAGTCAACTTTCAAGCTAAGTCGTTTTATGAAACACTTCAAAATAGACGTTGTTTACAAAAATATTTTGTGTGTTTTAAGTGTTTTGTTTGTTTTCTCTTCTCTATTCACGTCAGATTGAAAAAATGAAGATGACCTGTAAGCTTTTTGCTTACCCATTGACAATGGACGCAAGGCCACTACACCCACTTCACCAAATAGTAGAAACGCCAACCCACAAGCTTCTCGCTTACATTTAACCTTCAAGCCAACCCAATGAGGAGACATTTGTCTCCGTTTTGTTGCATGTGCTACTGTTGGAGCAATGGAAGAAGGATTGTTGTACTTTGAATCTATGAGAGATGAATATGATATTGTTCTTGGGATTAATCATTATGTAAGTATTATTTATGTTCTTAGCACAACTAGTTATTTGTACAAAGCTGCAAAGTTTGTTGACAGAATGCCATATGAGTTAACGGTGTAAGCTTAGAGGGCTATTAGGAATTATGCATGAATTTATGAGGATATAGAACTTGAAGACCATGTGGATGAGTCGTTAGTTGCAGTTAATCCTTCTGAGACTAATGCCAACAAAATTCCCTTGCTTCTAAGAAAGAAGTATTATGAAATTAATATGTTGTAGGAGAAGAATAAGATTGACAAGTATCAATGTATGGACCCATATAAAATAGGATATAACAAATTAAAAGGGTTAAATGGGCAAATTAGAGATGTATCTTTTGGTTTCAATTTATTCTTAATAATGGTAATTTACTTCAGAAGTCTATGTATCTTTTATATGGGCATCTCCTTAATCTTCCAAAGATGGTGTGATACATTTTTGCCTTCATTTAATCATATTATAGTTGTAACTTCAGAAATCTTGATGAGTTAAATGTCTGGCCATATCTCTTTTGCAGGTTCACAACGTGATTGAAGGAAATTGTAGTGGTTCAGTTCATATATATAGACTCTCTAAGAAAAATGAATGTTCGATCTTCTCATTTTTTTCAGCAAACAAAGGCATAGTTTCGTAATTTCCCTGTGTAGAATTTGATATTTATTGTAATGAATGATTTTTTAATTACCTTCGAAAGGTTCTTTTCTCCGTATCTTACTTTCAGCAGCCATCTACCCCTCTTTTTGCTGCGTTAAGAAAACAATTTATATCTTATGATGTCTGCATCTTATGTAAAAGAAGCGCCTAGTAATGTAAATAATTTTGCAATGCGTTTAGTGGATAGGGATGATGTTTGTTTGTTTGTATTTGGAAGATCGACATAAGTTGGAAAATGGAGTGCCCTCTTTGTCTTCCTTATATATCTTATGCTCCCTCTTTTGGTAATTTAACACTTCTTGTTAGTATTGTCTAGTTGACTAAAAGCTTGTGTTTCTCTTTTCCAATCTTTTCTTTTTTTCTTCTTGATAAAGTTCTCAATCTTTTCTTATGCTTCATCATTGTCAAAGATGTAAGGGTCATGTGGGAGGTCATCTGGGATCACAAAACCGGTCGCTCGAAAGGATATGACTTTGTTTCTTTCCACAATCAATAGGTTGCTACACTTCACAAGGTTGATAGTAGAGCTTTTAGTTACGGATCATATTTTTCTCTCACCATGATGGACCGACATTACCATAGTGGCATGTCACTCGAAGAAGCTATTGATTTGGTTGACAAGTGCATAATGGAGATTCAATCCAGACTGGTTGTTGCACTACCAAACTTTGTGATCAAGATAGTTGATAAAGATGGAGCAAAGGAACATGCATGGCTTGAATCTGTCAAGGAGGTTACTATTATCTGAGTATTGTTTTGTTATACGTCTTTTTTCCTTTCTGGATGTTTAATTTACAAAAGGCTTATGAATGCAATACTAATATACCAATTGGATACTGATTAGATTTGTTATATACAAACAAAAAACTATCATTTAGCCTATTAGTGTTAGTATAATCATCTGAACCAACTCACTAACTGTTATTTCCTCTTCTACAAATACAAAACATGTCACCAAGGCATGGAAGAGAACAACCACATTTCTCATGGCAAATACCAACTCCCATCAAAACCAAACGTTTGTTGTGCCTATCAATAAAAAATGCATTTTAATTAATAAATAAAATTATTAATATAATGTAACATTAACATCAAATGCAATAATTGAAATTAAGAAATAAACATAAAAAAGAGTACCATAAGTAAATCAGTCATGTGCATTGAAGGTGGGATATTAGCAGTATAACTTTGTTTATTTATTTATGTATGAATGACTTAAAATGAAAATTCAAATCATTAGAGTATTACTAGCAAATTACAAAAAGACAATATTACAAATACTACATGAGAATATGGTCTAGACATATAATGATGATGAGTGTAAGCGACACTTATGTTATTCATAGAAACATCAAATGGCTGCTTTGTGTTATTACCAAAGCAATCTCACAAAAGATTTTCCGCCCAATAACTTGTGTCTGCGCTTCTCTGTTGCCCATTTTTCATATCTTTCAAAGCTTTTTGTTCCTTCTCTATGCAATTTTTTGCAAAACAAATTAACTTTGTTCTCACATTTGGTGGAGTAAAGAAGTAGAAGCTGAGGAACAAGACGATTTGAAATATTTCCAAAAACTAGGATTGTGGAGAATCTAATGTCACTCTAAGAAACACGCCCATCACGTAAGACAATATTATATATAATTAAGATGTCAACTTTTTCATTGTTCTTTGTTTTCCACTAGTGACAGGGGAAGAAAGATAAGATTTAGACGACTTTCAAATCTCTTCTCATGTAAGTTTCATTTGTTTTCTCATTTGTAGATTTTCTTAGTTATTTTTTAGTATCATTCCCTCTCTCTCTATAAATATTTCTTAAGAGAATGACTCAACAGGCTCGAAGTCATCTTTTTGTGTAGTTTCAGAAATGCCCCCTTTGATGTTTGTCTCTTTTGAAGTCTCTATAATATGACTCTGTTGTTGATCCATTTAAGTTTTGAAAGACATCATTTTGGTAATTTACTTTTATTTTTTTAATGTGGAGAGCTATAAGCTACTTTAGTGCGTGATAGTCTTTATGTTTTCTTTAAAGGTAAAATTTGAAGATACTTTTATTATTTTAATGTATGGATGTCATTCCTTTCTAAATTCATTTGTTTTTGTTTATATATCTATGTGAGTGATAATTATTGTACATTGTAAAGGTTGAGTTGTTTAACATTACAGATTAGTTAATTTGAAATATAAACATTTAATTCAAAGTTTATTAATGATAATTTTGGCTTCTGGTTAGTATAAGGCCTTCTAAAACATATTATTCATTTACTGGGAAGAATTTACAAATTTTTTCAGGTGTTAGTTGGTCAACCAGAGAGAAGATGAGAACCTATAATTGTACAACGTGAAACCTTTCATTCTCCAATCATTTTTCTGTTATAAGAATTAAATAAGCTATGTAGAGCAAACTAAAATACATTTTCTCCTCAATCTAACCATCTAACATTCCCAGTAGTTTGTGAACACCCATTTTTCATTGTGTTAATAATTTTATCAGAAAAGAAAGCCATAATGATACATCATTTGTGAATTTGACAGGTGTCGAATTTATTATTAAATAGTAGATCTACTATATACTGTCGATTAGAATATAAACTTGAGAAGGAGTAGCATAAGAATGATGAAATTGACATTGACAATGAGAGTAGTAATATGAAGTCAACTTATTTGTTTCATCCGAATTTTGAGGAGAATTCGAACAAAGTCCACTCATCTGTTCTAAGAGAGTTAATACTAAGAATTGGCATAGAGTTTGAGATGGAAGAACAAGCTTATCAATATCATTGAATATATTCCAAACATGTCGACTTTGGAATAAGAAGGAACAAAAGTCACAAAGATAAATTTAGTAAATTGATTAATAGACTTTTTGTTCTAACGCTTAAGGTAAAAAGATGCCTGACAAAAGAGATGTGTATGTAAGAGCTCCACATTCAAAAACAAGATTTGGTTGTGAGGTAAGAATGAAATTTAATAGTGTGAAAATAGGAGAATTTCAATTGATTCAATTTGTTGGGGATCATAATCACTATCTTTCATGTTCTAACAAAACACATTAACATAAAAGTCACATAAAGATATCCTTTACTACAACAATGCAAATTCAAATGGCTAATGATGTGAGAATTCCACCAAAACCATCTCATGATCTTATAGTGAGACAAACAGGTAGGAGAAATGTAGGGTCCCGATCCCAAAGACCGGACCCCAACCGGAAAACGAAATGAAAGACGGATAACAACGGGGCGGAACGAACAAATCGAAGCAATTCAATTACGAATCGAAAGCAAATTGGATCAAAGCAAACAAATTGCCTATTGGAATTAAACGAATTCCGACATCCGGAAACAAACTCTTTAGAAAGCTTATCTCGTTGCGTTGGAAACCTTAAACTTAATCTATCCGATTCAGTGCAAATTTTTCCTTTTTGGAAATTCATTCTAAACAAAATCCCACTTACTTGATTCTTCATGTTCAAACCACATCTCATCAATAAATT
>JANIJH010000225.1:15452701-15465394 GCA_024520975.1 Erythroxylum areolatum | reverse complement strand
GAAGATAGGATTTAAATTATCAAGAGAGGGTGTTAAAGTTAATTTATTTACTAATTGTGTTATTTCATCTAATTGTTGTTTTATATCTTTTTCTATATTCTCCATGGTTTAACTAATGTAATTATGTGCCTTGTACTAAGCTTTGATATCCTTCAACATCCACCATCAACAAAGACGATAACTACTCAATTGAAGCTATCATTGAAGAATAAAAGACAAACCCCAATGTAGACCCCAAAGGTTGTCTACTTTTGTACATAATGTAAATTATTACGACCACTAAGGTCATTCAAGAGTATCAAACTATCTTAGTACAAAAGGAAGCTGAACTTAAACAATTTCATTTACTCTTATCAAAACATTATGTTACCCATTTAGAAGCAGGTTCTGACTCATGAAATTAATAGTCACATGTGTTTCTTCTATTATTATGAATATGAGACTAGACAATGTAACGAAAGAAAATTTATCATCCACTTTGGAGATATAAAAATGTTTTCATAATGCAAAATTGTGCTAAAACATGGTCCCTTCCTTTTGCAACTCCAATAAATTATATTTCCCTGCTTTTGTGTTAATGTTGTAATTTGTAGCTGAAGGTTTTGATGATTGTTTATTGTTTGAAAAAATGTTAGGAGAGCTAATGTGATGGATTTTAGGTCTTGTACATGAATCATTACTTTGGATTTCTCTTTTTAAAAGGGATATCTAAAAAGCTTCCAGTTAAAGCATCAAGATGGTAGTTTTGTATTGGTTTTGGATCAAGAGTGTTGACTGCTTAGAGAGGCAGTATTAGGGAACACCATAAAGATTCCATGGACTTGATCAAACAAACTCAGGAAGAATGCATAAGAATATAAAGTTGATACATGTTTATATAAAGCAAGTTTGTTAAGACAATAAATGATATTGAAAAGCAAAAGGAAAAAGCAACAGGATATTACCAATTCAAGAGACTAAATTGAACTTCATAAAGAATTTAATCCAAGAAAAAAAACAACTCTATATAGTTCAACCAAATACACTCTGGAGTGCTCCAAAAGTTACCCTTAGCAAAGTGAACATCTATGTCGTAAGAAGAATATTACTTGGTTATGAGATGGAGAAAATCCATATGGCGGGACTATTTTTTCTTAGTGACGACCTTGAGAACACCAAGAAATTTATAATATCAACTTTCACATTATCACACCATTTCAAACTTATATCCTTTAATCTCCTACAGTTTTGCGCCACTTGAGTCACCCCATTTGTTGTCACATTTAGGCAACCACCAGGTCCAGTTGCATTAATCCAGGGCATTTTTTTTTAAATCACTACCAATGCTTCATCAACCATTCATGTCCCTTTTCTTGCAATACCTCCAATTTAGGAATTTCAAAGTTTAAATCAATATTCTTTATCCTCAAACATTTATTCATCTCCAAATGCATGATTTCCCTACAGTTTCTAAAAAATTCTCATATTCCTTCTTCTATGATAGAAGGATAATAACTGATCTTTAGCACTTCTAATCCAGGGCAAGACAAAGCAATATATTTTATGTATTCATCACTCAAGTTATTTTTCCCTGTCAAGCTTAAGAGACTTGACTCGACGATTGATCGAATATTTCACTATATGTTTAACACAAGATTAGTCCTCTCCATTATGAGATCTTCCAGTTAAGGACAGTTTCCCATAAATGTAAAGAAGGTTGAGATTGTTAGTTTAGAGCACAAACTGAGGTTTATAAAGCTTAAGTTACGAAGCTAATTAGATAGCTCAATAATGGACTCGTCTATGAGGAAATTAGCCCCTTCAATATCCAAGTATCCAAGTGATTGAAACTTGTGCAGCAAACAGAGGACTCCGATAAACGAGAAATGATAACAATGGAAGATAGTCAACTTGTTGATTGGAAGACAAGATTCTGCAACTAAACTAAGTAATTCATCATAGATAATCGAATTTGAGAGACCAAGCTCACTCAAACATTTAGTAAAAGAAAACATGAAAATATAAAAGGGATTCCAATTCCATCTAACGAAATTGAACTCAACCTAGAAATACTTCGTATGGCCATACCAATCCCATCTGAGATATTAAATCACAGTCACGAATCACTACTTCACTAAGTAACATGCAGTTCAAAGACAACACAAGCAGTGACCTATCTGTAATAAAATGATTATCAGAAACATCTATCTTACGCAACTTCTTGATCTTCGTTGACAAATTAAGTAGTGAAAACAACAACCCAATTTTTGAAAAATCACTATCTCGAAGAAGAGCCTATCTTTAAACAGTCAAGTCTCTTCAAATTTCTTACTTTCGATCCCAACCTTCGCACACCAATCAAAAGGAAATGGGATTGGCCAGAAATATCAAGGGATTCAATATGTAATCCACATCGAGAGATTAGGTCAAGAACCGAATTAAGGTCTTCGTAAAAGTTGCACACTTTGATATAGTTGAGATTTGGGAATCTGGGTATTATAAGGTGTAAAAGGGGGCAAAGGGAGATGAGACGGTGAGAGTGCAGCAGAGGAGATTGGTGATGGAGATGAAGCGAGTGCAAACTAAAGAGAGGGGTTCTAAGTGGCGATGATGTTCTAGGGATTTGAAGATCAGTGAAAGTGAAGGAATTTGGGAGAATGTTAGTGTTAAAAAGAAGAAGAATATCCAAAAAATTTTGGTTTTATGAGAATGAAGATGAAGACAAGGAGGATGTTGACTGGGGGTCGGCTTAGCTCATAAGCCGTGAAATTTGGAAGATTAACAGAGTTTGTAAAATTTAAGGAAAAACGACAACGTTTTTTCGAGTAGACAAAGTTAGACAAAATAAGATTAGACAGAGGATCTTATCTACAATTGTCTACCAAATTATGCACAAGACTTCCCGCTTTACAAAAATATAAGAAAGAGATATCAATTTTATGTAGCCTGTAACCTTCTAATCACAATGGAGTAACCGGTACTTGTAATAGTTATATGCAAAACATTAATTAATTTACTGATTAATATTTTAATTTTCTAATTCTTTTAAGAACTTTCTAATCTCAAGCTCCTGTAATTATGCTTTAATTATGTTTGTATGATTTATAATTCATTTAAATTTTCAAAATATGGAAAGAAAAAAAAGATACTAGTTCTTGTAATTTCAAAAGCTTTTAATAGCTTCACTTGTATTTAAAAAGAATTGCAACAAATTACATATCTACATAATAGAGTGGAATCTTATTAGTAGACTTCCACGTTCCATTGTTCTGCTTTCTTCAACTGCCTCTTGTACTCTACCCAATCGATGCCTGGAACATAATATAGAGCAAGCAAACATTGAGATTGGGCTCGGAGGGTTCGGCCATGGAAAACATCCTTTTTTTTATTTTTTTATATTGAAAAACCACTTTCTTACCATCTCTGGAGGCTAATGAGACCATTATGTCGTCAATTCCTTTCTCCATTCCTTTTAACCCACACATGTAGACATACGTGTTGTCTTCCTTTAGTAGTTCCCACAGCTCTTCTGCATACTCAGCCATGCGGGTTTGGATGTACATCTTTTCTCCTTTGTCATTCGTTTGCTCTCTGCTCACAGCAAAGTCAAGTCTAAAGTTGTCAGGGGCCTTCTCCTTCATCTTCTCAAATTCCTGTACCATAGGACATCAGCCCTTCTTAATAATGTCATTAGTGTCTAAGTCAGTTGTAGAAAGCCATCAGTCTACCCCCACCTCCTTGTAAAGCAACGAACTACTTGTTGGGACACCCAAGAAGAGCCATGCCAAACCATTGAACTGCAAAGGATTACAAGAATAGAGTCAATCGTCCCAGTTTCATCTGCTTTATATTACTAGGCTGCAGTATTTTGTTTTACCTTGTAATCTTCATGCTTCTCAAAAAGCATCTTCCAGAGGAATGATCGGAAAGGAGCAATGCCAGTTCCGGTAGCAAGCTGAAAGGAAAGCAATTTCTCAAAAAGAAAAAGAGGAAATAGAAAGTAGCAGCACCAAACCATTAAATAACTGAGAATGCCAGGAAAGGAAGTGGGTGACAACCATGATGATTGTGGCATTGGGATCTTTTGGCATAAGCATTTCTTTCCCAACTGGTCCAGTAATATTCACTTCAGCTCCAGGTTTCAAGTCACCTGCATTACATTGCAACGAAAGAAGTGAAATGTCAAACTCATACAAGTTATCTTATCACTAATTGTTTACAGAGAATCCCCTTAAAAGTTGAAAAGAGCCTTAAAATCCTTACACAAGAAATTTGAGCACACTCCTTTTACAATCTCTCCATTTTCATTGGTGTACACGAGCCTCTTCACACAAAGAGACACCTGAACCAAAATAATAGCATTAAAAAAATCAACCAAAAACAGCATGAAAGGAAGGATAAAGAGGAAGACGATAAGACAGTTTGCTTCGGGATGTAAAAAAGTACTTGGCAAGGTAACATGTTAAGAAGAAAGTAATCAAAAAGCAAGGAGCTCACAGTCTTGGAGTCTCCAAAGTCACCAAGAGCACTGCTGGCAATCGAATACAATCTTAACTTGTGAGGCTTCCCATTCTTGTCAATACCATCTGGAATAACTCCAATTGATTGTCCTTCTCTATAAGGGATTTCTCCTGTGTCCCCAAGAAACGATTTAGCTTAACAAGATCAATCATTTCTTAGAAGAATAAACTCATCGTTACAGCTATTAAGTCGATAATCAGTAATGTAAGAGTTTCAAACATAGTCAACATTCATTGATCTATTCAGAATTACAGAGTCAGCTATCAGATAAGCTAGAATTTCACCATTTCTGCATCAATCAAGCAAAGAACAAGTTGACGATTCATTGGAAGGACCAAGTAGAAGATAGTACCTTCAGTACTGAAAACCATGTGCCACGTTTCTCCAGGAGCATCATCACCGGTGATCTTAGTGTTCAAAAGACATCTGCCAATGTAAGGCGTCTTGGGCTTGAACTTGTTAACAGTCACACCTTCGTCATCTTTCTTGGATTCCTTCTCAACCTTAGCAGGTGCCTCTGTAGTGACCTGGGCTTTGACAGGAACCACTCTTCCACCAGCAGACACATCTCTGTAGTATAATGGCACCTAAACATAAGCAGAAGACGAAAAAGATCACAACTTCATTAGCCAGTTCCCATGAAAGTTACTAATCACGTGGATAAAACTTAATACCTTCCTAAAGGTGATTCTTTCTGGTGAGATTATGGACGTTCTTGACTGAAGAGAAGTGGACTTGGAAGAAGGAAAGGAGACTGCAGCAGTTACTGCAGTAGCCATGGTGTTACGACGAAGAAAGAATAAGAAGAGATGGCAGAGTTGGTAAGTGAAGGAGGGAGAAAAGGATGGGAAGACCTTGCGTTTTTGGCCAGTACAGAATTTGTGGATTGCGTGGATGAGAATTTGGAGGCAATGCAGTGGTTGTTATAAGGATAAGTCGGTTGGGTAAGTATATGACTCTTGCTTCTTCCAAGTAAAACCATGATTTACATGTTCTTTTCCGATTCACTAGACCAAAAAGGAGAACACAAAAATGGAAATACGGGTGCTGGCGGGTGAGTGCTGGTCAGTTGGTCTCAATTTGAAGAAATACTTCAAGAAATTAAGAATTTTGAGTTAGATATTGTTTATTTTTTAATATAAATGTAATTAAATGAAACATGCCATATCAAATTTATAATTTTTCAAATAATATGTTTTTAAGATATTTTTCAATATTTTAAAATAGGCATTAGAGGAAGAGCAATATTAAATTGTCAATCTCATATTTACATCAGCGGCCATAGGAGCGACCTTGTTTTGCTCGTGATAGTCCTTCCAAGCTAGCTCAAAAACCCGGTATGGACTATGTTCTTAGTAGACGACAATGCAGTGACCACTGAGCATCTATAAAAATCCTTATCAGATGGTCCAACCTCTGGGTAGGGAAACAAAGCTTCCAACCTAAATTTTCATTTATCACCAATCTACAATTACACTTTCAGGAACTCAAAGATTACAATCTGCTGGAACCCCGTGTGGGGACTTTGAATGGACATGCAAGCAAATGAGATGTTCATCAATGGGCATTCTAAAGAATTTAAGTAGACTACAGAAAAGAAGCTAACAGAGCAGAGCAACTAATCGAATGTACATTGAACGAGAAAAAGGTATGGGACGCTTAATAATATTTTAATGGAATCGCCTTGAACCCCTGGATTGATAAAGCTCCAATCTACTTTTAGCCTGGTCAAGCAAAGTAGGCATTGTTGGGTCTTGAGTGAAGTGAGTTTGCTTGATGGCCCAATCTAGGACAGTAAGCACCTCAGCCTGTGCAAGCTCCTCGCTGTCTGGTAAATGCAGGGCAACGTAGCACAATAGAGGCAATGCTGAGAGTTGAACAATCTGTTCACCAAAATAGACAAGCTGGACTAAGTGCTTTGCCCCTCCCGCACTTAAAATGGCCTTAGAGTGATCAAGATGGAGATAGTTGTCTGAACAGGCAAACTTTGTGAGGGCTAGACAAGCCTCCCTCGAGACCTCCGCTTCTCCTTCATCAAGAAGCTTAACCAAGGGACCAATAATCCTTGTCTCCGTAGCCCGAAATGTCCTTGCTAAATTCCCAACAGATTTGATGCAAGATATCAGAAGGCCTGAATCAGCCTTCTCAATGATCCTCAGGAGCTGATCGATAACTGCTTGGCAAGCGTGTGAATTAGGCTTAAATGCTGATCTTCTCAAATCAGTGTTTTTCTCTGCCACCGCCGTGATCTCCATCAATGCCATGGCAGAGTTGTATTGAACCTCATCACCCCCTTTTTCTAAAAGGACCGCGAAACACAGGAGTGCTCTCGATTCAGTTATGCTGCGACAGATTGAGGAGTTTCCTTTGGCCAAATGCCAGAGTGCCCTTGCAGCCATTGCTTTCATGTTGGCCTTAGTGGCAGGATCTTCAAGCTCTCTCCCTTTGAGATTTCCAGCAGAAAGCGAATGATTTGGATGACTATTTTGCTTCACATTGTTGTTGCTATTGCTTTTTGGGACATTATTATGAGGTGCACCACTGATATTCGCACCTTGTCCTTGGTTTTTCAGTTTATAGGCGGCATTCAACGCCATAGTATTGGTAACCACATTGTGCAACTGACTTGTAACCTCATTATCCATAGAATGAGCAACATGACTATGATAATCGTCAATTGATGGCTTAGCTACAGAAGAATTGTTACTCGCAACAACAACTGCATGGATTGAGGTTCCCTTTTGGCTGGTAACTGCATACTTACTGTGTTCCTGAACTGTCTCAAAGGCAAGATGACCAACCAACAACCGAATTATATTATGCTGCGCAGACAGATCTTGACACTTTGGATAATTCCCTGCAAGTTCTGAAACAGCCCAAGCCACCATAGCCTGAACTTTCATGGGACCTTCTTTCAATATTTTCGCAAACACCGAACAAACTCCTGCAAGAATCATGTGATCAACGCTTTCTGGGTCACGCCCCAATAGCCCAATAGCTCTAGCAGCGTTCTCTTGACCTTCCATCTTCCCCTCCTTAATCAACTTCAACAAAGGAGGCACGCCGCCTTCTTCAATAATCAATTTACCATACCGATCATTGCCTCTCGCAAGCGAAACAAGCGAAGCTGCAGCATCAGATCTATCCTCAAGCGACCCAGTATAGAGGATCGCAATCTGTTCCCATATCAAACAAAGGATCGGCTCATTAGCCGCTATAGGAGGCAACCCCAGATACTCATCGCCACGATCATCGGCGGACGCTGATACACGCAAAAGCCACGACACATCGCCGATGGAATTCTCCAACTGAGAAGACATTTTACGGAACTGGGCAGTTGGGGTAATCGTGAAAACTCGCTTCATGATACCATTAGCGCGACACTTGAGTACAAGGGCATGAGCTTTTTCGAGGACTTGTTCAGTGTCCTCGGTGATACGGCGAGCGGGTCGCTCGTAAAGGTCGGAGCTGGCTCGCGCAGCTTGTCGGAGTAAAGCAGCGAGCCTTTCTGTCTTGGATTTGAGCTCGTGACACTCTTGTTTAACCGAGCTCGCTTCATCAGCAACTTTGATCACCAGGTCCGCCAACTGAATCGGTTTTGCCAAGATTTGTTTCACCAAGTCCGCCATAGCGGACCAGTACCCAGGTCAAAATTTCTCAAAGAGATCGATTCCTTGATCCAAAAACCAATAAAAGTTCAAACCTTTAATAAAGAAAGCCACAAAGAAATAGGGAGAGACCGGAGACGAGTTACAGTTCTTGATGGGCTTGATTGGCGGTGACAATTGAAGGGCAAGAGCAAAAGAGAAATGTGAAGAAATGAGCCGGAAATGCGGTTGATTCTCTACGGCAATCAACAAGGCGGGTTAATCATGAGAACTTTAGTGTGACTTGAAATTGGATTAAGGGAGAGAGAGATGTGAGTTTTTGGTTGGTTGAAACATATGCAGAACAAGGTGATCTGTTTGCCTAGGAGTCGGGAGTTTGAATAGTCTGAAAGTCTTCTGCTTTTCGTAGTCAAGCGGGGTTTACAAGGTCAAACGCGTTCACATTCGTAGCTTCTTTATGCATAGCCATTTCTTTTTCTTCGACAATTCTGCACATGGTTGCAATCAATTATTATATACAATATGAATGTGGCACGAGAGCTATTGTCTTGAGGAACTATTTCAAGTTTGACTCACCTTTAGAGCAAAAATTGCAATTCGATTTTCTGTTTATGTATGGATGAATATTCAATCAACTATAAACTTTAGGATGGATGGATTTTTATTTTGTGAAGTTGTTTAATTTGTCCACGAAAGTTCAAAACTTAAATACGAGCTAGTGCCATTTCTTATAGTTTTTGTCAGAAAAGGAGGGATGACATTTCTGAAGCAGAATACTTGTGTACCAGGTTTTCCAATTCCATTTTAACCTATAATTTGAACTAGTCAGGAAGGTTTTTTCTGAATCTTCCAAAGTTGGTATTTTATGGGGACAATTGCTAGTAATCACGACATAACTTCTAAGATATTTGCTAATTTAATATGGGTTAGAGTCTCTTTTTTATAGTGTTAATCAAAAGGGTACAGTTGTATCCACCATCACATTGATACAATTTAAGGTGGAAACCTGTGATATAATTTGATGATACAGCGTCCATGGTTAAGCCGAATCATCAATTTTCCAAGTAAACTTAAAATTCTTTTTTATTCCTTTATGTATGTATGAATAATTAACTTTAATCTATGAATGGATCCCAACAATTTACATGTTGTACGTTACAGGTTCCAATGCATTAATCTTGTCGTTGAAGGATAACGGAATTTATCATATATGAAATTTAAGATTTGGATAAAGACGTTATAGGATTTCAAATATACAAAAAGAATGTTTAAAATAACTGGTAAGTAAGATGTCTTCCCTAATTAAAAACTATATTGCCATGATCAGAAATAATTGTGTCAACTTTGAGGAGTCACCCTTCTTATTCTCCCACGAATATATAATTTTAACAAATTCTACGTCCATTGGTTCATAGACACAACAATGGAAAAATGTTGATACAATCCTTTTTCTCTTTCACCGTTATTTCCATTTTTCTAGTTGTTTTCTCATTTCTTTTGATCAACCATATATATTTGTAGATCTTTTACAAGTTGTAAGTGACACCGCACGTTATAAAATTTCAGTCCAGGTCTTCTTAAAGACCAATTTGTTAGGAAAATAAGATGATAAACTGATATATTCTAAAGTTTTATTTGGATTGGTTTGAACAAGATTTAGCATTTAATTTATTTTTGCATCTTTATTTGTACCGATTTATTTTAAACATTTATTATATTTTACAACAATAAAAATCTCACTTAAATATAAAATCTGAGGAGGTTTAATAATACACATTCTTATCTTTAACTAATAGATAGGTTATTTTCAAAGACAATAAATCTATTGTTTGTTAAATGAGCAAAGAATGACACTTAAACGAGACCTTAATTCATCAAAAAGAGAGGAAGAAGAAAAATTATGAAAAATAAAAGGATTTGAAAAAGGGTCGTGAGAAAGAACGAAAGGAAATCATATTAAAAAGCATAAGGGCTTAAAAAGAACAGCAAACTAATCCAGGTAGACATGATATTAATAAGAAAAATGTGAGCAAGAGTAAAAAAATGTGAGATAATTATATAGAAAATTATTTTAAATCAATAAAAAACAACTTGATAATATTTGACAAATTTGCACTATAAATAACCAGTAAACATATAAGAACTTAGAACAATAAATAATATTACTAATTATAAAATTATAAAATAATATTAAAAAGTTGTTCATTCTACTTTTATTTTTATGATATAGTTTTATTTTTTATTTTTCAAATAAAAATAAAAATATGCTTGAATTTTAATATCAATTGGTTAACTACCAAAAAATTAAAAATTTTCATCAAAATTTTAATTATAGCTCGAACTTTAAAAAATAACAATAAAGTACTTCAACTTTCAATAGTTTTCAATTCTAGCCTGATATTAATCTCACCGTTATCTTATCTGACTTGACACTATCTCGTGTCACTAAACCCCCACTAATTAGACATGTAAGCGTCATTAAGAGGAAGATGCCTAATTAGCGAAACGACGTTGTTTCTTGGCCTTAGTAAAACGACATCATTTCGCTTATTATCAAATGCCACTCTCTTCTCCTCTGTCGATAGCCTCAAAAGTTTGTAACTAAAATCCCTAATCTCTTTTCTATCAATAACTTCAAAAATACGAAACTAAAATCCCTAATCATTCGTGGGTGCTTCTTCTATCGCAAAGTGAATTGCTCCATCAAACTAACAAATTTTCTTTCGTGAGTGAGCGTTTCATAAGAGAGTGGTTTTGTTGTCGGGAAAAAAACTATATGTTTGTGAAATTGTAACTTTAGATTTTGGAGAAAACTTGTTCTTCGTCAATCTCAGACCCTAAATCCATAATTTCTTATTCTCTCACTCTCACATTATTGTTCTCTCAAACCTAAATCTATAATTTCTTATCATGCACTCTCACTTCACACCCTCATTCACAACAAGTCAATTTCGATCTTTTCTTTCTTTTCGGAATTTTAATTCCAATGTTCTTTCATTTCCCTGACTTTGGGTTATTTTGATTTTTCCATCATCTTAAGATACTTGATGATGTGGAATTGTGCCATTGATTGCCATGTCTTATGTGGCTTCTACAAAGAAGCAGTTGACATGTTATTGGTGATGTTAAATTTTCGCATGGAACCTAATGAAGCAGCATTTGTTTCAGTCTTTATCTACATGTTCTGCAATGGGGGCATTAGACGTTAAGAGATGGGTTCATTTTAGATTAGATGTACTAGCTTTGTTCTTGATTCACTATTTATGAAATAGTATATTGTTGTATTAGGGTTTCGGTAGGTGAGGGTACTTTGATTGTAAAGGTATATTTCTGGTATACCCATGGAATATTGACGCAGCGAGTAAAGCGTAAACACACAAGTTTCAATCTGAAATCTAAAAGTCAATTGAGAGAATTTTCAAGTATGAAGTTTATTCAAAACGACCTCCTCATCATAGTGTCAAAAAGAGTTTAAATAGGTCCTAAACCCTAAAACGTAAAAAGAATTAAAACAATAGAATTTGACAAATAAAAACGGTTGACTTTTTAAAGCCCATCAAATCTGCAAACTCTTTCGTTTGGACTTCTGGCGCACAGCCCACTCTTGGAAATCATCCACAACACGTTCCACGTCAATCTCCTCCACTTGAGAAAAACTCGACCTCGAGTTAACAGCATCATCAGGATATAACGGCTCATCGGATGGGTAGTACTTGTAGATGTCCGCCACATTAAATGTTTTGGAGATCCCCATACTATCAGGAAGTCCCACCACATAAGCATTGTCATTGATCTTCTTCAGAACCTGGTACGGACCATACTTCTTCGGCTGTAGCTTGTTATAAACGCCCACTGGAAACCTTTCTCTTCGCAGAAATACTATGACCTCATCGCCAACAGCAAAAACCTGCTTCCTGCGATGCTGATCAGCTACCTTCTTGTACTTTGCATTAGACTCCTCCAGCTTCTTCTTAACCTCAGCATGAACAGCCTGCCAATCGTTCGCCATCTTCTCTGCAGCGGCACTCTTAATAGCAACATTAGGCAGATCATTTAGATCAATAACGTGCTTAGGAACCTTAGTATAAACAATGGAAAAAGGTGATCTCCTTGTTGATCTATGGACTGCATTGTTGTATGCAAACTCTGCCTAAGCTAACGCAAAATCCCACTGCTTTGGTCTATCGCCACAAATGCTCCTGATCAAATTTCCCAGAGTCCTGTTCACCATTTCTGTTTGACCATCTGTTTGTGGATGAGTTGTACTACTAAAATTTAATGTCGATTCAAACAACTTCCATAAAGTCCTCCAAAAGTGCCCAAGGAACTTACCGTCTCGGTCCGAAGTGATGGTTTTAGGAGCCCCATGTAAATGCACCACCTCCCTAAAGAACAATCAGGCAATATTTGAAGCATCTGAAGTCTTCTTGCAGGGAATAAAATGCGCCATCTTCGAGAACCTATCCACAACTACAAATACAGAATCCCAACCTCTTTGTGTCCGAGGAAGGCCTAACACGAAATCCATGGACCAATCCTCCCAAATACTATCAGGAACAGGTAAAGACATGTACAAACCTATGTT
>JANIJH010000225.1:15388118-15405895 GCA_024520975.1 Erythroxylum areolatum | reverse complement strand
AAGTATACCTTATATATGGTTTTGCAGCTAGGTTTAGGTTTTTACGTGTTTGCATGGGAGATCTCCTTATGCTAATGAGCCATGGATGTGTGGATCAGACCCATATTAATCAATAGGTGTGTGACTGACTGATCAGCTTGTGGGTTGTGATGGTTGGGCTTGGGCCCAATACAGCCGACCCGACCAAGTTGCATTATTAAAACTATGGATTATGGGATTTGGTACTTAACATATTCTTATTTTAGATTATGTGGCTTCAAAGACAACTACTGGCCAAGTTCTTTTGATGATAAATGAAGTATTTCGATAAACATTTTAACTCTAAGATCAATAACAGTTACTTAGAAGTCAAAGAAGCAAGTCACATCAACATCGTCGTTCTTAGAAGTTGAGTATGTTACAGCTACTTCAACAACTTGTCTAGCCATTTAGTTAAGAAGAATGTTAGTCGAACTTCAAGAGGAGCAACAGAGATATTTTGCAAAAACAAAGCAGCAATCCCCATAACAAAAAACATAACATTTTATAGGAGAATGAGTTATATCCATATTCGTTTCCATTTTATTTCTGATTTGATTAAGAAGCAAACGATAATTTTGAAATACTGTAGCACCTATAACGAGCTGGTTAATTTATTAATGAAGTCTTTGTCGAAAGAGAAATTCTACTACTTTAAAAACTTTGAATCGTAGGGAAAGGTTAAAGAATGATTACGATTCAAAGTCTGACTTGTTCCTATTAAACTATTATTAAAGTCCATATCTTTTTAATTTCACTAGTCAAATAATTAATTGCTATTATTGATAAACTACCCTAGTGAGTATAATGATCTTTGTTAATTCTTTTATGGTTGCATAAAATTCTTTCAATTTATTTATTATTATAAGCCTATACATATCTTAAGTTTGAGCATTTTAACTTTTTTAAACCTTTGTTTTGTTTATTTTTGGTTTTCTTTTCAACAATTTTGAGGTTTTTAAGATATTGAAAGGCTAATTAGAGCTTCTACTATTACATATGTATTATCATGGCCTCGCATATAGTGGGATAAGATTTAGTTTCTTACCTATAATATCTGGAGCAGAATGGCATAAGGTCATCAACGTATAAAGAAGCAATGAGAGTATTATTCGTACCTCGGGTTTTGATGTATAGTGTTAGTTCAGTACTATAGCTCCTCCTTAAACCTTGCATTAAGAAATAGTCATCGATTCGAGTATAAATAAATATTTACAGACCAAAAATCATGCTGAAGGTATTTACCAAAGAATAATTAGGGAATAAATATTTTGATGTAATTGGAAAAGTTGATATTGATTGCATACAATTAATGAAGGGAAATGTTTTAAAACAAGAGTATCAGTAATATTACTGCTGCATTGGCAAAAAATCAGTACAAAACAAGAAAGTTTTGTACCAAATTTTGGACCGGTCAGCGAGGTCAAATCTCGATTAGAATTGTAAATTTTTTTAAAAATTTACGACTAAATTAAAGAAAACATAAAATTTCTTCAGTATAAACTAATAATTGCTTATATATAAAAATAAATATCAAATATAAGACACTAGACTTATTATAGATTACATAATTAAATTTATTATTTTAACATAATTTAAATGTACTCAATAAATATTTTAAAATTTATATATATCATACTAAAAATATACATTTGAAAAGTCATTAAATAACATTTGAAATTATATACACTTTTGAAGAGTCATTAAGTAACATTTGAAATTAAATTTACTCATTATAAATGCATATTTTTATTTTGCATAATTCTTAGTTTTACATGTATTTTGTAATTTTATAAAATTTAGAGGATATTTTTTTAGTTTTAAAAAATCATCGATATTTATGCTGTACCGTATCGGTATCAAATCCACTACATTATTCATGACATCGGATAGCATAGGAAATAGGGCAAGAAAGTAGGCTAGGCACTGTAAATGATTTAGTAGTTTGTTGGAATAATTTCTCACTTGTATGTTGGAATGATTTCAGAAGAGTGGAATTAGAATATTTGTAGTGCTCACAAAATCAGGCATTTCCAACCTTTTAATTAAACTAATAGATAAGTAATTTTGAAATAAATAAATTTCAAATATATTAATTTATGGAATAATTTTAATATCTTTATAAATAATAATAAAATTTTAAATATATTAATTTATGGAATAATTTTAATATCTTTATAAATAATAATATTAATTTCAATATGCATTAATTAATCAGTATTAATTTATAATTATAATAATCTAAAATATTATTTTAATTTTTATATTAATATTATTAAGGAAATGAAAATTACAAAAGAAATGTTTAGCCTATATTCTTGTCGCGTCAAAAACCGGCGGCCGACCTCCCAGCGACGTCGTATTTTCTGCAAACGTGGCAGTAATTGGTTGGCAGGTCTAGGGAGTTACCAAGCGTGGAGGACACGAGCCCTGTCTGTACCTAATAGTGACATTCTAACACGTTTGTTTATATTTTACTAATCGATAGATAAAATAAATCTAAACAAAAATTGAAAGGATTGGATAGAGAAAAGGAGGTGGTGGCTCGTGGGAAGCACAATTCTGGGGGCGTTTATTGGTGATGACACAAAATCAGGTTTATCGAGGAAACAGCTAGTACCCACTCAACGCAAATCCAATCTTAGTTTCCGTAGCTGATTTTTGATGTGAAATAGATATTTATACAGAGGTAAAAGAAGAAGAATTGGAGGAATATGGATCCGTGGAAGAAGGCAGCGAATGATTTTTCTCAATCTGTTCCGCCTCCTACTTCTCTTCAGAACTCTGCCCATGAGTCCAGGTCCTCTTTGATTCGTTCCTGTTGATTGACTTTCTTGATTACACGCGATGTCTCTGAGAAGTACTTGTTGACTCTGTTGATTTCCATTGTTTTTTTTTTTCTATCATTGCGCACTTTTTGTCTGTTGGCGAGCTTTCTTGTTTTGGGTTGGTGGAATGGATTAAAGTTTGTGTCTTTTTTGGCTGTTATCTCCATTTGGTGGTTTTTAATGGAATTCTCTTCTCGTGTTTGATTATTGGCTTTTACATTTGGTTAAAGTTTGTCAATTTATGGGTAAATCTTGATTTTGTTGGAGGTGTCCCCATTGCAGACAAAAACCTGAAGTAGAAGTTAAGGACCCGTTTGCTGCTAGGAAAGTTCAGAAAGCAGACAGGGAAAAGTTGAGGAGGGATAGGCTAAACGAACAGTTTCAAGAGTTGGGCAACGCGCTAGGTATTTTTATTGATGTTGCTAACGTTCTCCGCAATATCTATTCCCAATCGGCTAACTGACAATGTAGTGTGATGCTTCTTGAATATTCTTTCTTCCTACTTAACCTGCATATATGCGTATTGTCTGGTTGAGAATGAATTAACTGGTCGAGTGATGAAGTTCTTTGTTATCTAAATTTATTTAACGTTTGCTTTATCAAGCTGATGGATGTTATAGTTTTAGGTGTTTGTTGGCATATGAATTTGATTACGGAGATCCTATACCTAGGAAATGTCGTTTTGAATAATTGTATTCGAGACCTTTTAGATTTTTCGGTCTCTCTCTTTTTTTTTTTTTTTTTTTCTGAAGAACTTAAGGTTTAGCTTGCTTGTTGACACTCTCCAGCGACTCTGGTTGTCTTTGTACAGAGAAATTTAATTGATTGGAAAAAATTGAAAACAAAAATTGTATGATTACACCATTGCATAGTTATACTTTTCTTGTGGTTCCAGACCCAGATAGACCCAAGAATGACAAGGCAACCATTTTAACAGACACAATTCAAATGCTGAAAGATCTCACAGCTGAAGTCAATAGGCTAAAAGCCGAGTATACAGCACTGTCAGAAGAATCACGTGAGGTGATTATCTCTACACATATAGTGATTGTGATTCTGATGCTTTAGAGATTGTTAATGTGATTGCATAATTTGAATTCACAGCTAACGCAGGAAAAGAATGAACTCAGAGAAGAGAAAACTTCTTTAAAATCTGACATTGAGAGTTTGAAGATTCAGTATCAACAAAGGTGTAGGATTATGTTCCCATGGGCTGCTGTTGATCATTCTCTTGTTATGACTTCACCTTATTCATATACAGTTCCTGTACCTGTGCGTCCGGGTACAATTCCAATGCACCCATCTATGCAGCCATTTCCTTTCTTTGGAAATCAGAATCCTGGTACCATGCCTGGTCCTTGTTCAACCTTTATCCCATACCAAACCCCTGCCAATGCCCTAAATGATCAACCTTCGGCCCAATACGCCTCTACTTCCCATGTTTCAAGCAGACAGGATTCTAAGAGTAAGTTAACTGATAATGAAAAATGCAGCAATATGAGAAGATGTGAGGATTCAAATGATGTAGCTACTGACCTTGAACTCAAAATACCTGGGTCATCACAAAGAAAAGGCAAGCAATCACGAAGCAAGGAAAGAAACCTCACTACTGTTAGTTCCTCGAGCAGGTTTTCATCATCTCAAGGTCTACAGGATAGCTCCTCTAACAGTGTAGGGGATGTGCCAAAAACCAATAGCTGAATTTGCTGATTCAGTGCCATTTACATTCTTAAATGGCTGGAAGAGAGCTGGTAGTTACTATGAGGACCGATGAGTTTGAGCTTCATTTATGATGTGGCATCATTCATGACCATGTCGTAGATTGTGAAGGGATTTTTACTTCTCTGGTAAGAATTATTTGCAATTGGGACAGACCCACGTTTTGGAGGACACCATGATCTTGACCCTAGCACACGGGGAAGACACCTGCAGCTGCCACTGCATTAAACTCATCAGCAAATGCTTCTTAAGCTTTTAGTGTCTGATCGTCATTGACGTAGTAGGTGGATGAACTCCGTGTTAATTGTCTGTTGTAAAGTGCTTGCGTTTAGTTGGTAAAAGTAATTAACTTCAAATGGCCCTTTACAATTGACAAGTTATTTGACGTATTCATGTCCCAGTTCACCTTAATCAATTCCTCAATGAGTGGAAACGGCCTTGAAAGTTTTTGAATGATTAGCCAGGAGCTGGTTAAAGAGGTTGGTAAGTAAAATTGTGTTGGCTAATAATTAGGCAGGAAGCAGGAACCACGTACTTGACCGAAATGAATTACATTATTCCCATCTTTCGGTGGTTTGAGTTTATTACATCTTTCAATGGAAATCTGATAAATTTGGCAGAAGAAGCCATACGCTTTGCACTGTTTAAATACATTTGCAAGATCTTTCACAAAGCCAATAGCTGTAAGTGAAGAAACGTTTGGTTTACCTATCGTATGATAGTGTATATATGTATATATATGCATCTGTTTATGGATTTATTCGCTTCATAGAAAAATCTCTTAATTGAAATTTAATAAAAATTGAGAAAGATGAAATTAAATTGTGTTCTTTTAATAGTTTATTTTTCATTATTTTTGATCTTTTATGTGAATCATTTTGAAATAATCTGTTTATTCATTATGAGTAAAGATACCTATTAGTGGACCTCTACCGATTTCGCGTTTCAACATGATTCTAGTGTTTATTTTTGATAATTTTCTTAAAAAATTAATTAAATAATATTACAAAACTTTTAATAGTTTATTATAAATCAGTTATATAATCCACCTATTTATATTTTAAATTAAAAAAGGACGAGTTTCACCAAAACAAAGTCTTTAAAGAAAATTAAAAAAAAAAAGGTGAAGGATATTTCCAACTTAACCTTCCATTAAAATATTGATTTTTATTGTACGGAGTGTACGTTTAGACTTATACCAATGGACTAATCTGCAACTGATCACTATCCACCAATTTGAGATTCAGAAAGAGGAGCTTAAGATAGCGATCACCACAGCAATCATGTCCTGGCTTTAAGACTTGTTTGTCCTTCAGAGGAAAAAACAAAGCCAACTTCTGTTACGTCCTCATTTGTCTCAATCCTCAAAACTCCAGTCAGTCTCCGACTAAATCAAGGAACCCGGCTGAATACAAGGATTCTGGCGACTATGTGAACCCATGCTCGCCGTTCTTAAAAGTTTGCGGAATTCTGGAAGGCTTATTTTACCATCTTTATCAATGTCTGCCTCCTCAAGCAGTGGATCAATGGAACCTTTTAAGCCAATATGCTACAAAGTAAACATCAGTTAGATATTTGTCATGATTTTACTCTTTCGTTGGCTAGTAGAAGGCTCAAATATAGAAGCAGGAAGGGAACTACGACGCCGAATCTATGACAGACAGAGATCCTACTCACCATTCTAAGCTCCTCTGGGGTAATGTATCCATCTTTATCAAGATCAAATTTATCAAAGGTAGCTTGTGAACGTTGTTGCCACTTTTCAGAGTTATGTTCCTCCAATTGATGCACATGTAAGGCAGCCGCAACAAACTCAGAAAAATCAACAATTCCATCTGTGTTAATGTCAATCTGCATTGAATGGTAAAATAATAACCAAGTGTTTTAGTAATTGCAGGAGCAACATTCATACTACATCAGAGACCATAACTTGTAACAAATTTTCTCTCCGGAAAATGAAAATAAAAATTATCACACAAGGATCTGTTATTTGACTGAAATTTCTCTCTAAAAGGGCATATACGGTGACCATGGCTAATGGGAAAGAAGACCCCCCGCATCCATAGGGAATGGTCACTCAACTATTTACTGCCTTACCACTATTCAAGGTTGGGATATGTTACAAGGCCAAAGCTTTATAAACACCATCAGAGATATCGTCATGGCAAGTTCAGAGGATAGTTCAACGTGAGCAGCATCAAGTTCAGAGGACAGTCCAACGTGAGCAGCATTAGTTAAATTTAATGTAGCTATTTTATTTCCACTGTTATTTTGAATTCGTCACATTCAGTTTCTATTTTTAAGTTAGTAGTGGGGTCTTGGATACATGTGTCGTGTCCTGACTTCTAGGAGTTAGTTATTTCCCTAAGGCTATTTGAAGCCATCATTGTACAGACGTTGTTACTTCTTCTGAAATATATCAAACTTGAGTTTCACTCAAAATAGGTCCTCCGGTTCCCTTTTGAGCTGGTTCAAAATTGGTAAACACAAGAAACACACAGCTGACCCTCAACTCAGACCCATAACTAGATCCTACGATAACAGGATACAACCAGAAACATAAGACCATTTCTCTATGCTTACCCGTCAGCTAATTACTGCCAAGAGCGAAAACGAGTTAAAGGCTAAAAGATCATTTCTCTAACTTCAGAAAACGTATACTTGGAAAGAAAGCGTAAATTCCTGCTTACCGCTTGAAGAATTTCAAGGACACGTGCATCTTTCATCTTCCATGGAAGATCTTTTGCAAGAGCCTGAATTAAGTATTTCAAATTAACCAGGTCAAGAAAAGCTACATTTAGAAATGGAATTCATATCCAAGGACAAACATTAAAGGTTTCACGAGAAGAAGAGTACCTGTCTCATCTCTTCAAGACTAATTGCACCATTCTTATCCACATCAATTGCAGCAAACTGATCCTTTAGATCAGCCAGCTCCTCTTCATCAATGGTGCTAGCCAATGCCTGACAGGCATCAACTATTTGTTACATAAAGGCCTAAACTACAATCAAGACGAAAAAAAGAAAAGGTAGGAAAGAAAAGAACAATGGAAGAAAAATTCTTCCAGCCATAAAAATCTAGCAAAATGGGACTTGGTATTACCCTTAGAGCAAACTGTTTCAAACGACTGTACTTCACAAATTGTCGCAAGTTGCTCAGGACGGATATGTCAATTGGGATATCAGAGGCATTTCCTCCTTCTCTGACCCATGGATGTGCTGGAAATGCCAAAACCAGTAAGAACCTCACAATTCAAAGAGGAATGTATACGAAAGGTAAATTGTTTTAAAACCAACAACACATCTCTATATGCTATAAAGAGACTTTTTGAACACATACATAGGGCTTGAGCAGCAGTAAGTCTGGCACTAGGATCCTTCACCAATAACTTCTTCACAAAATCTTTTGCACTATTGCTTATGCTTGGCCATGGTTTACGGCGAAAATCAGGTTTTTTCCTTAGAACCTGCAAATATTAGACGTTAGGACATTGTATAACACATCTAACTATTAACAGCGTCAAGAAGATAGAGCGGCAGGATACAGTGGTGACGGTAGGGGCTGGATCAGGGTTGTATCATGTTGATTCGGACAAACAAGCCATGAGCTGAAGCTCAGATTAACTCCAGCGTCTTGTTACAAAGAAAGAAGAATGTGGTGGAAGAAAGGTTGTTTTTAAGCATGCATACATGACAATAAATAGTACTAGCACAAATAGGATTGTTTCACCAAGTCTTTTCTCCACATGGCACTGCCAATACAACATTCACGAAACATGCTCTAATCGAGGGAAATACACACCTCCTTAAATATACCATCCTCAGTTTTATCCCAAAAAGGGCGTCTCCCACAAAGTAAAATGTATGTAATGACACCAATGCTCCAGACATCTGATTGAGGCCCAGACTTGCGTCGTAATACTTCAGGGGCAACGTAGTAAGCACTACCAACAATATCTCGAAACTTCTTCCCTTCATTCGAATGCATAATAAAATAGAGGGAGTCAGATAGTTTGACCATAGAATCACAAGGCATTGAAGATTCTCAAATTTCAGGAAAAAAAAATGGAGCCTTTCTGGCTTAGTCAACCAGTTTGCAACCGGCAGTTGAAGTATTAAATACATCAACCTCTCATAACCGCATGTTGAGTTTCTTTTTTGCTCTAATCTCCTACGTTGATCCCTTTCTAACAGCTTAATATATATTCATGAGAAGGAAATTCTATTTACCTGGCTTTATAAAGTCTGACAAACCAAAATCTGTGGCCTTTAGGGCTGAGTCTTCCTTTGATGACTTAAACAGAAAGTTCTATAAGCAAGAAAAAATGATTTAAAGCTGTTAGAAGCAGGAGCTTTCTGATATATAAGCTAAGCTTGTTGAGTCCTAGAAACTTATGCATACCTCTGGTTTCATGTCACGGTGCACCAAACCATGTAAATGGCATTCTGCTGCCACTTTAAGCATCTGACGTACAACCACCGCTGCATCTTTCTCAGTATAACGGCCGTCCTTCCTGATAGAAAAAGACATGAGCATAATTATGAAGAATGAATACAGCAGAAATCCGATTTACGTTTAGAATTTCGAACTTCAAAAAATATTCTGCCATGGACTTAGAAGGAAAAATGCATATAAAAAAGACTAGACATATTAATTTCTTACTTTGCTAGAATTCGATCCAATAATTCTCCACCCTCACACAACCTAGTAAAAATAGTTAAATACCACATTGTTAAAGAGGATTGCTCAAACAAATAAATGTAACGAACACATGTTGATGGAAAAAAGGCAATTACATGCCAATCTAATAATGACAACTAAGCATATGAGATTAGCGACAGAATTCCGGGAAAAGATATTAGTACTTACTCCATGACAATATATACATATGACTCATCCTCGAATGCATTGTAAAATTGAACCACATTCTCGTGGCCACCAAGTTCCTTCAATATCTCAACCTCCCGTTTGACATCCTCAACAGCAATAGGTAAAACCATCTACCACCAAAGTCAAGGATGGTTACAAAATAGAAATGAACCACCACCTAAACAAATTTCGCAGCACCATATATTTTTCTGAGAGACCAAGCCATAGAAATTGTCTCCAACTTTGTTTTCACCTTAAGTAGTCACAACTTTTTCCAAGCTTTTGAACACTAAATCTGCTGCAGCTAAAAGTCATATAGTAGATTATAGGAGAAGCGAAAGTGATATCAACCTATCACTTAGCTCTTCAAAGCACCATGAAGCGCACTAAAGAGGGAGTAAATTAAAATAAAATTCACACAGAATAAGTATAAGAGGGCAACTCTGACGACAAAAGGTTCTCTTCCGCCTATTTGTGCAATGTGCACCAATAAGCTCCATCCAACGCTACTTTCCCCTGAAGTGGGACACTGAAGATGCACATTTAAACACAGCATATATTAGACTTAGGAATGCATCCTAAGTTTGATTACAACTTACAAGGATGAAACATCATATATCTAGAACGTCATCACTGCTGGCAACACGCATGCAATTAAGGCTTCTCGTCTCAAAACAATACCATGAGGTCCATGACCCCAGGTTTAGATCAAGAAAACGATGTAATAACGTATGATGTCATTTGTCGAGTCAAGAGATATTATCAAACATCCTCCCGATCGTCATCAAGACAAACATAACAGATACCTAAAAGGACGGTTGATACACAAGACACCAATACTAGAAGTAAAACCGACAATTAAGGAAGGGAATCTTTCTATTTAAAAAGCTAAATACCTCATGAAGCTTGTGATGATATGCACGAGCAAGAATATTCAGAATCAAACCACCGTTAATAACAACATACCCATCAATTGAGCAAAAGGTATTAGAAACAAACAAACAAGCAAAACAACTCCCCCCTAGATTTCTCCAACATCCCATTAACCGGTAAATCATTTGAAAAACGTGGAAACTAACAAAATTTTAAAAAGTTTCATTAAAAAAAAAAGGCTCAACTCGGCAATATCGGGAAGAAAGAAATAAAACTAAAGGACAAAGTCATTAGAATTTACCTTGTTTTTCTCAATCCTCTTGACTGCACGACGATCACCACTAGCCTGATCAACGGCGACAAAGGTGTAACCAAATTGCCCATGACCCAACAATTTCCCCATCTTGTACCGCTTATCGAAATCCTTCTCGTACCCAAAATTCGTTCTTTTGCCACATGGGATCGTACCATTCTGAAGCTTCGAAGTCTGCTTTCCTTTTACTTTTAGCTGCTGCTGTTTTTGTTGTTGGTTCATGCGGGTCTCATTATCCTGGTGTAGACGTGAAGTTTCTGTCTTGTTAGTTGACGTTGGCAAAAACGTCGTTTGTTGAGGTTTGGTTCTTCCTTTCCGGTTAAGAAGAACGGAGAAGGCGGTCTTGTTGCCGACATCGCCGTTATCGTTTCCGGTGGAGTTCTGCTGCCGCTGATGGCGATGGCGGTGGTGGTGCTTATTGGCGTTAGAAGCGATGGTTTTGATCGTGGAGATACAAGCACCCATATTAGTCGGTGAATCACACTTGGAAAAACGACAAAACCTTTGCCATTATAAAAAAAAAACAATATCTTGAAAGAATCCCCCAGAAATGTTGAATTATATAGATGGTGTTCTGGGAATATGATAGCGGACACACCCACTGGATTGGTTGGTTACAGAATTTAATGGAAATGACAGGAAAGGAAGGAGAAGACAGGTGCAAGAAAAGCAAAAGAAAAAACAAACAAAAAGGAAGGTGGCTGGTGGGTCAAATGTGATTATCCTTCTGTTCGTCCTTTTACTTTGAGTATGACTTCTCATACTTTTTATATCTAAATGGAAATCATATTATTTGATTTTGATTGGTTCTTTCTCAATTCCAAAGGGATACTAAGGCATGGGTCTATCAATGCACTAAACGACCTTATGCTTTATTGCTTTCCGACCTCTAAAGTTGACAGATAGTGCACGCTATTGTCTGTGCCGTTTAAATCACTCTATTGTCACATATTTCAGTCATAAGTTTATAAATAAATAAACAGAACATGATGAAATTTATGGCACAAAATAGTAACAAATTAAAAGGAACAGAAAATCTGACCTCCAAAAGTTAGACCCAAAGATACATTGACCGGTTTTTTCCGGTGTTACTGTAAGATTTAAAACTTCATTATATATATATTTTTTGTAAGTACAATGCAAAGGAGCCGGAACGAAGATTCTAAACTCTAATGATTCGTTGTTAATATCTTCTTAAGAAATATTTGAAAACCAGTACATTAAAATGGCAAAAAAGAAACTTAGATAGATTTAAGAAATTTAGTACCGCCTTACTTTCAACTAAAGTTTCGGATAACAAAGTGGTATCAAAAGCTCAGATATGGGCCCGAGGCTTAATCTCACGTCGCAGGTTCAATTCCTAACGCAACAAAATATGTCGTAAAGCAGAAGTGTGGTGGATTTAAGTAATTTAGTCCCACCTTAACTTTCAACTCGAGTTTTGAGTAGCAAAGTCATTTTGGATGTATGTATTTTGTTGACTAGTTTTTCTAACCTGTGTATTAGCTTTTCTAAATTTTCTTGTATATTGATTATTGTTTCTTTTATTCTGTGTATTATCTTTTACTAATTGTTGTATTATTCGTGTAATATTTGTTTGATTTTTTGAAAGTTCATTTACTTGTATTTTGATTTGTAATTGTTTTTCTGTTAATTCCATGACATATTTTGTTATACTCATAAAATATTTTTAACATGTGTAGTTAATTCTTGTAATTGATTTTTTTATTGTTACTAATTCTTTTGTTACTGATTGTTTGGAGTTGTTATCTTTATGTTGAGAAATTATAGGATCCGTAATTATGACTAACTGTTCTGAATTTTATCCAGGTTCAATAAATCTTATGGGTCTCTGTCAATGTAATGATTGAGATCTAAACAGATTGGGTTTAGTTAAAGGGGTATTGCTAGGAGTAGAAAAGAAAGTCTAGGATTTACATTTGAGTTTAATTGAATTGGATATTAAATTTCATGTAGAGTTCGTAAATTTGTTCGTATATTGGTTCCTACCTTAGCAACATCGCTAAATAATTGGTCAATATAAATTTTATTAGTATTTCTAAATTCGATGATATGAAGTGAATTAGTTAAAGCGTAACTAATCTGATAGGTAATGGAAAATAGGTATTGTCTTAGAGTCATTAAATCTACTTTATAAAATTTATAAGCTATTATTATTATTGTTTCATCTAAATTATATGATTTTAAAGGAATTCCTAATTTTAATCGAGTGCTAAATTTAATTTTTTTTCCATAAGCTAGGTTTCCGTTCATTATACCTATTATTTGATCATTTAAATTGATCATTCTTTCATCAACAATGGCCATTCTGAAAGGTGAATCTATTCCTTCTTGAAAAGTTGATTTTAATAAAATTTTTATTGTAGATAAATGAATATAGCCGATTTTATGTCATTTATCTTTTGGTATTTTTTGTAGTTGTCTCGAAATTTGTTTTTGATCAATTAAGTTGATTCGAATACGTCCATTATACTGGTCTATTATAATAGGATAACAGCTCACTTGACACAATAATTGAAGAATAAAGCATTAAGCAAAGGACGAATCTTTAAAGATGTAGGCCCCTGGCCAATAAACAAAAAGCAGAGTATTTTGCTACCTAAAACTCGAGTTGCAATCCACCACGCTTTTGCTTTGCGACCCAGTTCGTTGCGCTGGGAATCGAACTTGTGATGTGGGGCTAAACCTCAGACCCATACCTGAGCTATGAAAGTTCGGTTTAATCGTGCTTGTACCGATAAATTTTTGTGACTGATGAATATCCTTTTTTTGGAACTAAGGAAGATTTTGGTAATTAATTTTATTCATTGAGAACAATTTGGATAATTGTGGTGTAAGAATTATTGGAGCTTCACATTAGGTAGTATCAGAGTGAGTTTACATTTCTAAGGACAACTTAAGGAAAAAACCTAATGATATGTTTTTGTCTTATCTAGGATAGTTTTAGAAGATCACACTTTTGGCCTAAAGTCGACTTGAGAATCGGGTAATTTGATCCATGCTCTAGATATACCTGATCAGGGGGTGCTAGAACCGATTGAGTAGGAGGAGAGGTGTCAGTGATACCACGGATGTTGCGATTCTTTCAAATGATGTAGCAGGCTATTATTGCCTCTCAACCCGAGGTCATTCTGGGGTAAATTGCAACTATGAGCGGATTCGTAGATGGGTGCAATGAAGTTTTGAGGTACTACTGATCCTGAGGAGGCTAAGACATAGTGGAAGTAGATAGAGTTAGTTTTAGACCTTTTGAAGTGTACATTAGAAAGAAGATTATAGTATATCATTTCATTATTTCAAGGAAGCTGACTTAGTGGAAGTTAGTGAAAAGATCTTACGACGCACGAGAGATGACTTAGCAGGAGTTCCAGAGAGAGTTTATAGAAAAATATACTCACAAATATATCGAGATTGAAAGAAAATGGAGTTTATGAGTTTGGTTCAGCCAAAGGACATGTCATTTACAGATTATAAGGCTCACTTTGCAGTATTGTCTAAGTATGCATTAGAGACTATGACAAATCCAGAGGACATATATTAGTAATTTGAGCAAGATTTGAGGACGAATATTTGCTTAGGTTTAGGAGCTACTACTTTTGATTTCAAGAAGTTACTAGAGATTGCACTCAGAGCAGAGGATGTGATAGACCAAGGTAGAAGGAGAGGAAAGCTAAAAAGGCAACCAGAGAGTCATTATAGAGAGGTGAGTCAATTTGTCAAGAGGGGAGCTATGAGAGTCGATGCTACATCAAGTAGGAGTGGTAGTTTCTACTGATTTGGTAGAGATCAAAGAGCTAACAAGGATTCAGTACAACATAACACAATTAGTGCACCATCAGTTGGATTCGATAAAGGAGTTAGTCATAGGTTTAGATGATCTTTTAACAAAGGGGGTAGAGGGTTACAGAGTTGTGTTACTTGTGAGAGAGTTCGTAAAGAACCATGTTGGGGATCCACTGAGATCAGTTAGACATGTTATTTGTGGAGAGCAGGAGCACTTATAGAGGAGTTGTCTAATAGTAGGGAGGAGTTCAAGACAGAGGGAAGAGGAGATAGTATGTGGTCAGAGTAGTGCCTTTGGTTTGGGTAGAGTTTCTGGTAAAATTGGTAGTAGAGGTGGTGATAGAAGAGTTGGACGTGAACTAGTGGTGGGTACAAGTACTAGTAGGACATCCTCAACATAGGGCCAAACTCTAGAGAGTATATACCATATAATGAGGAAGGAGGCATTTGCAGCCAACGATATCATTTTTAGTATGATTTCATTATTTGATATTAAGGCTTATGGGTTAATAAACCCAAGATCTATACATTCATATAGTTCTTTAAAGTTTGCCCCTAGAGTTCTGGGAGAGGTTAATCCATTAGGATATGATCTAAAAGTGTAATTGCTAGTAAGAGAGCGTCTAGTAATAAAAGAGATATTAGTGGGGATTGGTTTATCTGACTTGATAGTGATGGATTTAAGATAATTTAATGTAACTCTCAGGGGGAATTGGTTGGTACAACTTTAATTTGTAATAGATTATTATACGAAGGAGGAAATGATATAATCTTCTAGTAAATTAAAAGTGATATTCATAAGGGATAATAGAGTGGTTCCAATATAAGTGATTTCAACCATGACTACTTGACGGTTATTATTAGTTGGATGTGAGGCATATCTAGCTCATATTATAGATATGATGAGTTGAGTCTTAGGTTAAAGGATATTCCTATGGTGAGAAAATTTTTGGAGGGATTCTTAGATGAATTAACAGGTTTATTGCCTTAACGAGAGATAGATTTCACTATTAAGACTATGCTCGAAGTTGCACCAATTTCTATTACACCTTACAAGATGGCTACTATTAAGTTACAAAATTTAAAAAACAGTTAGAGGAGTTATTGGAATATTAGATCAAGCACATCACCTTAGGGAGCTCCAATGTTGTTTGTGAAGAAAAAGGATGGTAGTATGAGACTTTGCATGGATTATCGACAACTAAATAGGGTGACCATGAAGGATAAGTACCTGTTGCCACGGATAGATAATCTTTTAGATCAGTTGAGGAGAGCTATCATATTTTCCCATATTGACTTGAGATCGAGATACTGGCAGTTAAGGATGGCTGAACTAAGTATTCCCAAGATAGTTTTTCGTACTCAGTATGGCCACTATAATGTTCTAGTGATGCCTTTTCTTTTACGTTGACTAATGCACCAGCTACATTCATGGCATTGATGAACATAACTTTTTAGGAGTATCTGGATCGTTTTGTAATTCATTGATGATATATTGGTGTATTTGGGGAGTAAAAAGGATTATGAGTAACATTTGAGAATTGTGTTACAGATTATGAAGGAGAGACAATTGTATGATAAGTTGAGTAAGTGTAAGTTTTGAATGGAGCGGGTAGTTTTCCTTGGACATGTGATGTCTTGAAAAGGAGTGATGCTTGATTATGCTAAGGTAAAGACAATTATAGAGTGGGATCTATCTAGAAATACATGAGAGGTAAGTAGTTTTCTAAGATTTATTGGATATTATCGAAGATTTGCAGACGGATTTTCGATGATAACTAGCTTGTTGACTAAGCTTCTAAAGGAATGAGTTTAGTTTGAGTGGACCAATCAATGTTAGGAGAGTTTTGAGGAGCTTAAGTATAGATTGACTTCTAACCCAATTTTGGTGCTACCATCAAGTGGTGGAGGTTTTAAGGTGTATATTGATGCTTCGAGGGTAGGTTTGGGGTGTGTATTAATGCAGCGTGAAAAAGTGATAACTCATGCCCTCATTAGTTGAGATTGCATGAGTTGAATTATCCCACCATGATCTGGAGTTAAAGACGATTGTACATGCATTTGAGATTTGGAGACATTATTTGTATGGGGAAACATTTTGAATCCTAACAAATCACTAGAGCCTTAAATATATCTTAACTCAGAAGGGTTTAAACTTATGGTAGAGAAGATGGATCGAGTTGCTGAATGATTATAATTATACTATTAATTACCATATAGGGAAGGCTAATGTAGTGGCAGATGCTTTAAGTAAGAAAAGCTCAGGCATGATGGCTAGTTTGAGTAGACATAGTATAACACAATTGCTGGAGTAAGAGCAGTAGACGTGAGATGGAGTTTGATTATATTAGTGGTTTACTAGCAACATTACAGGTTTAACCAGATTTAGGAGATAGGATCAAAATGGCACAAGCTCAAATTCTTATATGATGTGGATGAAAGAGAAGTGCAACAAAGTAGGGGAACTAACTTTTCAGTAAGAGCAAATGGAGCATTGGTGATTAGGAGGGGAGTTTGTGTGCCAAATGCAGATAGATTACAAGAGGAGATTTTAAAAGAAGCTTATAATGCACCATATGCTATGCATCCTAGTGTTATAAAAGTATATCAGAATCTGAGACCTTATTACAAGTGGCCAACAATGAAGAAAGATATAGTAGGGTTTTTGTCGAGGTGTTTTACTTGTCATCAGGTTAAGGTAGAGCATCAAGCACCAACAAGAAAATTAAGACACTTAGTTGTTCCATCGTGGAAGTGGAAGAAATTTATGATGGATTTTGTTATAGCTTTACCAAGGACCAAATGTAAACATTATTCAGTTTGGGTGATTATAGATAGGTTGACTAAATCAACTTGTTTCTTACCTATACAATAGACAGACTCCTTAGACAAGCTTACCATGTTGTGTGTTAATGAGATTGTGAGGTTATATAGGGTTTTAGTGTCTATTATATCATATTGAGATGTATGATTTACTTCTCCATTTTAAATGAGTTTATAAACAACTTTGGGGACTTGGATGAATTTAAGTATTGTATTTCACCTTCAATAAAGGGCGAGCCTTAGAAAAACTATTAAGGTTACTCCTTTATGACCGAAAGGTTACAGATTTAAGTCATAAAAACACCCTCTTTGTAAAATACAAAGGGAAGGTTGCGTACAGTTGATGACTCTCCCCAGACCTTCACAAAGTGGAGAGCCTTGTAGATTGGAGTTTGCCCTTTATTTCACCTTCAAGCTACATTTCTACCAGATAAACGAAAATCATGTAATGCTGTGCATTTAGAAACAGCATTACCTGCAAAAGCAAAGTTGGCAAATTCATCTCCTGTTCCCTTAGAAGCTGACATCT
>JANIJH010000225.1:15352193-15381721 GCA_024520975.1 Erythroxylum areolatum | reverse complement strand
GTGAACCAGTATAAAATCGCTGTGTCAACTTCTCTCTACCCTATCTCTCTTAAAGTTCAAAGTTTTGTTATTACTTAATTTTTCAAAACAAGTTTTCAAAGTTTTGATTAATCCGGATTTACTTAAGTTTCTACGAAAAGAACTTGATTTTTAGCAAAACGTCTTTGAAAGAATTTTCAAAAAGGGGAACACACAATTCAACCCCCCTTCTCGTGTATTCGTTATCGTTCTATAAGCATTGTACTAACGTGTGATTTACTTCAGTTATGTGTCCAAAAATTGTAGTTTTTGAACAAGTGTATTATATTTAATACGAAATCGTCTTTTTCACAAGCTGTCATTTGTGTTTTAGAGATTTGATAATCGACCAACCTCATCCTTCTTCTTTATAGTTTGTGGTTTATCCGTCCATTCAGGTAAGTCATCCAACTAATGTTTACCATATGTTTTGCTTTAATAGTACATGAGTTTGTGTTTGGGTTTTCTGTGAATGCAAAGGAGGTGTTGGTTTGTATTGTGATTTGCAATATTCTTAGAAACATAGGATGATATATAGGCTGAAAATCGATGAGGCTTATCGGTGAAAAATTTTACGAGCCTAGGAGTCACAATGAGAAGTCCATTTCTCGATTCACAAGTATAAACAATGCTAAATACATTAGTGTTTCTTTGCTTTTGAACTTTATGTATGAACTTGAATCAGAAAATTGAAGAAGTAGTGACTTGTATTATCACATAAAATTGAAAATGAATTTGATGCATAATAAACCTGTAGAATGGTATATAGGCTAGAAACTGGTGATGCAGCTCTAATGAGACTTATCGGTGAAAATTTTCACAAGCCTAGGAGTCACAACGAGCAACCCCTTTCTCGATTCACAAGTGTAAACAATGCCACGTACTTTAGATTTTCTTTGCTTTTGAGTTATATTTGTGAACTTGAATTAGAAAGTTGAATAAGTATTAACTTGTATTTTAACCTAAAATTGAAAATGAATTTGATGCATAATAAACCCGTAAAATGATATTTAGGCAAGAAACTGGTGATGTAGCTTCGATGAGGCTTATCAATGAAAAATTTCACGATCGTAGGAGTCACAGCAAGAAGTTTTTTTCTCGATTCACAAGTGTAAACAACGCCACGTACCTTATTGTTTCTTTGTATTTGAACTTTGTGTACTAATTTCAATCAGAAAATTCAAGTAGTAACTTGTATTGTCACATAAAATTGAAAATGAATTGCATTTAATAATTCAGTTATTAACTTTTAATTGTATAATTGGATGGATAAAAATTAGATGTCTCATTGTAAAAGGTCCACTAAATACGTAGAAAAAGTTAAGAGTTTCATGCAATCTATACAAGATCAAATGGGTGATGAATGTTGTATTCATTGTCCTTGCATCGATTGCTTAAATGTCGATTTTCAAAGTCAAGATGTGGTATATAATCACTTGATAATCTGAGGCATATATAAATTATATACTCCATGGCTTTATCATGGCGAACGAAAGGAAGCAAGTAGTAGTAGAAGTGTTGGTAAAAGTTATGATGATAGTAACAATAATGATATAGATGACGGTGATGATGATGATGGGATTGGAGACATATTAGAGGATTATGGGAATTATATGGAGATAATGAATGATATCGATTTGCCTAACATAATTGGTAGTATTACATAAGATAATTTTGCAACCTAAATACGTGGGAGGTGTCATCTGGGGAAGATCATAGAAAAAGGAAGAGATCGAAGGAGATAAAGAGGAAGGGGCGTTACTGTTCACGCAGACCACTTTAGGGGATAGTTTTACATTTCTGCAGTTTTCTTCTTCTGGTTTTTGTTAGCCATAGTTAGATCTTTCAATTTCTGTAGTATTTCACTAGGGATTTTCAAGTTTTCTAAAAAAAGATCAGGGATGGAGGCCTTACATTTGTCTATTTCTTTGTTGATTTTCACTTTTGTTATGAGTAGCTAAATCCCTTTTCTTGGTTGAGGGGAGCCAAGTTATCATCTATTATATATGAGATGTTCCAATAAAGTTTGTTTTGTTGATAAATATTGAGCGCCTTCTGAATTGCTTTTATAATTGAATTGGTTGATTTCTAGGGTGCGCAACTAGGAGTTGATTCATTTAATAGCTAGATTAATAAAATATGACGTTCAATTTTGTTAATCACAAGTGACAATTAGGATTACCTTCTTTACGTTAGAGTGGGAATTTCTAAGAAGAAACTCATCTTAATTAAATGGATATCGTACATGTGTTATCTTGTTCATTGGTTTCTTAGTTCTTAAAGCTACTAATCAATTGAACTTACGATCATATCTAAGTTGTTGATTAATAAGAATGCTTATAATACATGTTTATATTCATTTACACTTAAGAGAAAACATCACCCAATGACTGTTTATTGATGAATTGAATTTTATATCAAGGATTCCATATTAGTGTGATAACATCGATAACCCAAAACTAAGGTTTGTTTACTGAAATTTTCAGATCTAATTACTTTTGTTAATTTTCGATTTCTTTACATCTTTTTCTAAATTACTGTGAATTAAAACGACCCCCTTTTTACTTTGTTTTAGTTTTGAACTCGTAAACTCTTTACTGTTAAAGTTCCTCGGGGGAACGATACTTACTTTCCACTACTACATTATTTTGTATTGACAAAAGTTGGTTTCTTTTTGAATTTGGTTGCAGGTGACAATAGTACTAAATTTTGGCACCGTTACGGGGAGTTTCTCAACGGTATATATATGTTACACGAGTAGACAAAACCACTCAATTGTTATTTGATTCAGAGATTGAGAAGACAGCCAAAAGGTTACAGAAATAGACAAAACAACAGTAGTAAGTGCAAAAAATGAAATAGATGGCAGCAAATCGCACCCTTTGCGAACTAGTCACGCCCATAGATGCGCAACAGCCCCACTGCATTAACTTTCCAAATTTAGGTGATAACAATACTTTTGAATTAAAACCTGGGCTGATTCATTTATTACCTATTTTCAGGGGATTACCGGGAGAGGATCCGTACAAACATTTAAAGGAGTTCAATGTGGTTTGCATGGGAATGAAGCTAACGAATGTGATGGAAAAGCAATAGCAAATTAAACTAAGAGCTTTTCCATTTTCCTCAAAGATGATACTCAAGATTGGTTGTACTATTCAACCGGATAAAATGTACAAACATAGGCTGAAATAATGAGTCTTTTCTTTTAAAAGTATTTTCTAGCATCAAAAGCAACCAACATTCGAAAAGAAATATGTTGAATTTGACAACATAGGTCTTTCACTCACAGATAGGAGTATGATTGACATTGTAAGTGGTGGCGCCTTAGTTGACAAAACATCGACCACAAGGGACTTGATTGCGAATATGGTTTCCAACACTCAATAATTCAGAATACGTACTAGGCATAAAACAAAAACTGTGAATGTGACCACATTAGAGAAAAGATTGGATAACCTTACTTTTTTGGTGCGATAAATTATGGTTATGAAGAAAGAAGAAACAAAGGTATGTGGAATATGTTCAATTTTAGGACATTCTACTGATGCAAGTCCGGTTTTGCAGGAAGAAAACGCAAAATAGGTGAATGCCATAGGAGGTTTTGCTGGACTGAATCAAAGGAAGTATGACCCATTTTCTAACACCTACAATCCAGGGTGGTGCGATTGCCCAAATTTGTGTTATGGAAATCCTCAATGGCAACAAGCAACCATGAATTTTCAATAGTATAGACAACTGTATATGCCTCAACAACATCAAAATACAATATCCAATTTTGAAGGTAAGCCCTCTTTGGAAGATATAGTTCAAACTTTAGCCACTAACACTTTGACGTTTTAGCAAAATACTGAAGTAAGTATCCAAATTATTGAAAATCAAATGAGTCAAATGGCAACTGCCATAAATCGATTAAAGGCACAAAATTTTGGAAAATTTCCAACACAACAAAAGATCAATTCCAAATAAAGTGCAAAGGCTATTACACTGTGGAGTGGCAAGGAATTGCAAGAACGACTTCCAAAGAGAGGTAGAAGAAGAAGCAATGCAAAAGGCACTTACACAACTAGAAAAAATGCAGACAACTCTGCGGAATGTGGTGGTTCTGCCCCTTTTTTCGAGTCGATTTGCCAAAGCAAAGAAGGAAGAGCAAGAGAACGAAATATAGGAGACTTTTAGAATGGTTTAGGTAAATATTCCTCTACTTGACGCGGTTAAACAGATTCCACAATATGCGAAATTCCTTAAGGAGCTTTGCATTTTAAAGAGGAAATTAAAATTTGATTAGAAAGTGCAATTGGGGGACAATGTTTCAGCTATTTTGCAAAATAAAATGCTTCCACCCAAATGTCAAGACCTAGGTATGTTCACTATCACATGTCAAATTGGTGGTTTGCGAATTGAAAAAGCTATATTAGATTTGGGTGCGTCCATAAATGTCATGCCATATGATGTTTATAAATCTTTAAATATTGGACCTCTTAAAGAAACTATTGTAGTGATTCAATTAGTGGATCACTTAAATGCTTATCCAAAGGGTGTGTTAGAGGATATTTTGGTTCAAGTAGGGAATATGCTTTTTTCAGCTAATTTTTATATTTTACAGATGGGCATCGATGATACATCTTCTTTAAACCCTATTTTATTTGGAAGGTCGTTCTTGAAAACTACTAGAACGAAAATTGATGTTCATGATAGATCTTTAACTATGAAATTTGATGGTGAATTAATTAAGTTTAATATATACAATACCATGAAAATTTTGGATGATGAACAACCTATTGTTTTTGTGGATTTTATTGACATATGGGTGCAAGAAAAATCAATTTTGAAGGACAAAGATGAGCCTGAAATAATCTTAGAAGTGGAAAATACATCACAGTGGCAAGGAAGCAATAAATCAGTATTGTCCAATGATCAAATGGAGACGTTATTGTGCAAAATACCATTGCAGCAGCTACCATACGTGGAGATGCCCAGAAGTAATGCCAAGTTGTTGCCATCATTGGTCCAGCCACCAAAGTTGGAGTTGAAGAGCTTGCCTAGCCATTTGAAGTACATCTTTTTAGGTGAGCAAGATACATTGCCTCTTATAATTTCTAATCAACTCATAGTTTTGCAGGAAACTCAGCTAACTCTCATGTTAAGGGAACATAAGGAAGCTTTTAGTTGGACAGTGGTTGATTTGAAGGGTATTAGTCCCACTATTTTCATGTATCAAATTTTGATGGAAGATGAAGTGAAGGAGGTGAGGCAACCCCAACGTCGTCTAAATCCACCCATGATGGATGTGATGAAGAAACAAAATTTGAAGCTTCTTGACATTGGCATTATTTATCCAATTTCGGATAGCAATTGGGTAAGTCCAGTCTAACTAGTTCCGAAGAAAACTGTGGTTGAAAATAATGATAGTGAGTTAATACCAACTCGTGTTCAATATAGTTGGAGAGTCTGCATAGATTATAGAAAGCTTAATTCAGTTACTAGGAAAGATTATTTTTCTCTTCCATTTATTGATCAAATGCTTGAAAGCCTTGCAAGTAAATCTCACTATTGTTGTTTAGATAGCTATTCAGGATACCACCAAATTTTGGTAGCACCTAAGGATCAAGAGAAAACAACCTTCACATGTCCATTCGGCACCTTTGCTTATCGAAGAATGTCATTTGAATTGTGTAACGCATCAACGACATTTCAAAGGTGTATGGTAAGTATTTTCTCTAATCTTGTGAAAAATTACATGAAAATTTTTATGGATGATTTCACTGTTTATGGAGAGTCTTTTGAAACATGCATTATTAACCTTAAAAAAGTGCTTAAACGTTGCACTGAAACTAATTTGGTTTTAAATTATGAAAAGTGTCATTTCATGGTTGATTAAGGCATAATTTTAGGTCATATTGTCTCTTCTAAGGGAATTGAAGTCAATAGGGCTAAGATATATGTTATTCGATCTTTATCTTATCTCGTGACTATGTGGGAAGTTCGTTTTTTTCTTGATCACGCAGGATTTTATTGGCAATTTATCAAGGACTTCTCCAAAATTGTGCAATCCATATGTAGACTACTCCAAAAACACGTGAAGTTTGATTTTGACAAGCCATACAAAAGTGCGCTTAATGAACTTAAGGAGCGACTCACTATAGTTTCGATTATTCAACCATCAAAATGGGACATGCCATTCGAGTTGATGTGCGATGCTTCATATTATGCCGTTGGCATCGTGCTGGGCCAAAAAGTGGACAAGGTAGCTTATGTTATTTATTATGCATCCATGACTTTTAATGATGCCCGGAAGAATTATTCCATATGAAAAAGGAGTTCTTAGCTGTAGTATTTGGATTGGAGAAGTTTCGATTATACGTGTTGGAGATGAAGGTGATCATATATTCAAACCATGCAGCTCTGAAATATTTGGTGAATAAGAAAGAAGCCAAGCCGAGATTGATTTGATGGATTTTACTTCTTCAAGAATTCGATTTGGAAATTCGCGACAAAAAATGATCTAAAAATTTGGTGGCCAATCATCTAAGCAGGATCACTCTGACTACCGCATCTAATGTTCTTCACGAAAAATTTCCGGATGAAAGTCTCTTTGCAATTCAATAGGTAATTCCATGGTATGCAGAGATAGTAAACTTTTTGGTAACTAAGTCTTTACCTAGTGACTTATCTAGAGCTGAAAAAGATAAATTTAAGCGAGAGGCTAAATATTACATTTGGGATGAACCTCATCTTTAGAAATTTTTTCTAATCAAATTGTTAAGAAACGTGTCATAAATGATGAAATTCCTTCCATATTACATTTTTGTTATTCATCTGTATGTGAGGGACACTTTGGTCCCAAAAGAACCGCTCGAAAAATTCTTAAATGTGGACTATTTTGGCCTAGTTTGTTTTATGACTCTTACATATTTTGCAAGTCTTGCGATCATTGTCAAAGAACAAGTAGCTTGGGATCGAGAAATCAAATGCCACTCACGAACATTCTAGTATGTGAGATTTTTTATGTTTGGGGAATAGACTTTATGGATCCTTTTTCCTTCTTCCTTTGATAAGAATTATATTTTGCTAGCTATGGATTATGCTTTGAAATGGGTTGAAGCTAAGGCTACCTTATCTGACGATGTTAAAACTGTTATAGATTTTGTTAAATCTATATTTTTGTTAGGTTCAGAATGTCTCAAGTTATCATTAACAATTGAGGACCCATTTTTGCAATAAGATTTTTGAGGCTATGATGAAGAGATGTGGTATCACACACCGAGTCTCTACAACCTATCATCCGCAGACAAGTGGACAAGCTGAGGTGTCTAACAGGGAGATTAAATCGATACTGGAAAAAGTGGTGAATCCGAATAGAAAGGATTGGAGCTTACGATTGGACGATGCCTTGTGGGCATACCAGACTGCTTATAAAACTCCAATAGGCATATCACCTTACTGGTTAGTTTTTGGTAAGCCTTATCATTTACTTATGGAAATAGAACTTAGAGCTTATTAGGCTATGAATCAGTTGAACATGGATTAGGTGAAAGTTATTAACAATAGGAAATTGCAATTGCAAGAGTTAGAAGAGATTCGTAATGAAGCGTATGAAAATGCAAAAATCTATAAGGAAAAAACTAAAGCTTTTCATGATAAAATGATTTATAGGAAACAATTTTCAATTGGACAAAAAGTTCTTCTTTATCATTCGAAGCTTAAGTTATTTCCTAGAAAATTACGATCTCGTTGGCTTGGATTGTTTATTGTTACTAATGTTTTTTCTCATGGTGCAGTAGAAATTCAAAGTTTAGATACCTCTAAAGGTATTTAAAGTTAACAGACACCGTTTGAAGTCATATTATGAGAATTTTTCAGTTGAACAAGTGGAAGAAATTAAGTTGGTATCCCCAACCTAATTCTAATCAGGTAAGTGATGATACATGTCTAGCTAAAGACTTTAAAAAAGTGCATTAGGGGAAACCCGTAAAATTTTTTGGTTTGTTTATGCTTTTTAGTTTTGAGCAGTTTTTATTTTCATTTTAGTTAGGAATTTAATTTTAAGCATTTTCAATTCTTTAATTTTTATTCTTTTATCTTTTTACAAAATTTAAAAAACGAAAGAATGAATATTTTTTACCCCACATTCTATCCTATTATTCACCGAAATTCACCCAGTCCTAATTTGCGATTTTGTTGATGTCGTGTCTCTTCTTTTGCAATTGAAGGTCTATGTTTTTACAGAGTTAAAACCATGCTAAGGAGTAAAATGAATCCCGAAGGTTGGCCACCACAATCATGTCTTTTGTTGATCTTTCCTCTCCATCACAACCTAGCTCAACCACGACAGTACCCACGCAAATAGCCCCGCCAATTTCAGCTACAACCCCAGGGCCATCTATCCACAATAGAATAAGGAGAGGAAAAGAAGTCGAAAACCGAAGCCAATGGAGTAAATGAAGTGGTGGATTTACCTCTTTTCGACTTCTAAAAGATACAGAACATTTTCAGAAATTCAGTCGAAGGAAAAACTACCTTTGTAAGTATATTCTTTCTAATTCTCTTCAAGCATTGCAAGTCTATGATTCCTTTACACAAATGATGGGTCCTACTTGTTAGAGTGTGTTTGCCAGAATAGCTTGTCCTGCTTTTGTTGAATTGACAAGGGAATTCTATAGTACATTTGAATTTAACTCTCATGAAAAATTTGATGTGTTTACAGAAGGAATTGTAGAATTTCAGTTGATGGGAAAAGAATTTGCTTTATCGATGGCTGAATTTAATATGGCTATGGGATTTGTGTCAGCTGCTGAAATTAAAAATAAGTTTTTTATCAATTCTAGATGTGACTATCATGAGAAATTTAATGCATCAAAATTGTGAGTCAGTGGTATGTTGATCCTAATCCTTACAATGCTAGTATTTCCAAGAGTTTGTTTTTTAGAAATCCTGTTTTTAAAATCATACATCAACTCTTGGCATACAATTTTTCAGGTCGTAAGGATGTTGTAGGGACATTGTCCAAGGTAGATTTTCTATAGTGTATGGATAGGCATATTCCTACGAATTTAAGTTTTTGGTTTTAACACAATTTTAATAAGTGTTAAACAAGAAATCTAAACCTTTGATTCTCGGTTCCTATATCACGCAATTAATCATTAATTTGTAATTGTTATATCTTGACAATACTGACATGAATGTGGCTTATGGCATAGAACCTTTAAATTTAGATTGTTTGAACAGGATGGGAATTGTGGATCTTAGCTGTGGCCGCATAGCTTTCACAAATTCAGGCCCAACTCCTTTTTCCACTATAATGCCAGCTGCACCAAGTCAGATTTCCACAGCTGAACCAAGTAGTCACCGCCCCTCTTAATCCAATTTGGAGGACCACCTCAGTCAGCTCGAACATAGAATGCACCGCTTAGTGCATAATCTGACAGCTTATTGGGAGTATGAAGGATTCCAACCTCCACATCCACTAACATCATGATTTTGGCATTTCCAAATAAAGAAGCCTTCTTTTCTCTTTTCCTTTATATTTATGCTTCTTTAATTTTATGTCCTAATATTAAGGACAATGTTGATCTAGGTGTGGGGGAAGGAATTGGAGTATATGTGTGTGACTCTTTTCTAGTTTTTATGTGTGATTCTTTTTGGTTTTTGTATGTTTGTTATGCATATTAAGCCATCAAGCTTTATCATATTAGTTTGGATGAGATTGAGTGTGTGCATGAAATTAATTTGGGCTATATTAGTCTAAAGTAAATCATGCGGATTGATTGCAATAACTGATCTTGTAAATTTAGTCAAAATTTTGACATTTGAGTGATGAGGTAATTTATGGAATTAAGGAAATTTCTTAAATTAAACCTGTGAGCGAATTTGAGCCTTAATAACAACATTTTTATGTCATTCTACTTCTTTGTACTGTGTGATGCTCCTCTAATCAGGCTTGCCTTTAGAACTTGCTTTGAATCGAATTGAATTTGTTTGATTACATAGGATATAGAAATGACTAAGGCCTTCTTTGTTTTTACACCTTTTAGCATAAAATGACCCACCTAGTTATTTTCCCTTTGCAAACATTTTTGAGCCTTTAACCATTTTTTTTCAATCAATCACCTTACATTGAAACCCAAAAACTCCATTAGCCTTACTCTATTACAAATTGAATAAAGCATTGAGTAATTTGGGACTTTTGTTCTATATTATATTTTGAGATATTTTTTATTGGTACTTCTACTCATATGTTTGTTAAATTCTGCTACTATTATTTTCTCTTATTTTTATTATTTCCCCTTGTGTTTAGCATTATTCAAGCCAAAATAAAAAAAGAAAAAGAAAAGAAAAGGAAAAAGAAAAAAAAAGAAAAAATCAAACAAAAGAAGAGAAAAGAAAAAGAATAAAGTATAGTAGCATTAGTTAGTAATGAGTAGTTGTAGTCCTTTGTATTCATGTGTTTATCTCAGAATTTTAATTCGAGTGTCCCTTTTACCAGGTACTTTATGAATGCTTGTGATTAACCCTTTGCCATTTTTACCTTACCTTTGAACCTAGCCCCATTACAACCTATAATAAAGTCCTTATGTTCTATGAGCTTATGTAATTCGAATGAATAATAACTGGTGAATTTGCAAGCCTATGGTATTGCAATCTGTTAGAGGAAGATTTGAGAGAAACACTTTAACCTTAAACACTTGAGTGTAAGATAGAAATCTGTGAGAAGAGTTCACTTTAGTTTCATACTTACCTTTGAATAATAATGTTTTACTTTGACTTTGTTTATTTGTATCGATGAAAAGTGGTTATGATGTATGTTGCAACCTAAGTCTTGCTAGCCCAAGTTAACAGATTGTGTGTACTTAATCTTATGAAGGACGAATTGATAGAGTGTAGTGGTTTGACATATTTACTCGAAGGTGAGCAAAGGTTTGGTGTGGGAGAATTTGTTAAGTTTTCATTTTGCACTCATTTGGTATATAAATCTCTCTCATGTGTTGAAATTATTATTCAAAGTTGATGAATTTGTTTTTTAATCATTTTCAGATAATTTTCAACACTTAGAAGATGAAATTGAATCAAAAGAGGCAAGGAAAGTAAAGATAAGTTTAAATTCCAGATTGGCAGAAAATGTATTGACTAAGCTTGGGTACATGTAAGGATAGAAACCATCTGCAGAATCTGCTTTCAAATTCAGATCTGATTCACTTGATATTTTCATAATCTTTGAAGATCAGATTGTTACCTTACTGATGGGGATTTGCAACCTGAATACGTGAGAGGTGTGATCTGTGAAAGATTATGGAAAAAGGAAGAGATAGAAGGAGATAAAGAGGAAGGGGCATTAATATTCACACAGACCACTTTAGGGAATAGTTTTACGTTTTTGCAATTTTCTTCTTTTGATTTTTGATAGTCATATTTAGATCTTTCAATTTTTGTAGCATTTCTCTAGGGATTTTCATATTTTCTAGAAAAAGACCAAGGATGGAGACCTTACGTTTGGCTATTTCTTTGCTGATTTTCACTTTTGTTATGAGTAGCTAAATCCCTTTTCTTGGTCAAGGAGAACCATGTTATCATCTATTATGTGTGAGATGTTCCAATAAATTTTGTTTCAATGATGAATATTGAGTGTCTAATTGCTTTTATGATTGAATTGGTTGATTTCTAAGGTGCATAACTAAGAGTTGATTCGTTTAATAGCCAGATTAATAAAATATGACGTTCAATTTTGTTAATCACAAGTAGCAATTAGGATTACCTTCTTTACGTTAAAGTGGGAAATTCTAAGAAGAAACTCATCTTGATTAAATGCTTGTCGTACATATGTTATCTTGTTCATTGTTTTCTTAGTTCTTAAAGCTATTACTCAATTGAACTTACAATCGTATCTAAGTTGTTAATTAATAAGAATGCTTAGAATATATGTTTCTATTCATTTACACTTAAGAGAAAACATCGCCCAATGAATGTTTATTGATGAACAGAATTTTATATTAAGGATCCATATTATTGTAATAACATCAGTGACCCGAAACCAAGGTTTGTTTACTGAAATTTTTAGATCCAGTTACTTTTGTTACTTTTTGATTTTTTTCATCTTTTTCTAAATTGCCGTGAATTAAAACCAACCCACCTTTTTTTACTTTGTTTTAGTTTTGAACTTGTAAATTCTTTACCGTTAAAATTCCTCGTAGGAACGATACCTGCTTTCCACTACTACATTATTTTGTATTGACAGAAGTTGATTTCTTTTTGAATTTAGTTGCAGGCGATAACAGTACCAATGTTATTGTCTTTGCTTATTCTAAGACCTACTGCTCTTGGTAGGATATCGATGTATACATGCAACCATTAATTAATGCTTAAACGATCTATGGGAGGTTGGATTACAAACTTTTGATGTTATTTAAGGTTAAACAGTTATAATGCATGTCATTGTTCTATAGACTATAAATGATTTCCTAGTTTATGGGAATTTGTCTAGGTGGAGCACTAAAGCTTATATGACTTGTCTTTGATGTAACTATCAAACTTATCAAACTATCAAACTTATTCAATAAGGCTACGAAGTAAAATAAGTTATATGGGACATCATCTTTACTTGGAACATGGGCATAGATGACAAAGAAGCAAATTATTTAATGGTAAAGTAGAATTAGGTAAAGCTCCTTTGTAGTTATCTAGTGATGATGTTATTTACCAGCTATCACAACTGAATGACATTACACCTGGCAAACACCCAAGTAACAAAAAAGGAAAGAGAAATGATATTGAGCTCAGTGGAATAAAAAAAGAAGCATATTTTTAAATTTGCCATATTGGAAGGAATTACTATTAAGGCATAATCTTGACGTGATACATATTGAGAAAAATATTTTTGAAAATATTTTAGGAACTATGATGGGAATTGATGGGACTAGTATTTGAAAAGAAAGGTGTATGAAGTTTATAATGAAAAGCAAGTTGTCTGTGCATATTGACCCTAGGCAACGTCGTCTTATTGAACAGAATTTGTAGATTCTTTGTTTAAAAGTTATTATTATTTTAGTAAATACATTATTTTCTATTGTGTTTCAATTTTTTTTTTCATAAAACAGAGTCAGAAACAACTACATGGAGAAGAGTGTGATAGGATCACACTTTACAAACTAATACATTACAAGGAAGGTGAAAGCTGAACGTCTGAAGAAGCACATAATAATTATGTAAGTATAAAATTTTAATTTTTAAGTTTATTTATTGATGTAATACTATAATATTTGAATTAAATATTGATTGTGTGCTTTAAATTTTATGATAAGATGCAGGAGTTGTTGCAAAGATCATTGTCTGACAAAAATAAGCCCAATATAGATGACATTTGCAACAACGTCCTTAGTACAAAGTTAGGGTACACCAAAGATCTTGGGTATGACCTTAAGCCAATTGGTTTATTATCTTCATGACTAACATATGTAACGATGCTTCAAGAGGAGAACCAGTTGCTTAAGGCTTAATTACAATGTAATAAAGAAAAGTTAGAGCATACTAACGAAAAATTACAACGTAATGAACAAAAATTCCTTATTGACAGAGATTTAACCAAGTTTAAAAAGATGGTCAAATAAATTCTTGGGTCAAAATATGTAAGTAGTAGTGATAATGAAGAGTCTTAGTTTATATGTAAATTTTTTTCTTAACTTTAGTAATTAACATTTAATTACATTTTTTAAATATAAAATCCATCTAATTTTTATTTTAGTTTACTTAATTATAATTCAAAAAATGTTAAAAAAATAAGATGAATTAAAAATGTTATCAATAATTATAATTAAATGATAAATTGTTAATAAGAAAGTGTAATAAAAAATAAAATTCGTCTCTAAATTTTTTTTGCTACAATTATAAAATTGTCACAAAAACTTTTTAGCTATGTTCAACAAAATGTCGCCAATAACCTTTAGCTACATTCTAAAAAATGTAACTAAATATATTCTACTACAAAAGATAAATCATCGCTACATATTATTACCTACGCCTATGCTAATGAAGCTAATTACGTTTAGCCACCAAAGACAAACATCACAATATGTCATTTGCGACAATCTTCTTTCTCCTTGCCTAGCCCTTTCTACGATGGATCTAGGATCGTGGCAAAATATATTGGGCGAAGATTTCGTGGAAACACCGCAGATAATTATTTGCTACCAGGATTTGACAACCATTTGTGTGATGATTTTTTATCGTCGCTAAAAATGTTTTGCAGCAAATTACTGTCTTTTAGCGATGAAATTTTTTGTCACCAAAAACGTGTTCTGTTTCAAAGAGGGAGGGAGATCATAGCTCGATTTAATGGAATTTATGACTCGTTCTTTACTAGAAATCATTAGGAACTTTAACTTATCGTGGGTAGGGTGAGAAAATGTTTTGATCTCTCCAAATAACCAAAGGAGAGAGGCGAAATGCAAAAATCAGTCTAGTTCACGATTCAGAGGGTATTTAACTGGCTGGTTTATTATTTAACCGGTCGGTTTTTACTTTTAAAAGTTAAAATTAAAAACCGAACTAAAATTTAGTCCAATTTGTGCTTAATATGGTTGGACCGGTCGACAGTCTAGTCTGGCTTTTATATTATTGTAATAAACTGCCCAACTATTTCTTGTAACAACTTTGACAACTCACAATTGTGGTTTCTTTCTTTGCTCACGCATAATAGTCCCATCTTCTTGGTTTCTTTATCTGATGCATACTCCTCCGTGCTAGCAAGGGCTGGGACTGTGATGGCTTTACTGCTAAATTTCTTATTGTGCCGGATGTTGGTGGCGCATCATTACCAATCGCAAACAAGGTCGTAAGTGCCCTGGAACATATAAAGCTATTGGTGCAGCTCGAAATATCTGACCTAACAATTAAGCTTATAATTACTGTCTTGAATTGTATTGCTAAAATATGTTACCGTAATTATAAGGTAACCAGTGGTTGAGAAGAAAAATCTTAGTAGACCCTATTACAAAGGTGTGTACTGGCCAATGGGTTGTTTATGGAATAACAAACTCTTGTTTTTCCCTTCTCTCTTCTTTCTCTCTCTCTCTCTCTCTTCCTTTCCTTTTTCTGCAATTTATGATCCCACTCTCGCTGTAATACTAATCCTTAGTTAAAGTTAAAGTGAGCTCCCTGTGTAATCCAGAATTTGTGCATCAATATTGGTATCAGAGCTACTGATTCTCGGACTTAATGGCTGAGGGGACACGGTTCAAACTATTGGAGGAGCAACAGAAACAACTCAGTAAAGAATTCTCAGAGAAGATCAACACATTCTCTACTTGGCAGGAAACATTTGGTCAAAAATATGATCAGTTAGAGCAGTTAGCATTAGAAACCCAATCCTCCATGGCCCATAAAGAGGATATCGAAACCCTGAAGCAGATGTTGATGAATATTCAAGTGGGTCTAAGCCAAGCTGCTCAATCACAGCTCAAAGCTTAGGTTAGCAATGGGGATGGTCATCTTAGTTTCAGTACTCTCTCATCCCCGATGGTCACCATGACCACTGTTGGTTTTCCTTCCAGCAGTTCGGTTTAGCTAGGAAAACAAACCATAGAAGGAGTAACGTCAGTGGATTCAGGTCCTGTTACTACAAGAACAAGCCCATTGTGTTTCTGTCCACCATACAGGCAACCAACGTTGGCTCCTGTACATGTTGGACCTCCAGGGTTTTCTCAACTACCTAAACTGCCCAAATTAGATTTTCCCAGATTCCACGGTGAAGGGGTGTTTGATTGGCTTTATCAAGTCAACAATTATTTCGACGTTGCTAACATTGGAGAGATGTTGAAAGTGAAGCTGGCTTTAATGTATTTGGAAGGAACTGCACTCAAATGGCATCGCTCTTACATGTTGGGAAAGAAACATTTACCTTTCGTGCCTTGGGAAATTTATATGGAAGCAATTGGGACTAGGTTTGGAGGAGAAAACGAGTACCCAATAGCTGTGTTTAGGCAGATTGTACAACAAGGGGACTTCTATGAATATTTGGCTACTTTTGATGATATGAGAACATGTGTTCCTGTGGATGATAATGCTATTTTACAAATGTTTATTGGAGGTTTAGAACAGGACCTGCAGTTTGTCGTGGTGAAAGGTGCTCCTAAGACATTGAATGAGGCAATTAGGCATGCTAAAGTAGAAAATGCCAGGATCCACCATCGGTCACCATTGGCAAGAAACAAACTCATTTCCACCCCCAATAATCAAAAAGCTCTTTTGCATAAACTATCCACAACTACCGTCACCTCAAAAAATGCCACATATAACCCTATAAAATCTACCAAACCACACTTTTCCACTACTCAAAATTTTCCAGCCTAGTATAAGCTTACACCAGAAGAAATAAGGAGGAGGAAGGATAAGAGAATGATGGAACTATGTTATTGGTGTGATGAAAAATTTAATGCCAACCATAAATGCAAGCAGAAACAAATTTTTTGGATTGAGGTTGGAGGTGAGGAAGAGGATATTGGATTATAATGGAGTGAGGAGCTAGACACTGGAAATGAAGCAGGGGATGATGTGCAAATCTCTATTCACGCTCTCATGGGAATCCTTGGATTTAAAACTATAAAGGTCTCAGGTACACTAGATCAACAGCTGTTGTCTATACTACTAGACACAAGAAGCACCCATAATTTTATGGATGAGGTTAACGCAAGGAGATTGAAATGTATGTTAACTCCTATTAAGCTATTTTTTTAAGACCACGGATGGTAACGCCACCACTTGTTCTTTTGTTATTAGAAACTTGAAATGGGTCATGCAAGGCAAAAGCTTTTGTGCTGATGTTTTTGTTTTGCAATTGGGAGGATACGGAATGGTCCTGGGCATTCAATGGTTGTCCACTTTAGGCGATATTTTATGGAACTTTAAAGAGCTTAAAATGACTTTTACCGTCGACGATCTACTATTACCTTGCATGGGAATGAACCACTAGAGTTGCAGTTAATTGATGGGAGTAAGATGTCCAAATTGCTTGCAAAAACAGGGGAAAGCACTGAGATACAACTCTGTGCTTTGCGAATTGAATGGAAGGCTCCTATTTCCCAAATAGCCACAGGAAATGAGACACATTGTTGTAATACGGAGGCTCTTTCTTCGTGGGATAAACAGCTGCAAGCATTACTCCTAAAATATGGTGATGTTTTTGAAGAACCAAAGAGGTTACCTCCTCAACGCAAGTATGATCACAGGATTGTGCTCAAAGAAGGTACCTCTCCTATTAGCTTGCGGCCTTATAGATAATCTAGCTTACAAAACGATGTAATCGAAGATATGGTTAAGGAACTGTTACAATATGGTGTTATTCAACACAGTACAAGCCCTTTTTCAGCTCCAGTTATCTTGGTTAGAAAGAAAGACAATACTTAGAGGATGTGTGTGGATTATCGGGAGTTGAACAAACACACCTTCAAAGATAAATATCCTATTCTAGTCATAGAAGAGTTGTTGGATGAACTAGAAGGATCTGCAGTATATTCTAAGATGGATCTACGAGCGGGTTATCTTCAAATCTGAATGTGGTCGGAAGATATTCCTAAAACAGATACACGAAGGGCACTATGAATATGTTGGCATGCCTTTCGGCTTAACTAATGCCCCTTCTAGTTTCCAACATTTGATGAATGAGGGTATTTAGATCCTATCTTAGAAAGTTTATACTTGTATTTTTGACGATATCTTGGTTTACAGTAACAGTCGTGAAGAGCATTTGGAGCATCTAAAACTAGTTCTACAAGTCTTACGTGACAACACACTTTACACCAAGAAAAGTAAATGTCAATTTGGCATATCATAAGTGGACTACCTAGGCCATTTTATCTCAACAGCAGGAGTCTCTACTGACCCTAAGAAGCTTGATGCTATACTAAATTGGCCTGTTCCATCTTCACTTAAACAAGTGAGGGGTTTCTTAGGATTAACGGGGTATTATAGAAGGTTCATAAAGAATTATGGAAAAATCTGCCAACCGTTAACCAATTTGCTCAAGAAGGGAGGATTCCAATGGAGCAAGGAAGCTCAGGTGGCTTTTGATGAGCTAAAGGAGGCCATGACGTCTAACGCTGTTTTAGCTCTCCTGATTATTCCAAAACCTTTGTTGTTGAGACAGATGCAAGTAGAACGGGAATTGGGGCTGTGATAATGCAACAAGGTCACCCATTAGCCTTTATCAACACAGGGTTGTCTCTAAAACCTCAATTACTCTCTGTATATGAAAAGGAGTTGCTTGCTATACTATATGCCATTAAAAAGTGGTATCACTACTTGGTGGGAAAACCGTTTGTCATTAGAATAGATCACCAAAGCTTAAAGTACTTGCTAGAGCAGAAGTTGACTACCCCTAGCCAATGCACATGGCTAGCTAAGTTAATGGAGTTGGATTATACAATCATATATAAAAAGGGTACTGAAAATAAAGCTGCAGATGCTTTATCTCAGGTTTCTAGTCAGGAAATACAAACCATGGCACTTTCGATGGTTTCGTCCGACTTGTTGGAGCAAGTGCAGAAAAGCTAGGAGTCAGATATAAAACTACACGCTTTGATACAAAAATTGACAGATGGGAACTGCCCTAAACCTTACTATACATGGCAAAACAACTTATTGTGGAGAAAGGGTAGATTAATGGTAGGAGATGACAGCTCTCTTAAAAAGATAATCATGAGACTCTATCATGATTCAGCCCAAGGAGGCCACTTTGGAGCTACTACCACTCTTAAAAGAATCAATTTTGTGTTTTATTAGAAGGGAATGCAGAAGGACGTCAGGAACCACGTGCAGGAATGCGAGGTTTGTCAAAGGTGCAAACCAGAAAATATAGCTTACCCAAGCTATGTTCAACCTCTACCAATTCCCCAAATACTTTTCTCAGAGGTGAGCATGGACTTCATTATTGGGCTACCTAAGTCTAATGGTAAGTAGGTGATAATGGTTATGGTGGATCGACTTAGTAAATATGCACATTTTGTGGCCTTATCACATCCCTACACAGCTCCATCGGTTGCACAAGCTTTTATTGATTATATCTACAAGCTGCATGGTCTACCTGAGTTGATAATAGGTGATAGAGACCCATTATTCATGAGCAATTTTTGGCGAGAAATTTTCAGTTTGTTGGGAGTTCAATTGCGCATGTCTTCTGCTTACCACCCTTAAACGAATGGTCAAATAGAAGTAGTGAACAGGTGCTTGGAGACATAATTGAGATGCATGTGTGGAGATGCTCCTCATACGTGAACTAGATAGTTGCCTTTAGCTGAGTGGTGGTATAATACTAATTACCATTCTTCAACGAATATTACTCCATTTGAGGCGATATATGGCCACACACCACCAGTCCACACACCTTATTGCTCTGGAGATGTCAAAGTACCAGCAGTTGATAGAATGCTAACCAACAGTGAAGCAGCTATCAAATTAATGAAGCATCATTTGCAGAGAGCTCAAAATAGGATAGTGCAACAAGTTAACAAGAAGCGGACTGATAGAGAAATCTCTATAGGTGATTGGGTCTTCTTGAAACTGCAATCCTATAGGTAACAAACAGTAGCTTTCAGGCCTTCTCAGAAGTTGGCGGCAAAGTACTATGGACCTTTCCAAGTTGTAGCAAAGGTGGGAAGGGTAGCATACACTCTTAAACTCACAGAAGGCTCACAAATCCATCCCACCTTCCATGTTTCACTGTTAAAAAAGGCTAATGGAGACTCTCATCTATTCCGTTGGACTTGCAGAGTCCCAACTTGAAACCAATTCCAGTGGCGATTTTGGACAGAGCAATGGTGCAGCGTGGCTCTCTGCCACAAAGTGGCTTGTCCAACGGTCAAATGGAGGACTTAAAGATGCTACTTGGGAATATGCTTATGATCTGATGGAGAAGTTCCCTGGGTGCAACCTTGAGGACAAGGTTTCTGAAGGAGGGAGGAAATTGATGCAACTCGAAATATCTGACCCAACAATTAAGCTTATAATTTAGTTACTGTCTTAAATTGTACTGCTAAAATATGTTACCGTAACTATAAGGTAACTAGTGGTTGAGAAGCAAAATCTTAATAGACCCTACTACAAAGGCGTGTACTGGCCAATGGGTTGTTTATGGAATGACAAAGTCTCGTTTTTCCCTTCTCTATTCTTTCTCTCTCTCTCTCTTCCTTTCCTTTCTCTGCAATTTATGAACCCACACTCGCTGTAATACTGATCCTTAGTTAAAGTTAGAGTGAGCTCCCTATGTAATCCAAAATTTGTGCATCAGCTATCTTCATAGGATGAATAAAGAGCCTCCATTCTTCTCTTATTCATCTAGAAATCTTTGCATACATAAATTGCATGTCTGCAATTCCCTACCAATCTCCAGAGATATCGTTTCCTGTGAAAACAAAAGTTCCACATCAGTAATGCATCGAGTAAGAGATTCCTGTCGACTAAATGACTAGAAATGCAATAATATTTATGATTTGCCTGTTCGTTTACCTATTATGGGAATAGTCAATGATTACAAGCTTTTTGTCTAATATTAGAGATGGCAAAATTAGCTTGATTCCATCCAACTTTATCTAAAATTAATGTGTTATATTCATATAGAGTAGACTGTGTAATAGGTTTACGTCTAAAGAGCTGGGCTGATTTAGTTAAGTAAGAAATACTAACATTAAGAAAAAAAAACTAAATTTAATAAAAATATAATATATATTTTTATTAAATATATTCTAAACTTTAAGATATAATTAGAAATACCTTTTAATTAGGACACTGTTATTAAATTTAAAGAAATATTATTTACTATTCAAATAGATAATTAAAATTTTTAATAAAAATAAAAGTAGATTGTATTTTCCTTAAAGATTATTGAATTATGGGCTTTGTGAATTTTGTTGGTAGATCCAAGCCTTGCCATTTGTGAACCCGAGGACAGATAGGCTCTCTTTACCTGTAAAGTGGGCTTTGAGTCCACATAATGAATAAAGGCAAATAGAATTTCTTTTACCCATAAACCTAAGGCCCAGTATATCTCACTTTGCTTACCAAAGGAACTGCGAAAATGGAAACAACCGTTCAAATTTCACCACTTCCAACGGCTAGTTTTATACACAGGCTACGCTCTAACGGTCACATTACCGTTCAAACCCGAAGTCCCTCTTTTATAAACCCTCGCGAAGCCCTGTGCCATGCACTTTGTCTTTTTTCTTTTCCACTTTTAATTTGCTTTCCTTTGATCTATCTCTCTAGCTTTTCCTCTTTCCTGCACGAATCTTTCGTTGAGGTTTCAACATCCATCAATGGAAACTCCGTCGTCGACGAAAAGAGTCACAAGATCGCAAACTCGGGCTGCGGTTAACCCCAATACTGCTAACAGTAGTATTCCCATGTCAAGTAAGTAATGGTCGTTCGATTTTATTCAAACTTTTCTTAGACAATGATCCTGAATGGATCTACAGTGCAAGATATTCAAGAATCTATTTCTTTTTCTTGAATCATTGAGGGGTTCTTTAAAAAGGATCTGCTCGATTTTTCTCATGGTTTCATCTTGTTTTCTTTGACTACATTTCAGGGAAGATTGAGGAATCAGAGAAAAGCATTTCGAAATCAAGAAGAGATGCGAAGCAACAAGATCGATCTGCACTTATCGATATAACGAATGATTCACCTATTGTTGGGCTTGCTATGGGGAGTTTAGGGACCCCATCGTCTTCCGTAGTGAAGCAGAGAGGTGTTAGCGTGAAGAACAAAACACCTGGGTCTGGAGAGGCATTGTTGAGGGGTCAAGTTAAGACCCTGTTGCAGAAAGTTGAAGAAGAGGCTGTGCTGTCAAAGGTTTCCTTGGACAACCGCCAATTCCTCCATCTCAATTCCCCATTGGGACTTCTTGCACCAACTCCAGCTAATACACCTCAAGTTCCAAATCTTTCTCATGTAGACTTTAATAGCCAATCCGTCACTCCTTTGCCGGTTGTTCAAGAACAGCTGGACATTGGGCAGGTCAATTCTCTTAACTGTCGAACATGGTTCTGCAAATCTGCAAATTCCATTTCACTTCACTCACATTGACGTTCTTTTCTTGTGATTATGGTTTCAGATGGTGGCTGTCGGCAATTTTGATGGGAAGCAAGAAAGTCTGGAATCTCAGAAGAGCCTTACAAGGTCACTGTTATTGGACTTCTCTGAAAAATCCGATGCCACTGACTTATCAGAAGAATGCTCCTCTGTACTGACATACCAAGAAGAAGCGCTATCAGGTGAAAGCAAGGACAAGTCGTGGCCGACCGACGATGATAGTGCCTCTGTCTGGTCTATGCAGGTTAACACAAGTAGCCATGGTGATGAAGAGGATGAAGAAGTATTTGAAGAGGAAGAAGCATCTGAAGAAGATAAAGCAGAAACAGAAGACGAGAACTATGACGAAGATGATGCTTTGTTTGATGAGCTTTGTGCAGGCATTAGGAAGATGAGCATGAATGAGGGATTTGCAGGGAAGCACACAAGGTTCGTATACAACAGTGATGATGATGAGATAGTTGAGACAGTGGAAGATGTTGTCTCACCCAGCGTCACTCGTCTAAAGGGCGTGCCAACACCAAAAGGGAAACACCTGCGCTTTCATACGGAAGATGAAGATTAGAAGGTTGCTGGCTGGTTGATTTTTTTGGCTGTCTTTCTCGACACCAGCTTCTCTTTCGTTTTAATTTTTGGATTTCAGTTTAACTATCACGCATGTAGTGGTTGTGGAACAAAATAAACAATCTGGCTTTTGATGATCAAGGTTGAGAATTGCCGGAATTTGTTTTACTAAATTCAAGGTTGAGAATTGCCGGAAAAGAACATTCCTATTCTTAAATGTTATTTTAAATTAAAGAGTCTCAAATTGGAATTACGTTGATTCTTAAATGATCAAGGAGTTGGATGAAAATAAGAAAATATCTATTAATGGTAAGGAAGAGTTGATTTTGGTCATGTTGCTCTAGTTGAAAAGGAATCAAAAATTAACTCTTTTTTGTTTTTATTTCATTTTTGTTTAGTAAAAAAACTTGCTTTTCAAAAATTGTGAAAACATCGAAAAGTAATTTTTTGTTTTTAAATAAAATTATGATTAATTTAATTTAATTTTTGTAATTAATGATAAATATAATTAAATTTAAAATATCTTCAAAAATATAAATTATTAAATAAATTTTATATTTAATAATTAAAATAAATATTAATTTATAATTAAAAGTTAAATTTTAAATTATTTATTTTAATTTATAATTAATAAATTTTATTAATTATATTAACCAACTTTTTATAAATTAACCAAAAAAAAAAAGCACACAGTCACAGAAAAAAATAGATGTAAAAAAGAATAGAGGTAGAAGGGGGCTCCACAATGAGAGGAATGGGCCGCCTTGCTAAAAAGTTGACTAAAATCAGACCGTAATTTATCCCCTCACTATTTTGTTAAGTGTTGGGACGCCTGGGTGGGCGATCCCTATTTTGGGACAAGAAAGGGGCTCCACAAGAAAGGAGACATGTCTTAATCAAAGATGAGCGCGGGAAAGCTTTCGCGCACATTTAACAAAACTAACGAATCAATGGATGACGAAGATGGATGGTCCAACCACCACCCTTGTCAACTTCACTTAACAAAATTCCAGTGAAGTGGACGCGAAGAAAGAAGAAAATTAGTGGCCATGATCTTTTTTTAGTTAAACCACCATCTAAGTAAAGCTGTATTCATCACCTTTCTACATACATTAGTAACGACCTCTTCAATAACCATATCTTATCTTCTCCTCTCTTTGTGAAAGCTTGTATTTAAAGTTGCTCCTTGTCACCACATAGATTCATTCGTAACGTTCTCCGTTTTCTGTTCACCTAAGTGGGCAGTTCTCTTACCAAGTCCAAAGTATGGACAATAAAGAGGCAGGAAAGTTGGTGATCATGGGACGAGCAGAGATCGACACTAGAGCTCCGTTCAGGTCTGTTAAAGAAGCAGTAATGTTGTTTGGAGAAAGAGTTTTAGTTGGAGAGATATACGCCAACAAGCTTAAAGAGGTATGCTTTCCCAGTTTTGCATGCTCCTTATGTTGTCTGTTTCCTTAATTGGTTGGCTTTATCTGGGTGGGTTTAGTTGCTAAGCTTACAGAGATGACAGGAAAGAATGTGAACTATCAACATTTTAAGCAAGCAAGTTTTAGCTTAAACCTACAGGTCAAAAACTCTGCGATAGAAGTTGTCAATTCTGGTTAGATCTCTAATCTGAAAATTTGATCAGAACTGGATGTTTATTGATGAATAATAACACTGTTTAAGCCACCTGAAAAAATTAAACCGTATTTCAGTATCAAAAAAAAAAAAGAAAAAGAAAAGAAGACTATGGTCGAGTAATGTGAAGTGACCATATTAAGAGATGATAGTTCCATTAAATTAAAGAATTTTTATAAAAAAAAAACTCGAACCCTTCATATGAAACGTAACATTTGGGTTCATCAGATAAACACTGCAGGAAGCGAGAGTGGGTTACAAGCTCGATCAAGAATTGACACCTTAACTGTCGAGCTTGAAGAGACTAAGCTTAGCCTCCAAAGAGCCAGAGAAGAAGGTAACCTAATGACATACTGTATAAAGTCTCTGAGAGAAGAGCTAGAACAAGCAAAAAGGGAACTGCAATGGCTAAAGGGAAGAGACGTGTACCAGAAACGGCCACTTCAGCATGAGATTGAAGACCTCAAATTCGTCGAGAACACGGCGAGGGTGGCGAGCATGGAGAGCCCCTCCGAAGAAGCTACGAAGGAGTATCAGAAGAAGAGATACGTGAAGTTTGCCAGCCCTCCTTCATTGACCAAAGTTATTGTGACCAAAGAGGAAATGCTGGAAAGACCTGCTTCTGTGAAGAAGACTACAGGCAAGAGAAGGTCTCTGGGACCTATTATGGGATGGTTGTTTTCCAAAAGGAAAGGAAGCCAAGAGCACGAGTCTCCTAGAGACTAAGAAGCTTGCTTAAAGCTTTGCATGTTGATTACTTTTTTATAAAAAATTTGCATGTTGATTACTTTATATGCTTCTGCTTGTATGGTCTAGGAGATGTGACAAAAATGTTTGTAGAGAAAGTCTGAAAGATCCTTGTGTCTTTACGGTTTTTGAAGATTTGGGCTGAGGCCTGGAGGAGATATACTGTAGAATCCATGAGAGAAGGTTAATAAAATGGATTTACACATTGTTATATGCCTCGATTAAGACCAGGGATTGCATAAAGCACCCTCACCCTGTTATATTTGTGCGTATCTTTTCCTCCTCCTATTTAAATTCGGCTATAATATTGAATGGAGATGGAGGTATAAAACATGATTGCCAGTATGTCACCGCGCGCTGTGTGAATCTTATCAAAACATGTTAGCTTGATTAAATACATCTCTATAGGCTCTCTTTGGTGCTGCCTTCAGCCTTAGCTTTATTAGTTAAATTCTTTTTCTTTTTTTTTGGTCCTTGCTGTTAACAAACTGTGAAAATAGCCATATTTGTTGGTCCTAACAGCCAATCATAAAATAGTTATATTTGTTGTTCCTGTCCGCTAAATCACGTAATTAATTTGTGTTACTTTTTTTAATGTTTTAAAAATTGGAATAAAAGTTAAATCGGTAACATAAGAAACTTAAGATTAAAATGTTCAATCAGTATTAAGTCACCATAAAATCACCTAAATATTAAATAAAATTAAAGAATTTAAAATATAATTGAAAAAGATTATCTTTACCTATCAAAGAATTTGAAGTTAATTAATTAAAAAAAGAGATTATTAAATAAAAATTTATTTATTTATTTTAGTTTTAAGAATTTATTAATTTACGAAGATTGAGAAATTAAATAATAAAATAATATATTTTTAACAACAATAGTTATTAAAATAAATCGAACCAAAAAATTATACAGTAAGGATTTTTATGGTTTAACAGATAAAATCAGTTGAGTTTTTTAATAATTGCTTTTTCTTGTAATTTATTCTCTTTTCTCAAGTTGATTTATTCTTAACACTCGTTAAAACCATTTTGCTTCTAAACTCCCTTTTCTTTGATCTGTGATTTTTCTCCCTTACCTTAAGCTGAAACGTCTGCACAATTAAACTTCAGATCATACCTTAAGGTCTGGTAACAAAATAAAAGTATGGACCGTGAGGGAAGGTTTAAAATTTCAAAGTTTTCAAAATTATTATGGACTGAAAGGGATACGAGAATATGGTAATATTAATTAAACTAAATTTGTTATTTATTTTTAAATTATTAGTGCATCAAATAATTTTATCAAAAATAAGTTGCTATTCATTGCAAGCATTTAATAATTTATTCAATAAAAACTTAAAAATAACAAATGTATATTATATAAAATAAATAAATAAAAATATTATTATTTGAAATAAAAAAGAATCAAGTTTAGTACCAATATAGTTATAATTTTTATACAATATAAATTAATTACGCCCTTTAACAGTAGTCTAAGTGGTGAATTTAATCCTTTTAAAAGGTTCCCAATTTAAGAAGTTGAATATTTGACTGGGGCTCATCTTGGTTTTGAAAATGATGATCGACCAAACACGGAGACATGTAGAAGTTAGAGTAAAGAGATTAAAAATAGAGAAAATAAGTTGTCTTGTATATTTTTGTACAGTTGGTCTATTATATATGCATGACGTTGACAACGGTATATATCGATTAGGCAATATTTACTAGATATTACACAAAGAAATCATGGCAAAAATGGTTTAATTGACTGTTACGAATATTTGCAGGTAAATGAGTCTTGCTGTGATTGAGCGTCATGACTGGTTTTTGTTTGCGTTCTAGGTCCTTTAACAGACAAAATAAAAGATTTGAATGAAGCGATATAAGGAATTAACTTTAAACTAAACCAGTACTAGAAAATATATTTTTAGATCCTTAAAATTCTCTATTACTAATAATCAACTTTATAAATGATCCTATACTTAGTCTTACTTGAGATGTATCATATCCACATAGGCAAAGGAAATCCTAAAGAATTCTTTCAAGGTCTCTACAATTCATATCAGGGTTATTCAAACTTATTCTTTAAGACATTGTAATAAAGATAATTTTGGCCATTTCTCATAGAAGAGACAATTGATTATGTAAAAGAAATATGATAAATGCTAAAGGAACTTACATTTTCACCAATAGATTGTTGTTAGATATTCTTATATTTCATTTTAATTATTGTTTATACAATGGAGATAGACATTTTAGACTTATTCCCACCTATGATTAGACAGCATATGTTCATTATTGTCATAGTTGATTACTTCACACAAAAAAAGAGAATTACTGAAAAGTGTGAAATGCATCATATTTTAGGGTATAGTTTGATATGTGTTTATCTGTTTATTTGATTGTTTAATATGTGAATTATTTGTGTTTAAATGTTTTAATGGGTTAGTACAAGCATTTGAGTTTAATTATTATGTCTTTAAGGTAATTTGATGTGTTTGCTAGTGTTTCAGGGTCAATAGAGAAGAACGGAGAAGTTTCTGAAAAACTTGGACCGAAATAACGACCCACGATTATAGCTCATATGCCACAATCGTGACAGAAGCAAAAGGAGATTTGGCCACGATTGTTACAGAAGCATAAGAGTTGGCCCACGATCATGGCCTGTCTGCCACGATCGTGACATAAAGCTTACAAGTAGCTCACAATTATGACCTATATCGGGCAAATGCGCAGATACATAGAAAAGTCAAGTTTTGAGGGATTTTTCAGAATTTTTGACCCAGGAAAAAATCTTAGGGTTGCCTAAAACACATCAAGTATATAAAGAATGAGATAAAAGAGATGAGGGAGCTTCTTATATCAACCACTATCAAGAAACCCTAGAGAAAGTTCATCGAGAGATTGAGAAAGTGGTAAAGGAAGAGAGACGTGAAGAAGAAGTCGACGCAAAGTACTTCCTGAAACAAAAGATTTCCCGATGTTGCTGCCATTGTCACCTGTTCAGATCTGGTTTCCGGTGTATTTCAATTTTATTTATGTATGGAATTGGGATAGCTGTTGAGATAGGATTTTATCAATGTTAAGGAATGTCTAAACTCACCTTCAGTTGTTTTTATCTTTGATTCAATAAAAAATATGATTGTTTATGTTATTTGGATTCATTGTCATTGATTTCCACACTTATATTATTCATTAATAGACTGATAGAGTGAATTGAATGAAAACATTTAAATTAGGTTAACGATAGTTAGGTGATTAATAAGAACGAAAAATTAATCAAATCGTTAATTGTGTGAAGAGAGATCTCACATAAGTTTTTGGGAGTCTATTGGAAAACTTCAGATCTAATTAGGGGTTGGATAAATTGTGAATTGAGAAATTGCAATTTTTTATAATCTGATTAGGGTTTATAATTTAGGGCTATTGGTTATAACTCGAAAGAGAGTAATTAACCCTAGAATTGTCCACGACCAATAATCTAACAATTTATAATTAATTAGATTAAAGATAAGTAAAATTTTTCTTTTCTCTCAATTGGTAGTTTCTTAGCTTAATTTTCGATGTATGTGTTGCAATTTGCTGATTTGTTAATATTTTTTATTAATTCTTGAATTGAGTTGTTTGATTGAATCAATTGATTAAATTGCATCATTGTTTTAGTTTAGTTAAATTTGAATTTCTGCGATTAGTTTTGACCTTAGATTTTAGGATTAGATTAACCCTCTTCATAATATCGATATCTTAGATACTACACGAACGACTCGTACGTTTGCGGAATACCGAGGTTAAAATATTAAAACTACACATATCGAAAAACTGCAATCAAGTTTTTGGCACTGTTGCTAGGGAGGTATTAGTTTAGTTCTAAAGTTTGAGGCATTTAGTTTAGTTTTTATTTTTTATTTTTTATTTTTTTCTTTCTTTTCTATTTTTGAAATTGTGTTTTTACATGAACACAAGAATCACGAGAAGTTCGAGTCATGTAGCTGAAAAATTAGATTTAGACATCACTCGACTAGAACGAACCATTAGGAGAGCTCGACATAACGAAGAAGAAGAAATCTCAAAGATAACAATGGTCAAGGAATTTCAGCAGGATTTGGACTACGAACTGAACCAAGGATGACAACAAATGACCTTTATAGACTTTATAAGACTAGGGCTCAATGCGGCTAATTAAGGAGTAGCTAGACCACTAGTATGTTAAGTCAAGATGACTTTACTGATTTGTAATTTTGAAGTATAACAAAAAATGAGATCAAATAAAAAGACAAACAAAGCAAACGCATACAGACGGAAGACACAGACGAAGTTGAATTCACATACAGACAAAGTCGAATTCACATACAGACAAAGTCGAATTCAAATACAGATGGAGTCAAATTCAGACACAGACGAAGTTGAATTCAGATAAAAGCAAAGCAGATGCAGACGCAGACGCAAAGCAGACGCAAGAGTCAGTTTGGGTTAGTTACAGAACTCAACTGATTAACCGCTTCTTGGAAGATTCAAGATTCA
>JANIJH010000225.1:15306693-15346217 GCA_024520975.1 Erythroxylum areolatum | reverse complement strand
TCAATCATTGATGTTGATTGGGGGGGGGGGAACTAACTCTGAGGGTAGGTAAGCAACAAGTAACCTTCAAAGTGCCAAAAAAGATAACAATCCTCCTTTACCTCCAACTAACGGCAAGAAACTCAAACCTAGAGAGCAATGGGAAGATATTGTGGATCTTGAGAGTGCCTTCAGAAAGAAGAGTTCACGTAGAAGAAGGCGAAAGAAGGAGAGCCATAAAAAAAGGTGGAATCAAGGGCATGGTAGCTCATGTGCACATTCTTAGATTAATGACTGCACTACCATTGCACCACTCATTTGAACCACCGTGAGCAAAAGAAAAGTGTTGAGCTGCCGACATTAAAAGGAGCACTGCATGGGAGGCAATCCATGGAATTTTAATTTCCTTAAATTGTCTTTAGAAAGTTTGGATTTTGTAGTTAGGTTATTTCATTTTCAAATAAAATCGGAAGGCATAGGATGTCGACATGAATTCTATGATCGATGAAGTAAGCAAAGAGAGGTAAAAGAGCCACTAGGAGTTAAGAAAGGATTTCGAAAAGTGGAGAATGACAAAAGAAGAAGAAAAATTAAAATTGTTGAAAAAAGTGACTTGCGGTAGGGTAAAAATGACAAACCCATATATTTCACTTAAAATTTTACCATTTTACCGTCCAATCACCTATAAATACATTTCTAACTTCACTTTTTCGCTTGCTTTCATTTTCACTTTATCTCTCCAATAACTCTCACTTCTCTCTACAAAATTTCAAACCTCCAAATTTCTTTCGACTTCTATCGACTCACAAGCCAATATGCCACGTATCAAGAAAACAATAAAGCGTGATCAATTAGCGAGGCGAACACAAGTCTTAGGACGAGAGAAGAGGAACAAAGCAGCTAATTACAGAGCACCTTTTTCAATATTCTCGGATGAGGACGGTACTCGTTTCCATTCTCTTCGTAGTAAACAAATTATGGCTCCAAAATATTTTAACTGTGAAACTTTAGATAGATTAGAATTGCGAGACAATGTCTAAAGCTTAGCTGAGAAAATTTAATGGGGTCAGTTCATTCAAATTCAAGTCTTAGTTTACGAAGAACTGACCTTAAAATTTTTTACTTCTCTTCAATATGAATCCAACAAACCTAGAGAACTATGGTTTAGATTGTTGGGACAACCCTATGGGCTTGATTATGACACCAGGTATGAAATTCTTAGTTTCCCCAAGTCTTCCGTGGTGGATCAGCACGACGTTTTCTGTGTCAGTGCTTATTAGATAGAACTAATTGGATTAGAGTGTTTCGCGCTAAGAACACACACAACAGCATTATTAGGAGTCACGAACACTTTTTAATGCACAAATTCATGTGCCAAATTGTTTTTGACAAAACGAAAACCAATTCATATGGGATAAGAATTTGTTCAATTATATTGTGATGGGGGCAACTATCACATAATTTATTAAAACGTTCCTAATACTCATAAAGGGACCCTTCATGTTATTACTTGATCCCAAAATGGTTTTTTTTTTTATCTTATGCTTGTTGTTTTCAATGATAGGATATCCTTTTCATTTCAGTCCATGTGGTAACACTCCCTACAGATCGAAGAGCCAATATGTGTTGCATCTTTTAATGAGAATAGAACATGATTTACTTTTTTGTTACCTGTAGAGATTTCATGCCTAAATAGACCATATTGAGCTCATTAAGATGCTTACAGGCATCCTCACCTGTAAGACCATAAAAATTAGGAAAAAAAGTTAACTAAACTAGATTTAAGCTTAAAAGTAACATGTTCAATAAAATTAGGGAAAGTAATGCAAAGTGGTCTTTGGTTCAAATCTAAGGTTGCTAACTCCTTTAGGGTTCTAGGATTGGCTATAGCTTCTTTTGTTAGTAATTAGCTCCTAGTTAGTTCCCCACTCTATTCCTTGAGTTGTTACGTTCTACCTTCATAATATGTGCAATGTTCTTTCAATATCTAGATCAAATTATAAAGGCCCTTGATGAAGAGACCTTATCATACACAAACACTAGTAAGTATAAAGAAGATCAAGAAACAAATAAAAAAATTGATTATAGACAAATATATAAAACATCGTTTGATACCAAATACAAAATCCAAATCAATACCATTCCCTAACAACGACACTAAATTTTTTTATATGTGTTGAACATACCAAAAATTAAAGCCCAACTCTACACAACTAAACTTGCAGTAGCAATGAGAAAGGATCATCTCCACATAAAGAGTGCGAATAATTTTTTTATTGGACTAATTAGTGTAATTAGATAGAGGGTTTAAAAGAATTTGATTAATCCAATCAAATAAAATTAAACTATAAAAACAAATCAAATTTATAAAGAGTAATCAATGGATTTAATCCAATCAAATAAAATTAAGTGCAACGTTTTTTTTTTCTGTTCCTCTCTTGGAGATTATTAACTATAGATTAATAATAAGCTTTGTTGACCCCAATTTTTTCTTATATTGTAACTAGTTAAAATAAGTTCATTAATTAGATCTAACTGTCAAACAACTTAGAATAGGCTCTTTAGATTTAGTGTAACAATAGCATTAAGAATCAAGAAAATAGGCAAATATAAGCAATAATCAAAGAAGAATAGATTATTTAATTTATGATATGTTATCCTTAATGAAGCATAATCATTGCTTTGCCACACATGAATTAGATTGACAATAATTATGTATTGTAATCATAATTTTGGTAGTAAATCTATACATAAATGATCTCCCAGATCCTAACTAAATCGTTCGTACATAAATCATAAACTTTATATATGTCAATTTTAAAAGAAGGATAAGAAAATTATTATTGAAATCAATATATACACAAACATGTGATTAGGATTTGATATGCCCTTAAATAGCCACCCATAGCTCTTTAAAGAACACATCCAAGGAGAAAAATAAGCATATGTGGATGTCCCTTATGTATATACCTTTTTAATTAGCCTCTTTAATTGCCTTTTGTACTTTATAATTAGGGTTTTTAGAGTAGATACAGTTATCCAAATGTCTATATAGGTGATAGTGTCCATTAACCTTTCTTTAATTCTTTGAAAATTGCGAAGGCACACGATTCCAAAGATTTACATAGACAACATATACAATTGTGTAAATAACTTACATAAGTGTGTACATTTTCACATAGGAAAAATTGTCTGTGAAGTTGTAAATGTTTATATTCACTTACATGTTCCCCCACATGACTGTGTAAGCCATTTACACAGTTGGGTACTTCTTTGCATAAGCATATTCCTCTAAAATAACTCTAATTATTTTGTTCGCTATTCACGATTTCACCTTAATTCATCTCCTTTTTAACAATAAAGGAAATAAGACTGAACAGTAGGAAAACTGCCCAAAACTGTGAATTTAACTTATTTTGGTTCTTTTTCCTCCAACTTATACCTAAACCAAAATATAAACCAAAAGAAGTATCATAAATGCAAAATAAACTTTAATTAAAAAGCACTAGGGCAAGTAAGCATTTGTCAGTAAATCATCAAGAAGTACATCCCTAATAAATAATCAATTAAGCACTTCTCTCACATCTTCTCTTTTTATAATTAATAAATACACCTCTCTTGTTTCTTTTATCTCACTCATTAATTTTTATTTATTTATTTTCCTTGTAATAAAGGTTTCTTTTCTCTTTGTATAGGGTTTCACACTCTTTTTCTCACCGAGAGGTACTAAAGTATATTTCATACCATCTTTCATAAATTGGTAAATATTTTTCTACCTGAACATATTGCATCAACATCATATTGTCATGGTCAATCAAAAAAATATTTGGAATACATCCATATCAACAACATTAAAATAATCCTCATCACAATATTTACCTATTGAGAATAAGACCTTACAATGTTCATTAGAAAAGATTTCTCAAACATCCTTGATGCATCTAATGTTATAAGGTTTAAGATGTGGTATAGTAGTTAACTTTAATTTGTTTACCATTGTCTTACTTAAAATATTTTCTTGACTATCTCCATCAATAATTAACTCATAAAAGCTCCCTTACATTATACAACTTGCCAAAAAAAGCTTATGTCTTTACAAATCATATTACTCCTTGTGGGATATCATCAACCCTCTAATTACTCTTACAAAAGTATCATCATCATCCTCTTCCTCTTATTGCTTTTAATCATATCCTTTAGGTGCACATTTTTCTTCTTCCTCCCCCACTATATTTTCCACTTCCCTTTTTAGGTAGTCATTAGATTTATGGTCTGATTCATTACATCTATAACACTTAGCTAGGATGGGCTTGACATAAGGATCAATAGATTTTGAGGTTGATAAACCTACCTTGATCGAACTTTTACCATTAGTGTTGCTTTTCCCAACACTATCATATATCGAGGCTATATTAACACCTCTTTTCCTTTCTCAATGGAAGTCTTTCATTTCTATACCACTTAAACTCCTTTGAATTCTTAGTAAGCATAAATTATGCCTTCGTAGCCAAGTGCCTAGCATCTTAAATTGTCAATACCATTTAAATCTCAATCTTATCTCTTATATTTGACTTCAATCCTCTCAAGTACCTTGAAGCTTATTGGGGTTAGATTTCAGATAATTGATTGTGGGCTACCAATGTTAAAAACTGTGCGGTATATTAATGAACATCCTACTTCCTTGGTAGCATTGTAGTTATTATAAAAGATGTATTTTTCATAATCTGGTGCTAGAAATCTCCCCTTTAATTATTATGTCGTTCTCCTTTATGAACAAACAAGACTCTTATAAACTCTTCTCTTGGTCTCATTCAGTTGATCCCACCATATTAATGCTCCCCTTTTAATCTATAAACTACCAACTTGATTTTTCTCTCCTTAGGAATCTCAATATAGTCAAGGAAATATTACCTCTATTAACTGATCCAAAAATGCTTCTATATCTAAATCACCACTAAAGGAAGAGAAATCTGCCTTTATTTTGATACTTATATTCTTCTTTATCATGTCTTTAATGAAGAACTTCTTTCTCATTGCTGAACCTATTGTTATAAATCTATAGTGCACGATTTTGAATGTAAGAATGTATTGTATAGCCATCTTCCCTATCAATTTGATCCTAGTTCTCCTATTATTATATCCTTGCAATAATAGTTACAACTAAACTCTTATCTGCACCAATTATTATTCTATATTGTGATTTGACTCCTTTTGTTCGTCAATTACTCTCTAATTTTTTTTCTTGTTGATGTTGTTGGCCATTATTAGAAGGCTAAGCTTTAGTTTTTCAAGGCTCTAACCCTACCTAACGTAAAGTAGAAATAACTTATTCTAATTTAAGAATAAAAATATACCAACTCTAATCCAAGATTTAAAGAAAAGTTCAAAAGAGATCAAATTTGCCCTAACACAAAGTTTACTCAAAATATAACTCTAAAATATATATTTTATTCAAAATAGAACTCTAAAATATGAGATTTACTTGAAATAGAATTGTGATAACTCTGAGGATAATTTTTTAGTCATTTTCAACGTGAATTTATGTGTTTTGATTTCTCATCATTCGCGTGATTAATTAACACTTTTTTATTACTGTCTTTAGTTATTTAGTTGAACTAGTAAAGAAACTAAATATAATTTTTATTTTAAAAATTATTAATCCAATTTGTGAGGAGTTTAATTAGTAATCATTTCAAGAGGGAGGAAACGAGTGCCCTTAAGTGTGCAAGAGTTGATATACTTGGAATTGAGATTAATGCTATGTTTGGTTGGTGGTTATTAATGAAATAAAATGAAATGTAATATTATTCTATCATTTGGGATGATGGTTTATAATAAAATAAGATGGAAGGAGAAAGCTTCACATTACATTTCATTTTATCCTAAACAGTAAAAATAAGTTATCTCGATTTAGGGGATTTAGAATGAAATATAAAATGATAAATAAAATTTTATTATATTATATTATGAACCCTTTTCATCTCTCTCAAACAATAATTTTCTTATATTACATTCATTTACATTCTATTCTATTGTAAATCATTTCATTTTATTATACTTTATTAAAAATCTTACGCTCAACCAAACATAGCCTAAAGGTATATGAGTTTGCTTTAAGAATAATACTATGTGTTTCAGAGGGGAACAAAAAGGGCGACGTTCGTCATGTCTCCAAGGTATCCAGCTTCTTTGTTCCTCCTAGACAATGCCAGAATGATAAAATATGAGCCTTTTAGAGTAACGGTTTGTGCTCAAGATTATCATTCCAAAAGTCAAACTTGAAAAGAAGTTTAATTGATGTGCAAGCGGAGGATTGATTAATATCATGGGGGGTATTGTTTTGGGATTTTATTGTTCGAAACTGAAACTCAATGTAATCTCTAACTGTTAAGAGAGGTTAGTTTGATGGGGCTGTTAAAGAAAACTTAAGAAAAGCTTCTAATAACGGGATCTATAGCCTCATAGGTTGGTAACAAATTTGGATTGAAGTATATCCATGCTCCCATATATGCTTTGAGAATTAGAGATTAGATAGGAGTGGAAGACAAGGAATAATTAATTACAAGGGTGGTTTCAAACAGATGAGAAAAATTAAATAAGAGCCACATCGATACTAATGTGGTAATTAATAAAATTAAAGATTTTGTCAATTATAAATTTTATTAAGACGATTTTAAAACGTAACTTTTTTAGAATAACATATTTTTAAGTATCAATTCAATTCTCAAAATTTTAAAAATTTTCAATTTAATTGACCGGCTTTTTATACAACTAATTCAAAATATTAGTTTAATTAGTATTTTGCTAATTTTGATAATGAAAAGAATTCACATGAAATTTTAATATAGATGTTAAAATTAAAGAAAATGTTTTTACCAAACAAAAATGAATGTTAAATACATTATTTTTGTTGAAGAGCAATATTTGTTAGACAAAGAAATTTGTAATAATTATTAAAAATATTTTAAAATAAATTATCTGGACATAAAATATTTTATTTTTTATTAAAATATCATTAACTTAAAATTAAATAATAAAATTTAATAAAGGGTGACCCATTATAACATACAAAACTTTTTTTTTATTAAAACAGTTATTTAAGTTTCTTAGTGAAATGATTAATGAAATCGTTAATGACCCAATCGTCACAATCGAATGAAGATTAGCGGTCAATCAGTGGCAGCTAGGGCACCACTCGCCAGTTCGCTCGATATTCGATTCACTGTGTCATGATTCCACATAATCTGGGCCCCCGGATCTGATAATTCGTGACCCGGATCCGAACGAAACTGAAAATTCCCCACGACCCGTTTTCCAAACATCCAAAATAAAACCCAAAAGTCATCTTCCTAATTTAACCACAACCACCTTCCACAACCGTATGCGGCGGTTCCCGACGTTGAACTAAAACCTAACTCCTGAAATCCGCCGGAGTGTAGTCGCAAGTTTCAATTATCAGCTCATCTGTCCAAAGATGGTTGGTACGTGTTTTAGAATTTTCGCGCGGTGGGCTTTTTATCATTTGTTTTGAGGGTTGATTGTTGACTATGTTTGGTGGACATGGAAAAGGCGCGCAATCTGAACGAGAAGAGAAGGTCTCGTTGGAGCTCACTGAAGAGATCCTTCAGAGCATGGAAAGTGGCATGGTTTTCAGGGACTATGTAAATTTTTTATCTTCTCTGTTCTGTTGTACTTCGAACTTGGAGCCCTAAGTTGAACGTGCTTGGTTATTTTCATTATGCCGCTTGATTGAAGTTCTTTACTTTTCTTGTGTTTAACAAATTTGTTAGCAGAATGGGAGAATTAGTTCACTGGATTTTCATAAGGCTTCAAGTTATCTAGTGACTGCTAGTGACGATGAATCCATTCGCCTCTACGATGTTTCCACTGCAACGTAGGCTTCTTTTTGTTTTGTGTGTTATGACTAAGCATTTTGGTTGCATGTTTCTTGTGAGTTTTATGTTTTGAATTGTAAGAGCTTGCTGCGTTTTATTGAGAAAAGGTTTGATTTTTCAGGTGTTTGAAAACAATCAATAGCAAAAAGTATGGAGTGGATCTTGTTTGCTTTACATCTCATCCGACAACTGTTATATACTCCTCCAAAAATGGTTGGGATGGTATGTTTATCGGCAATTTTTCTTCCCGTACTGATTTGGTTTTAGTCTCTTGTTTGGTTGATGTGGTGGATTAACTGCATGATCTTATTCCTTCAGAATCATTGCGACTTCTCTCATTGAATGATAATAAATACTTGCGATACTTCAAAGGTCACCACGACAGGTTTAGTCACTTGTATAACTATAATAGAATTTTCTCTTGGTCATTGCTTCCTTTAGATATTTCGGTGATAGAATGATCATCTTGTGTTGTTTCTTGTAGGGTTGTCTCACTAAGCTTGTGTTCTCGAAAAGAGTGCTTCATCTCTGGTTCTCTTGATCGAACAGTTCTGCTTTGGGATCAAAGAGCTGAGAAGTGTCAGGTATACAGCAGAGGATAGAGATACTTGCTTTAGAAAAATATACTTTCCTTCGTGAGCGTAATTTCTGATTCTCTGTATATCTGTTTTAGGGTCTTTTACGTGTTCAAGGAAGGCCTGCTGCAGCATATGATGATCAGGGGCTTGTCTTCGCAATTGCTTTTGGAGGATACATCAGAATGTTTGATTCACGCAAATATGAAAAGGTGCATAATGATTGTTGTTTCATAAGTTGGTTATCCAGTTTATGACTGTTTGGCATGCACTTAACCAGAAACTCTAAAAGCTTGTAGGGTCCTTTTGAAATCTTCTCTGTTGGGGGAGATATTTCTGATGCCAATGTGGTTAAGTTTAGCAATGATGGGAGACTTATGCTTCTAACAACTGGAGATGGGCATATTCATGTTCTCGATTCGTTCCGTGGGACTCTTGTACGTACATTTTCAACAGTTTTCCTTTCTTTGTGGTCTGATGGAAAGTTTGAACTGGAATTCCCTTGATCCCTTTGAGTCTCCTTTTGGTGCTTATGTCTTAGTATTGTTACCAGTTATCCACCTACAATGTAAAGCCAGTGTCAGGCGATTCCACGTTAGAGGCATCTTTTAGCCCAGAGGGAATGTTTGTTATATCAGGTATTGCATCTGCTTTCATGTGCCTGCTTTGTCTTCTAATATTGACTTCAAATTTTCAGCTTATTTCTTCCTTTGAAGTCTCTTTTTCTGTTTTATCTCAAATTCATTTTGTATTACATGGAAATTCCTGCAATCCTAGTACTTATTTCATTTTCTTGGCATCTTAAACCTTGACAGGTTCAGGTGATGGTCGTGTTCATGGTTGGAGTGTGAGGAGTGGAAAAGAAGTATGATAAACATCATTCCTTTATCACATCATTTCTCTTCTACATCACTTTGTGGACTATGAGTTTGAGAATTTTTATCCGAATGATACTATTCTACAGTGACTGATATCATCTCTTAGTTGAGGTTCTCTTTTGTGGGACCGGGGTTTGGGAATTCCAGTATAAAGGATCTTCTAACTAAACTAGCTGTTTTCATTTTCTTAATTTTTTGTTTACCTTCTTCATCTGAGCTGCCTGGTTGTCTGATATTCTTGGAGTAATTTCCATTTGCTTCATATTTGTTATATTTACCGGTATGATTGTTTTTGTTATTCGTAGTTTGTTACTTGCTTATACTAGGCTTGAGAACCAATTTATGTGCCCTCCAGGTCGCAAATTGGATGACTTATGAAACTGGGCCTCATGTAATAAAATGGGCCCCTGGAAATCTTATGTTTGCAACTGGGTCTTCGGAGCTATCATTTTGGATTCCAGACTTATCTAAACTGGCAGCTTATGTTGGAAGGAAGTAGAACTTATCTAGTAAGTTTTGTGATTAATTTTTGTCAGTCCTTTTCGTTTTCCTTTTCTTGGTCCAGTTTTGAACTTACCTTTCCAAAATGTTTTCAGTTACTGCAGGATATTTGTTTTGTTGATTATGTGGTCTAATTTATGAGAAGCTGTTTGCTGAGAATGAAGCTATCTATTGGTGAGCTGACCACTTGGTCACTGCCTCACATCGGCATTAAATCCACAAGGAAGCGTAGCATAACTACCAGTATCAAAGTGCAGCAACCTCCTACAGAAGCTAGCCTGGGGACGCACTTCCCAGTGTAGGTGGTGACTAGGATCGTCTTAAGTACATGTTGTAAGATTACTCGGGGACACTGTTTTACTTTTAGTGACTATTCTACAAATGCAGCCAAGAAATATTCTTAGAAACATATGTACAGTGAAAGATTTTGCTGACTGGTCCTCGTTGTCGTAAACGTATGGCAATGAAAGAAATGAAATACATCAGTAAGAAGCTAAAGCCAACAATTTGACACCAATAGCTTCTTTGGATTCACCTTCGTTCTGGAGTCTATTCACATTTTATTGAAAATAGAAGCTCTGATTTAGAGTAGGGGCCTGGTTGTTTCGCTCCTTTGAAGGAAAATTCCACTCTAGCGGTCAATACACGATAGTTAGTAGGTAGTAGAGGAGGTAGACTGAGAAAATGGACCGTGGGTCCTTTACAAGTTGTCAATTCATCGACAAAAAATATCCATGGAAAGCATTATTGGATTGAAAGTAGTCGAAGAGTCCTTATCAACTTCCAATCCCTCAGCTGGGTAACCGAGAGAAGGTTCCAACCAAGCTGGCTGAGGAAAAAAGACGTTCAGGCTAGGCTAGACTCAGTTTCTCTCTCTTTTTAATACCCTCTCGTTAACGTTATAATTTACAAGAATCAAAAGCAAATATATGACTTGAAAGAGGAAGATTGGTGTGAATCGAACTTGAGGCTGACTGGTTTTCTGTTTTACTAATTTGTGCAACATATTTTTAACATGTTAGTGCCTTCCCTTGTTCTTCCACATGAAAATTAATTTATCTGGGAAGGGCATTTTAAGCAGAACTGGGAAATTATACACAAGGGAAGGTATGAATAAAGGGCAACGTAACCAACCAAGAACCAGCCGTTTCAGAACTTTCATCAAATTGCTGGAAATCGTGATGTTATGTCATTACTCGTAAGGGATATTACGTACTTGACGCCTCAGAAAGCGTTGGAGATCTTGTTGGATATACCAATCAAGTGTCTCTCACTCTCACTTTCTCTATGATATCTATCAACCATGTAATCGAAGCATTGTCTATAGTTTCCAGAATGAGCCCCTTCTCTTCTAAATGACAGTTGGGTCCTTCCCTCACGATAAACTGTGGAAACTTGTCAAACCAGACAAGGAAACTCCTACTCAAGAGGGAGCCTCTTTTCAATTATTACGCTTCTATTTACTAAAAGTGGTAGAACTCTCTTAAGTCTTAACAGGGTCAAGGAAGATGAGACATTAGATGCATTGGTTTAATTTCCGATTTCGTCAGCACCAATTAATTTGTACCGCGTAATTCTATTCCAATTTGATTTGTTTTCGTCTGATTCCACTGAAATGGAGAGCATTTGTTATCGCATGAGCAAATGCCAAGAAAATGGAAGGAAGATACAGTAACTTGATTTTAAGCTATACTCTTGATTTATATGATAAACTTATTGCTTATTCCAACTCTTCTTTTCTTTTGACATTGTCTTAATAATATTCTAGCTCCTTTGAGGTCATCTTACCCCAACTCTTTGTTGGGCTGTGTCGACACTTGTCCTCGGTAACTTTGTCCACAAGATTGATGACGGTATAGTATTGTTGAAGATAGTACAAAATTTTTTAGGAAACATTATTCTCATTGTTTGACAGTCACTACACCAATATATGAACTGCTAGTTTATTCTAATATTTAACCATGCGCTTGTTAAATATAGCCACAGCTTCTCTCATAATAGAATGAAGGATAGGTGGAAGCTGATGTTGGATTCTAAGATGTATACGTTATGAAAAGTGTTATAAATTCGAGACCCTTAGATTATAATTTAGAACAAGAAGTTAAGTATGCAACATGCATGATGCATGATGCAATTTCATATAAAACTTTAAAAGGTGACATTAAATAGTATAATAGAATGTAGTGTGATACCATCAAAGACAAATATTTACTTTACTAATTCGGACAAACTTCCACTATGCAGTGCAAGTAGGCTTCTAACTTGCAATTGAACACTTTTATTTGACCATCTATTTGAGGATAGTAAACCAAAATTCAAGCTAAAGACATAACTTGCATCTTAAAGAACATCTGTCAGAAGATGCTTAAGAAAATAGGATCTCTATCACTCAAAATTGTCACTAGCTTGTTATGCAATTTTGAAACATGATTGAGGAACAAAGAAGTCACCTTAGTTGCTGAATATGAATGAGATAAAGGAATAAAATAATCATCCTTAGTCAACTTATCAACCATTGTAAAAATCAGCGTATACCCTCTAAACCTTGGCAGATTTTCAATAAAATCCATATGTATATCAAACCAAGTTTTATGAGCAATAAATAAGGGTCGTAGCTTTCCAGGGTATGCTATTGTGGCATACTTATCATTTGGCACATCTCATATTTTCAAATAAATTACCTTATTTGTCCCCACATCCTTTTCTAATAGAAATACAAAATCTCGAAAAAGTTCTAAATGGCTTATATGAACTTTCACAAAAATCTCGTAAAATAATGATATAATTTTGGATATCAATACCTTATTATCTCTTACCACCAACCTACCTTTCTAAAAAAAATTGTTATACCAAATCTAGCATGATTTTAGCATCTCCTCTGGTTGGATCTTTTGTATCAATAACTATATATGCACATAGGTTCTAACTCCTAATTCTCTACAACACAATAATATGAATTTGAGAGATCATCAAAGTATGTGATTCCATACTGTTGACTCTTGATGTTCCATTTTTTGTTATGTTGTCTACTCCTCTTTTGTATTTGATGTTAAGTAACTTAGGCAATTGTGCTTATTGAAAAGTAGTAGTAATCTTCTATTCAAGTTGGTTTTTTTTTTGATCATTTTGTGTCACAAATTTCCTACCAGGATAATATGGAATCACAACCATTGAGATTAGTGATTCCTTCTCAAAAATTTGTAAATTATACCTTTTAGAAAAAAACTTATACTCACATATATAAGGAGATGTCCTTCTTACATTAAAACAACTCTGAAACCAAGGCATCAACTTCCACTACAAATGGTTTATTAAAATTAGGTAAATTCAACATTGGTCAAGAGACTAAGGCAGCTTTAAGAGCATTAAAAGTATCTTCAACTTCTTTCTACCAATTAAAGCATTGTTTTTAAACTAAAGTTATTAAGGATCTGCTTAATTGACCATAACTTTTAGTAAACATCCTATTAAAAGACTTCTTAATTATTTCAATTTTAATGAAATTGGCCAATTTTATATTGCCAATATCTTATTTGGTAGAAACTCTATTTGTTAATATGTATGGCATAAATAGTCAACTCTTTTTGGCCCCAAAAAAGCATTTAGATTTCTTGATAAACAAATATTAATTCCTCAAAGTTTGCAAGACTTGTTAGAGAAGATGCAGATGTTACTCCAAGGAAGGACTATATACTAAATTTACTCAAATACAGTTTAAAGCTTAAATTCATTAACTTTGAAAAGTAGTAGGATTATTAGTTTAACCTAAAAGATATAATCAAGAACTCATAATATCTTTCATCAGTCTTGAAGGTAGTCTTCTAAATATCTCTATTAAACATGTGGATTTGATGATAATAGAGCCTTAATTCCAATCTAGAAAAATTTTTTGCATTACCTAATTCATCCATTAACTCTCCTACCGAAAAAATTAGAAAATTTTCTTTCTTCATACATTTATTTACAGCCTTATAATTCACACACATTCTCCACGAGTTATCTTCTTTTGCACCAAAATAACTAAGTAATGAGAAAGGCTGGCATTGTATTAGATAACCCTATGTTTCAACATACTCTGGTTAATTCTTCTATCACACTCTTTTGATACTGCACATACCTATAGAACCTTATGTTCAGTACCTTCCTTCAAAACAGCCATATAATCATGATGTCTTCTTAGTAATAAATCCATTGGTTCAATAAAAATATCTTCATGTTATGCTATTAAGCCATTAATAAGGTCTTAACTATTCATGTTTTCTTTATTCTCACTTACTTCCAACTCCCAAAATTAATAATCGAGCTGAAGTAATTTACCTATTTCATATCATCTAAGAGCATTAATAATAAAAATTTATAAACAATACTTACATTCTTCAAGCTTCCCATTTATCTTTGTCTAATAACAACTTAACTTTATATTCTTATCTGCATTGTAATTCAAATATTTCTCCTTTCCACTCAAAGATTATAATACCATTCTTATAGTTAAAAACTACACCATTTGAACACTTTTGACAGTTATATGATTTCATAAGATAATTTACTTATGTAGGTGGGGAGCCAGTATTTTCTAGTTCACACGACCTATTACGTCAAATGCTTGTCAAAAAACGTAGGAGATATTTAAAGAAAGAAAGTGATAGTATTCTATTTCAGCAAGCTTTTCAATCAAGTTGCAATTACAGGCGAGGCCTCTCTCTGACCTAATAACTAAGATTGCCTCCCCACCTAGCTAAGATTTTTTTGTTGCTAAATATTATGGCCTAAATGGGCATTAGGCTCTAAACTCCCTGAGAATCCTTAGTCATTTAGTTATAATCTAGTCCTATTGCCAAGTATGTTGTGCATGATTCTTATCAAGGAGGCAAGGCCAATATGAGTTAAATGACATACTCACAATGACTCCATCTTTCTTCTTAAAGTTGTTGATGAGAAGTGTACCATAGAGAGATTTGTTCTAATATTTATAAGTTAATGATAATGTGCATTAACAAATTTGAAGATGGTGATGAGAAGCATGTTACATTAAGAAAGAAGTGCTCTATCCTTGAAATTTTAAATTAAAAGAAAATGATGGGAATTATTTCAAAATTTTAGAGTTGATAAAATTTCTTTAGAATATGTCTTAATTTGTTTTTAATCTTATCTTATAAGTCAAATGCATTGGCCGAAATATCTATTTTAGTTTTTTGTATTTTGCTTATATAAAGCAACCAAGTTTATTAATAAAACTACTTGAGCATATTCTTTTTATCTTTATCTTATCTTATATATGTTCTTTTCCTTAAAATTTCAACAGAGAAAATATAAGGAGCTCAAATTTAACTGATGAAGGGTAACTTCTGCCAGATTTTTCGTCCCAATAAAGTATAGTTTAAAAGTTATGTAAACGTTAATGTCTAACTTGAACATTCCAAAATGTTAGAATTTAAGTTAGATTCTAACGTAAATGCAATGTCGGCCCTGGGCAGGGGCCAGCAGGGCACCTGTTCAGGGTCCACTTTGAGAGGAGGCCCCTCTTTAACAGCCCCCTCTCATATAACGTTAAAGTTATAGTCATTAAATGACTAAGTCTTTAACGTTATTTTTGGAAATCTTTTACTTGTGCAGGGAGCAAAAAGTGGATGTCTTTTTCTACGAACATTGAAATTTGAAAGACTCGTTTACGTTCATTTATAGCCATTTTCATTTATGACCAAGATGTAAACTTTCTCGTTTGTGACATACGATCATAATCCATGCTTTTAAATGACTTTAACGTTAAAAAATGTTAAAGTCATTAACATTTAATGCTGTAATTTTTTTTAATGTAAAGATAACTTTGTGGTCCCATGCTTATAAATAGTCTTGAAATATTTAAGTGTATTTTTACCTTCTAATTTCTTAATTTTCATCAATATATGTATTTAAAGTACTCCAACTCAAAAATTAGCAACAAAAAATTTTGCGATTCTGTCTTCTTAGTTCTGAGTATAATTTAAAGGTAAAGTTTCTAATTTTTAATATATTTTTATTCTTTGTTTTTTATTTTAATATTAGATATTAAATTTTGCTATTTATTTTGTCCATGTATCACAAATATAATACCATTTATATATCTTTGTGATATATTATGAAGCTGTCGGACAATATTGATCTTGATAATATTATTAATGATTTTGCATCTAGAAATGCACGGAGAAATTGTTTTTCATAAATTATGATCCTCTATGTATTTGTTAGTGTTATGATCATTTAATATTTATTTGATTATATAAACTTATAAATTGAATCATTTATGTTTCATACAAATATGTAAATTTAAGTATATTGTCAATTTATTGAGGCCATTTTTTTAAATTTCGCCCAGGAACTATAAAACTATAGGAACGGCCCTGCGTAAATGTTAGAGTTTAAAGCACACTTTTAGCCAGGTATAAATTGTTTCTTTCAAATTCATTCATAGTCACCTTAGGTATCCTTTTATCATTAGTTCATTATAATTTTTTGCAAAATCATTTCCTTTAATTCCTCAATTGTTTTCTTATACTTAGCTTTTATCTCCTACATATATATGATTATTCAGGTTTTTCTTCAAACGTATAACGTCATAAGATCTAATTTTCTCAATCATCTCCTCTTATTCCATTGAATTCTTGTTGAAATAACTCTAATATGGATTGACATGGTTAAAATTTCAATTGACGACTTGGGTTTCATTACGTTTGAAAAATTTGATAAAATTAAAATTTAAAAAACATCAAAGAAGAGAGAGAGAGAAAACTACAGATTGTACGAGTTGATTAATTGTCGATAAGTTGTAACCAACGATTATTATAGCCGTTAATTCCTCTCTTCCAATTATTTACACGTCTTATTCTGCAGATTATTTTCCTTATTTACAAAACAACACACTGCTGATCTCAGCTTCTCTTGATTCGATGCTGTCCCAGTAATACTTCAATACCTTCATACCTTCGAGCTGTATCAAATTTTCATTTTTAAAGTCTGTACCTCTATAGATGCAACTACTTTATTACGTTAAACACTAATCTTATAGCAACAATTTGTTTCTCATCTGCAAATTGAACCTGTGAGCGAAGTAAATTTTTTATGCAACTCGACTATAATTGCAATTGTCAGGTTCGTCATTGACAAACATTATCCAATACCTTGCCATAGTTCTCGACGTTTTTTTTTCCTCACTGTCAAGTAGAAAGATGATTTTTATGCAATATTGAGGAATCATGATCCTGTCAAACAAACTGTAGTTTTCATTATAATTGGCAATATATGCATATGCTGCAGCTGAAATTTTATCTGAAATCTTTTTTAGTATATTTTGCGACTGTGAACAAGTGAGTTCATTATGCGACAAGTGTCAAGTTGGGAACAAGTGAACAAGTGGCATACACGAAGGTAGCTACAAGCAACCTGGCTTAGCTTAATTACGTAAGAAACCGCTTCTTAGTTACCACTAAACAGATGGGGAACAATGTCAAGGTGCTAAGTGTAAGTTTGCTTAAGATGGTTTGAGGCTTCACAACGATTAATGTTTTAGAGAGAATCCGGTTGCTGAGCAGTGTAAGAGTTGAGGCTAAGCTCGAGGGAAGCATAAGAGCCACCGTGATGTTCATCGGAGCCGCCGTACCAGTTCTTATAGTAGCAGTTGTTTTTTGGGTTGTGCTTGATACTGCAGAAACCATTGATGTCATCGCGGTGCATAGGGAAGAGAGGAAGTGTCTCAATATCTGGCGTTGCTTCTGCATCTTCGAACTCCTCTTGGTCTTCTTGATCTTCTAGGGTTTCTTTGGCTGATATTCGATTCTCAAGAAGATAGGTACAGGATGTGCTATAGGGGTCGACCCCCACCCATTTATAATTCTGGTGGTTTAAAGAACCACCACCAATACCATTGTTGGAAGCAGCTGAGATAGAACATTCCTGGTTTAAACAGAAAAAAGGATCACAAGGGGGTTTATATAATGATTTGAAAAGGGTTATGAAAAGTGAAGAATTTGATTGAATAAAAAGCGGAGAAAAACTAGGGCTTGAGGCTCTATTGAATATATCCATCTGTTCTTCTACTATTATATGTCGTACACTTCATTAGTACATGTGCTCACAAGTTTGTCTCTACATGATGTCCCGTTATTTTTTGTCTTTTTTGAGCAAAGAAGCCGGAAAGGGTTCCGCCTTTTATAGACGTTTCAAGAAACATTTTCTAACCGAAATTGCTGGTACATGTTAGAATGCAAAACAACAGTTAACAGTGCATGCAAAGGGGTGAAGACATTGATGCTCACTTCTTGTATATCAATACCTAGCAAATATAGTTAGATGAGTCACACAAAGTGCCAAACTTCATCAAAAGCTTTATAAAGGCATCAACTTGAACCTTAATTTCTTTGGTAATCAATGCTCACCCTAAAGTTCTTTTCCATGGTAAAAGATCCATATGCATAGTTTCCTGTATGCCCAAGTGTAGAAAGAATGGTAGCTGATGATGGAGATGCTGAGGATGAACCTTCAAGAACAAAGAAATCGACATGGAGTAAAACGAAAAAACAAAAACTCTTCTTTCACAAGTATTCGGACATCATGTGAAGTCGAAAACTAAGAAAAGAACGAGAAGGAAAGGGGAAAAATCACCAGAACTATTGTTGGGACACTTATTGTGAAAGGAGTAATCGTCAGGTCTCCAATTAGCAGCATTTCCTACGGTTCTCTGCTGTATGGGGGCATCATTGGTGAATCTTTTCTTCTGCCTCTCACGAGCTTTATGATTCTGAAACCAATAAAAGACATTCTTTCCTTCAATCTTACCGTACTGTCTAAGCCTAGCCGAGATCCTCTGAATCTGCTCTGCGTTTGGGGACCTGAGTCCAGTGTTGTAGTAAAGGTCCTTCAATATTCTTATCTGGTCAGTAGTGGGAGTCCACCTTGTACTGCTTTGCCTGCAAAGAAAGCTTCCTTTGGCACCGCCGTTATTTTCCTCGTTTGGTGGTTGTTGTAGTTGTAGTTGTTGGTTTGGCTGCTGCTGCTGTTGTTGAGACTCCATGATGGCTTTGGAAAACAAGAAGAGAACAAAGAGAAACCAACAAGGCAACTGAGAGAGAGAGAAGAGAGGGTAGGTGAATACATATGAAATGGAGAGGAGAGGGCTGAGGTCTATAAAGGTACAAGGAGGGTAAAGAGGCACATGGAGAAGTGAAGAAGAGAGTATATCAGATAAGTATCTTAGAGAGAAGGACTGAAGTGGACAGAGAAGGGTTCACAGAAAGGGAAGGGACAAAACGGGGTTTAGAAAGGGAGTGTTTCAGTGGAATTGCTTGGAACAAAAGGCATGACTGTGAATGTTTAATCCCAGCGAGCCTAGCTTTTGTGGTGACAGAGATAGAAAGTAAAAGAAAGAAAGAAAATCAGGTATGAAGTGATATATTAGATGGAAGGAAAGGAAAGAGGCTTTTGTGAATGAATGAATGAAATGGATTTGTTCTTGGAGGTTATGCTTTTAATAGAGATATAGTCCTCTTTTTTACTAGGCCAAAAAGGCAGTAAGTGTATGTAGAATATATTCTTTGTTAAAGGACAACATGGGTCCCCACCAGGCTAACTACAAGGCTACACATAGTCATTAGAGAATGGTTCTTCATTCTTGGTCTTGGTTACCATATAGGTTAGGAAGCTTTCTTTATGTCGCAATCTTCCCACTTTTAGTGCTTTGATATGTTAAGCTCTACCATCCTCTGCAAGAGTTTCTGGAATTAGCAAATCTCTCTTTGGAGGCTACGGGCACGCCAGAACTTTATAATTTACAGGTGCCAAACTGTTGTATGGTAAGTACATAACGCATTCTCGACCAAAATAAACGCTTAGGTGGCTACAAGTGAAGGGTTTAATAGTTGGAAAAGGTTTTATATAGCAACTTGACAAAAAGATTGTGTGAGATAGGCTTTCAATTATTGTGATTGAAATATCTTTGCATAAAGAATCCACCAGCTTTGAACTCTCTTTAGGAGTAAACATACGAGCACTGTCCGAGCATTTCAGTTCAGCAAAACCATTGACCGAATTAAGGAAACAAAGCAGGAAGGAATTTCATCATCCACATCCTGGTATTGATTTAGAGAATTATGTGACTATCATTAAGTTTCAACATTTACAACGAACACGAGAAAAAAGTACCAATCAGCAACCTATGAAGAAACTTTGTGAAGAAGAAGAAGAGAAACAGGTTCACTATCACAATGCCTGCAGCTCTTCTGATTCAGAGCATGCGCCCGCCCCAAAATTAAATGCAAGAAGGCAAGAGCATTTAAAGAAGAGATGTCAGTGTTTTCTGGAGCTTTTGCATAAGAAGACCATCATCAAAAGATCCATGGTGCCTGGTTGTGTTTTCTTTTCCCTATAACGCCCAAGTTCAGCATCAAACTTCATAGCTAAAGTACTCAGTTCTTGCTTCTGCTTTAGTCTTTCAAGGGATGAAACAAATTGTTTCCATGGAAAGTTCTCTACCTTCCATACTCTACAAGGAAATGTTGAAATCAGCATTCTGACTTCAATTAAGTTGCTTGTAATACTTTTTTCTATCGCATGCAGGGCCTGATGTCACAGAAGCCTATGATATTCAGAAATTCACTTATACCTTCAGGATACACAAAACTGTTCTAAAACTAGTGAAACATGGAAAAATAGTGCATTTAAAGTCATTGGCTTCGTCATGACTTCCAATGAGGGGTTGCGTTTTCTGGAGCCCAGTGAAACTAAAAACTTTCATGGTTCTTATGAATGATACCAGTGGAACTATGAACTTCGATGGTTCTTACAACATTATCGCGTTATACGCTCATATTGGATGATGAATAATTTGGGTTATCTCTTGAAACGTTGCAAGAAATTGTAAGCTAATAACCAGATCATGTTTGCTATTTTTTTCATAAACCAACATCAATAGGTTTAATTTCTTATTGCACTATATTTCACAAGTTAGCTGTCACTGAGGGTAAAGACACGGTATCAAGCCTTTTCAGTCTTCAGTTTGATGTTTACCAGAGCTATCAGGAACGTACAAGGGATTCTAAATCCAAGTTCCTTCTGTTTCTTCTATTCTTCGATTGAAGCTCTCCTTTGGTTTATGAGTTAGCTACGAGACTGGAAAGACAACAGAAAGTGACAGCAGTAAAAGCTTTCGTGGAGAACTAGTGTTTCTTGTTCCTCAGTCTGGGATATTAATAAAGTCTGTTTTATCAAGGTGTTAGTCCATATTATTGGTAATGGTAAAAGCTTGTTGTTTTTAAATAATGGGTAATGTTGGATTGGTAATATTCGATCACCTTGAATTCAACTTGTTGCAGTCTCATTCCCTTTCTTAACAATTCTGACAGTTGCAGTCTCTCATCTCTCTCACTCACTCACTCATCAGTCTCTGATTTTAACTTTTTCAGATTGTGTTATTTCTTTGATATTGACACTTCCATCATGAGATTTTGCTCTCCTTATCATGCATTTACATCGGGTTTTGTTCAATCAGAGATCTCACGCACATACACCGGAAGGAAACGATACACTGTGATGCTGAGGATGTTTGTTTCTAGGCAAAATTGTTAATAGTCAGTGTCATTCTCTCTTTATCAACTTTTAGACCAATATGTCGGAAAGGCAAAGCAAAAACTTTTTAGACTTTGATTTGGCAGTGAGAGTGAAGCCTATTATCATTATTACCAACATCTCTCTTATCCAAAAACCTGAGTTGCTTACCTCACATGAAGTAGTAACTCTAGTGCCTAAGTAGTGTGCACTGTGCAGTCGCAGCGGTACCCTTCCCTTTTCTTTCGGGTAATCATCTTCTTGGCTAGTATTTTCTTCCCCATATCTCCAAAGATACCATCACAATATCATTCCATATCTCTTAACCTCTCTCCTAGGCTGCTGTTGCAGTCTCATTTATCTTATCCTTCGTCTCTTATTAATTCTAAGAAAGAGACTGGCTATCACATGGAGCACATCCTAGCCGCGCACCCTTGTGTTTGTTTTGTGATTATGTGCTATTTGACAGTAATAACAGAACAGAAGTGTATTTCAAATTTCAGCATCCGAAGATCTTATGTTGTACTCCAACATATTGTATGATGTCAAAGTGAGAACTTGCTCTATTACTAGCTCGAAGTAAGCTTTATAGGCCTACGGTTGGACCCCACAATTTGTTTTGTAGGGTTTAGGCCTCAAAAACTTGACGGGTTACTTCAGATGACTACTGTTATATTAGCTTGAAGTTGCTGGACTCCTCTCTCACAAATTAGTCCTTTAAACTCTCAGTTTGGTAGTTTTTGAGTTTAGAATACTTTCGCCTTATTCCTTTCTACCAAGTAATTGTGGTTGGAACCTAATAAGAACACTGATGGTAGTGGTATGTGAATATCGTCAACTGCAGATGTGAATCTTAACCCTGAGCACAGCGATTGGCAAGCTCAAGCCTGTTACTATAAGCAGCCACACAATGGCATGAAATGACTAATGCGACTCACCCATTAATGGGCAGATTTAGTTCAAATTCAGACAAACAACATAAAATCATGTCAATGCAACAACAAACAAAGCAAAAATGGGCGGGTGAAATGGAGAAATCGTTTAGCCTGATCACTTGTAAATATAATGCATGAGCTAAACCAAAAAGATAAAATATGCACTTCTCTGAAAGTAACACAAGATAGGCAGGAGGCACCAGCCAGCCAGACAAACCCTAAGAAGATTAGAGAATCCTGCATTCTCTCTAGGTGGGTATCAACTTCAGCCTGTTAATTTCCCTGGTGATATGCAGGTGTTAATCGAAAGGGTAACCTTACAGCATTGGCAAAGATGTCATGGAAGATCATTCAAAGGCCGCATGGTTATGGTTTTGCCACAACCAGAAACTGTGACCAAAATGATTTGAATGGTTGACACAGCCTTAGAGCAAATCCCAAATCCAGAACCTTGCACAGAAACCCCTCACATTCCAATTCTCTTTCCAAGAGATTACTGTGGGATGGAAAAGAAGAGCAATATAATATAATTCCATCTTATTCACCAAAATAAGAGAAAGGATTACAACTGACATCCATCACCAATAATAGAGTATACACGTCCTATAAAGTTAATCAACTGAAACGTATACATAAAAGTTGGGATTCAAGCAGATATAAAATCTAATATTACAGTATGCAGACATCATTCCAAATGTGAAATAAAACTACAATAATACAATTGTAAGGTAAATCTTGAATGATAAAATGTACACTTGTAAATTTTTTCTGTTTCTCCAATACAAACAGTGTGGCAACTCTTCCCTATCACGTACACTCTTGCAGCCACTTGACTATTAAGAACCAAAACCATCATACGAAAATAGCTTCAAGATGGCCAACCAATAGGCTTGTGAAAAGCTCTTCCAAACAAACAACGGTCCAATCATATATCAAGAGGAACCAAACCAGCCATTACAAAGTTTCCCGCTACAGAAAGTGTCCATATAGTTCCATATCACAGTCAAGAATTCTCACGGTCATGGAAGCTTCCAAAGTAGGAATTGGGGTGCTAGGTAATGCATTTGACACGTTGATTACATGAAGATAAAACACTCATGCGATTTTGTAGCTTCTCAGGTGCTGGAATGAATGTTACTTACTTACCTAGGACCCACAATATATCCACAAGTCGAATATAAAGACCAACAAAAGTGTTCAGTCGCATCCATTAGCTGTCAATCTGGAATTTGTTCCTGTGCTTGTTTGCAGATGCTCGTCAACTACAACTTAAGTAATAACGTTCTGATAGAGAATTTTCAGCAAAATCTCGAATTTCCATCCTTGTCTCTTTCCTAGTTGGCTTCCTTTTAACATGATCTTCAAATTTATAAGAATTAGACCACTTAGTGTTGTTTGCTTAGTATGGCAATGGCTGAATCCCCTGCAAATCTGGTTCTGGAACAAACCCCACAGGCTGTTCCGTTTCATCCATTTTTCTAAATGTGATTGATATCCTAAACAAAATTGACCAAGAGGGCACAATAGTTATTCATAGGGACCAACCAATGAAATGAACACAACCAAAATATAGACTCAACTAATACCTCTTCGTAGGAACTGAAGGCGCACAATGCTTCGAAACATCAGCTGCATTTCCATTTAAGACTAGAACTGATCTGGACAGAACATATTCTGATTTATGAGCTTGCTACACAAGAATCTATGACGGAAGTAACTGCCAATAAAACCACATTCATAAAAAGGAGCAAGAAGTTTTACATAAACAACTTCACAGCAGACTTACCCCACAGGTAGAGGGATTGCAATTGAACCAGTAAACTCACCAGCACCCAAAACTTTCAAATTTGATCCAAATACAATGTTGCACTCACTTATAAATTATACAGTGCAGAAAGGTCGAAGAAAATCGTGGTTGTCAATATGGGGAGGTATACAGTCCCCTACTTCATAAATGTTGACAATACAACTGTCAGGTACACAAGTAGGATGGAGAACATGCCACTTGACCAGCCTTCTGATAGTGACTTTGAAAAGCTTAGTTATGGGATCCACATGTCCGTTTCGGAGGAAGCCAGGTGGGTTGCCATTTTTGTCCTCCAGTATTAGAGAGGAGAGACTATATGTTCCATGTATCATACTTCTCACTCATTGCATTCATTCCAAAGTTAATATATTACGAAAACATCAACATCAGCCCACAGGTTCTGAAGAACTTACTGTCGCATAATTATAACAGCATCCAAATTGAAGGGTTACACGCCCTTTGCCTCTCATCCACTTCTGTGGAGCTATATATGTTCGTTCTGTAAAAGGAAACTCTGATTTCAATAGCACATAGATGGTAAAGATACAGTGGAAAATATTGAGTCAATCTTATAATGTAACCTATATTCTCAACTTAGCTATTGTAATAAATTAACCGTCAAGTCAAATGGCTGCATCTGCTATCTCAACTTAGGGATATTCATAAGCAAGTCAGATAGTTGCACTTACTATAGCATTATCATCCATGAATTGCAACAAGGTAACAAAATGGTTCACCAAATTCTTGGACAACATAAAAGGTCAAATTGAAAAGGAAAATATAGCAGACCTCCCATCTATACCTCTGAACCAAATAAGGTAACAAAACAGTTTATCAAGTACTTAAGCAAAAGTAAAGGTCCAACCAAAGAAGAAGGAAAGAGTGGCAAAACTTCCATCTACTTCAATAATATTCTAATTCAGTACACAACAAACTAGTAGCCACTTCAATCTAACTGTCCACAACTACAACCTTAGAAACCACGCTTGAGGATTTAAACCAAAAAAAAAAAGATCAAGGGACCAAGAAATTTTACATTGCATATATGTAACCATGAACTATGCAGGCACAAAAGCAAAATCATCAACAATAAAAATAATGAACAAAAGGTCTTTATGTGTATCATTGAACATTTCGATGTTGATTCATCATTCCACTAATGGGAAGCGTGACTAGGTGTTCGAATCCCTACTAAGAACTAGCCTTCGATGCTTGCTGACACAGGAACATCCTATTCTAAAACTTTTCTGTAGCACTAAATATTACTGAGGAGTTAAAATAATGTTACATATGACACATTATAACCGAGCAACACCATCACTCTCAACAATGGTGGTGATGCAGAAGAATAAGAAGCAAGTAGGCATGTATAGCACAAAATATTGTGCTAAGATCAGAATAATACATCCATAGCCAATTCAAGTTATGCGTGAATGATTTCCAGGAAGATAAAGTATCAAAATATATCCTCTTCCAAAAGTAAAGCTGACTGTAAGAACAAAATAAAGATTTAGAATCTAACCTTTTAATTCTCCTTTTCTCTCCATCTCATAAAGTTCATAGGCATGATCAACTATCCTCTTCTGTTCTACAGCACTGAATCCACCAGTGCGAAGCTCCAGTCCCTCAAGAATATTCACTAACTTCCCTTTGAACCTCTCCAAACATATGAATCTTTTTTCCTATTAACACTCATGAATTGAATGTGCTCTCTTTGTTTTCTTGATAACTTGGGCTTCTCATCAACATTTGATACCCTCAACCCTCCAGTCAAAGGACTTGTATCAACAACCCGTTTGCTTATTTCTCGCTGCTTCTATTCCTTCACAACCGCATCTTCCTGCGCCATAACAGCCCATGACATTCGAGGACCAGTTGTCTCAGAATAATGTGACTCAACAAGAATTCCATTTGCAGAGGCTTGTGGGGCTGACTCAGACCACCCGTGTGTTCCATCCTCCCAACCACCCAATGAATTCGTGTCATCTCCATCCTTCCAACTTCCCAATGAATTCTTGTCACAATTATCGTCACAACAATTCTCATGGGACCCAATGCCATTCGTGGCCGAGTGGGTTATACTCTTGTCTGAATGCGAAGGTTCCCCCATCAAGTGCTTCAATACCAAAATTTGCTACTCAGAAATCATTAAATAGCACAATAGAAGACACAAACCTATACACATCCATAAAAAACGACATAAAAACTAAATGCTTTTCAGTGTCTAAAACATACAACAACTACTGACGTTACCGTGTAATACAGCATCCACGAAGTTTAGAGATTATAACTTTAAGAATGGAGGGAAAAACCTATACCTGGGTCCAGAGAGAGAATAAGACGAGATAGGGTTTTGGTACATTGGCGGCAGAGATCTCTGGAGCGAAAAGGAAGCCAATTGTTGAGGAACTCCAACACAATCCGAAGATCAGACGGTTGATATTGCAAGAGGAAGGGATCATCCTTCTTGATTCCGTTCAGATCTGTCATGGCTATGTCTTCTAAAAATCAAGATTCACAAACTGAGAGAAACAGCAACATATCCAACATCAAAACGCAGAGAGTTTTGTGACTATAAAAACGTTTTGAACTTTGGATGCCTACGTAATTAAGGAGCAATGTGAAGGGCTATTTTGTCAATTAAATCCGAATCCCATTAGAAATGTACGCCTGATTGTTGCGGGCCGAGCCGGGCTCTGTCACAGGATTTCGTTTGTCTGAGAAGTACACGTAGGTGTGGCCACATGTAAAAGCGGCCATCTCTGTAGATAAAATGCTAGAGATAAGCTTTCAGTTTAGGCACCGCCACTTGGTTGCTGTAAAAGCTATGGAGACCAACTTGCTCCAGTTCCGGCCGCCACAATCGCCGCCGTCAACCATCACCGTATCTACAAACTTTTTTTCTTCCACAAGGGTGTTTCAGTGTCCGACTTTCTTGTCTCGCCGTGGAAGACCATTCTGGCTAAGCTGCATAAACAGCTCCGGCGACGATGACCGGCCACAGCCAGTTCCTCCATCTATAACGCCGCCAGAGACGGTCGATATAAGGTTCAGAAGGGTGTCCAGGAAGCGGCGGAGACAGCTGAAGGAGGACGGGGATGGTGGACGGACTGCAAAGGTGCAAGCTTCAAGTATTCCAAAGAAGTGGGAAGAGATGAGCATGTCAGAAAAGGCTATGGAGGTCTACATGGGTGAGAAAGGTCTCCTGTTTTGGCTGAACAAGTTTGCATATGCTTCAATTTTCATAGTGATTGGTGGTTGGATAGTGTTTCGATTTGTTGGACCTGCGCTCAACCTTTACCAGTTGGATACTCCTCCTCTGTCTCCTTCGTCCATGTTCAAGGGTTCGTAAATTCTGAGGAATTTGTTTCATGCTTAGGTCTACTTATAGTTTAGTTTCCTTGCCAGAGCTTTTAAGCAGTGAATGAGTCTGAATGTGGAATTCTGTGTTGGAAATTTTCCTTAGCTAATATAAATTGTGAATTTCAAAATTAAATGTTTCATTTGATTCATGATAAATTATACTCAAACTCATAGAGAATAGAGACTCATTGTTATGGTGTGAGCAAGAGAGGTCTAGTAGACATGTGAGAACCCAAACCGAAATTATATATATAGAATAGAATAGAGTAAATAGCTATAGATTTTCTGGTTAATCTCCTATTATGATTCGTATGAATTACCAATACAATAGAAAGCTTTTTGTAAAAGTAGCCATATGTTGATACAATTTTGCACCTTCAAATGGACAGAGGAAAGGACAGTATTCCAAAAGTTTTCTTTTTTGATTACGGAGAGAATGATATTCCAAATACAACATCAGAATTATCACATTAGTGCAATGATATGGGTCACCAAGATTGTGTTGGGAGAAAGAGGTTGTAATCACGTAGTTCTTATTTGTAGTTGGTATTTTAACAACTGAAACGCTACTGGAATGAACAAGAAAATGTACTTAAATGCCAACATTGAGAGAAACTTAGGAAGTAGCTTCATCCACTGCATTGACATAAGATCCCCAACTTTAACTAATCTTATAGTTGCTCCAGTTAACAACCTCCTTTATAACTGAAACATCACACCCTAAAATATCATAGTCAGACAAGAACATTCGCCCTCGAATAAGTTAAATTGAAGCTATATTACATTAAATAGACAATGGTATTAACATAAACTGTAATTATGCAAGGAAAAAAGAAACAAACAATCGCATAAAAGTTTTAGGTACGTTAAACAACTAAAATTCCAAGAAAACGGGTGCATGTGTTTCAGTTTTGAGTATACAATTTCAAGGATCAAGAAAATGTTGGACAATTTTGTCATTTCTCATAAAGTTAGATAACTATTAATTGCATTTTTTAGTTTTTAAATAAATTATCGGTTAAGCTACGTAATTTAATCTAGATAAAGATATAAAGTGACTCAATAAATGATCTAGATTAATAAGTCGAAATGTGGGTAAAAAATAGGTTCCAATTAATGTGGACCAAACCCATATCGGCTTAGTGATGGGGAAGCCCAAAATGGAAGTTATATAAATGTTAAGGTCTTTTACAATTGCTTATATTAATCGTAAACATAAGGAACCTATAACCCGTTAAGAGAGTTTACGTATTGAGAAAATTTTAAAAAGACTTAGCTCGTGTCTCAGTGAACACTTTCCGTAAAGGTCTTGGTAGGTTCGTGATCGTTTAGAACTCGAAATCGGCATTGAAATTAAAGATAAAACCAAAATCAGGTATTCTGCATTACCTTCATTTTTAATTCTTTCGCGTAGATTCGAGGTATGTAATAAGGTCTATACTACGTATAACATGTGGTATCAGAGCGATTACATGATCGAATTGTCGGAAACAAAGGTTTTTCGATTTTTCATCTCATATGGTTTTCTCCATTTTTGAATCGTTTTTCAGTTTCTTACGAATATAATAACATAAAAGTGGAATACATAAGATTAGCTATGAAAAGTCGAATGGAGCAAAAAATGGAGTCCTAGGATGCCGAAAATCGCCTTTAGCGTTGGTGGGACAAGAAGACGTCTGCACATGCCTGAGGACGCTACAGTAGCGGGAGGCAGTTGCGTTTGGTTGGCGCATGCGCTGCACGCTACAGTAGTGGAAATTACGTTGCATCACGTCGCTCCAATAAGTGACGAACGTGCTGAACGCACGACTCGCGACTCGCGTCCCGAAGAGCGTGGGATGGCAGGCGCGTGTCGCTCATGCGCCCAATTGGGTCGTTCACGTGGCACGCCGGGATGGAGGACACGTGGCAGCGCGTGTGAGACATGCGTTGTACAGTAGACATACATCTAAGCATGGGCAACGTGTGACGCACACGTGCTAGACGTATTTGGCTTGCATTGGCGCTCGCACATGCTATGCATACGTGGCCTTGTACCACAGGCACCGACGTGGCGCCCACGTTAGTGACTAATGCCAGCGTGAGCTATAGTAATTTAAAAAAAACAAAAATTCCATATTTTTCGTAAGAGTGGTCCGGGATATTTTGGGTCAGTTTTTAGGTCTGGAAAATTTATAAAGTAAGTTTTTCCATTTTTCTAGATTTATTATATTAGTAATAAATTAAAGTTTAACATCAGAAAAAACAATTAAGGTATTCTAAATCTGATTTCAAGTGAATTTTCATACTTCAGATATCACTCGAGGGAGATAATTCATGTTTTTTGTGTCTCAGGTCTTATATTCAGTGTTCGGGATTGCATGATAGTCAATTAGAAAAGGAATATGAGACATTTTGAAGCCATTTTTGAGTAAATTTTCACGCAACAAACTTGCCATAAGGGAGATACATGAGGTTTTCATGTCTCAGGTGGTCGGTTCAGTATCTGGTGATGCATGATAATCACTCTACTGAGATTTTTCTTTTACGAAAGTCTCAAATGAAGTTTGAGAGAATGTCTTCAGCATGAGTGTTTTACAATGAGAACGTGCATTCAGATTTTTGCATTTTTTTTATGGTACATTAACACATACCATATGTTCGTAAAGAATGTGAGGATAACATAAAGATGCATCCCTTGTGTTTGTGGACTTTCTGAGTGTTGATGAGGATGTATTTATCATAGTGACCTTTTAAGTCAGTATTTTGAATTGTTTTGCTTACACATTAAAGGATGTCTCTGGTCTCATATTTGGTTGTTATGCCCACAGGTGTTGGCCTTATATGAGATTTTGAGATATGCATAAAGGCATTAGATAGAGGAAAGTTGTTACTTGAATGATCTATTCGCCCACAGGTGGTAGTGTTATGAGGGTTGATGATTTATACTTTGATCGCTTTTATGTGTGGTCTAGTTGCATATATTATGTATTCAGTCCATAGGTGTTTCATAATATGTATGACCAAATTTTCAGTAAATATACTATTCAATAACTTTGAGTATTGCTGTTGTCTTACGTTGGTGTTGATTTAAAGGTTTCACTATTGAAATCCTGACCGGTTTCAATTCAAAGAAGTGGATAGAGGATGTATTGAATGCTATGGAGATAGTTGTGGTTGATATAACCATAAGGACGGATAGGCTGTCTCCATTTACATCCATGACCTTGAAAACTCATAAAACAACCTATGAAACTTGGGATCGGTCTAACATATTATATCTAATGACCATTAAGAGATCCATTCCTAACCATCTAGACTTTCAGACATAGACATAGCGAAGGAGTATCTTAATAATGTCTCCCACAGGTACATAGTCTCATCTAGTGTTGAGACAAGTGCCTTAATGAAAGAATTATTCTCTACGAGGTATACGGAAGAAAAGGGGAGTAATGGAGAACATATCGAGAATAATTCATCTTCACAATAGATTGAAGATGTTGGGACTTCAATGCTTTGATAGCCCATTGTGTTGCTAAGAAGGAAAAACTCAAGTTTGCTACTTCTACAACCCTCAAAGCAGCTTAAGGGAAAACAAAGATGAAGCCCACCAAGTTCAAAGGTAGAAGGTTCAAATCTTCTCTACATGCTAAAGTTGGTCAAACCAATGCTGATAAAGGTCCCAGGGACATAAAGAAACCAGTAGTATGAGGTTTAAAAGGAAAGATTGAGACCATCGGGTTACTCTTTGGCTTGTCAATTATGAATCTAATTTGCGATAGTCGCATTAATTACATGGTGACTATATAGTGTAACATCTGATCAAGGTGCTTCTACGATGTAGTGTTTCATATCCAGGATAAAGCCAAATAAAGGGAAGGAGAAACTGATGGTTCATAGCAATGAAGAAGTGGAAGTATTATCTATAAGGGATGTATGTACTAAACTTTATTATAAAGTTCATTTGGGTTTTACATGACACATGTTATATGTGATCTTTTGATCAATTTGGACAAGGAAGTTATATGAGATCTTTTGATCAATTTGGACTAGGAAGGTTGACGTTTTGCATTTAATGCTTCTGTTCTATAGTTGTTGTTTAATGCAAAACATAATGGTACAACTTTCTTGTCATATGGTTTGTATAGAATGTGTCTTACCTCGAATTAGATAAATGCCTCTTCGTATCTTGCTAAACAAGTTATGAAATTAAGGACTCTGATAAATGAGAAGTCATACATGGTGTGACATAAAAGTTTAAGTCACATTTGTAGAGCTAGGGTTGAGAGAATGATCAAGGAAAACATTTCTCAATTCTATATTTTGATGATCTAGGAACATGTGTTGAATGTTATAGGGGTAAGTTGACTAATAAGGATATTAAAGTCAACTCATGCTTTTGACTTGTTGAGTCTGATACATACGGATATCGATAGACCTTATACAGTTGCATTGTGCAATTCTAAATGTATTCTAAAATTTGTTGATGATTATTCCCATTACAGTTATGTGTTCTTAATTAAAGACTAAAGGTTACGAACCAATTGGGAAAGTTCATCAAAATAGTCAGATTTGACTATAGAGAAGAATATCATGGCAAACATGGTGTTTCAGGACTTTAAAAGGTTTGTTTGCCAGATATATGAAATCAGTTAGAATAGTGACTTAATTTGCTATGTCGAGTAGCTATGAGTAAAATGATGTGTTGTCGAAAGGCATAATAGCACCCTAAAAGACTTAAAGAAGTCAATGTAGAGCAGGACTAATCTACCTATTTATCTAAAAGCTTAGAAACCCAACCTTGCACACATTTGTGTATGGAGCTGTCCTATTGAGGTAGTATAATCTTTATAAAGGAAGATTGCATACACGTTCCTATTCATTGCTATTTAGTAAGATATCTTGACCACTTTAAGGCTATAGCCTTTATTGTAGAGAAGGAGGTACCAAAATAGTGGAATCACAGATGGCTAAATTTCTGGAATACAATGTCTATGATGATGGTGGGCCTTTTGACCCTTCAGATGATAGCAAGGCGGATACTACAATTATCATGTACCCACTACTTATACAGTTAGATCCGGTAGATCTAGGTCTTTATACCTTGCCTGTATAGGAACAAGAATCCATACCTATAGACACAGAGCTTCTTGGGGGTACAAGATCTAATACAGTTAAGTGAATCCACTGGAGTGAGACGACCTTCTATCCTATTTGATTACATAGTCTATCAAGTGTACATGACTATGATATTAGACATGTTACGGATCTAGTTACTTTTACAGAAGCTATTTCTACCCAATATTGATGTGTGGTAAGATGCGATGAATGACAAGATGTAAGCCATGGAGTATAGTAAGGTTTGGGAGCTAGTTGATTTGCAGCGGAATTGTAAACTCGTTAGTTATAAATGAAGATTTGGACCTAAGGATTTCATGTTAAAGTTCAGCGATTTATGGGCTCGCTCAGTTGCCTAATGGTTCACTCAGAGAGAAAGGTTTACTTTATGTTACCTTTTCTCTCGTATCCTCATAGGGTACATTTTGAGTGATTAAGGTAATCGTAGCTCATGATGATATAGAGTTGCATCAGATGGCTGCCAAAACTGATTTCTTGAGTAAAGACCTTTATGAAGTGCTCTATATGGTACAATTTGAAAGATTTCAGGATCTAGATGGAACTGACATGGTTTGCGCGTTATGCATATCAATATATGGTTTACATCAAACCTTCCTAAAAGAAATACCTTACATTTGATGAGGTTGTGACCTCTTTCGGCTTCATGGAAAATAAGGCTAAAAAGATGCTTATGCTATGAGGTCAATGGGAGTAAAGTTATCTTCCTATTACTGCATGTGGATGATATATTGCTCACGTCAAATTACTTGACCATGTTGTATGAAGTTAAGCAACTTTTGGTCAAGAACTTTGACATGAAGGACCTTGGTGTAGCATCTTCTGTCCTAGGTATTCAGGTTCACCAAGATAGATCTCAACAATCATTAAACCTCTCATAGAATGCATACATTGAGCATGTGTTACAAAGGTTGAATACGGTTAATAGTAAACCTATCGTAGCACCTATTTCTCATAGTGAGTAATAAAATTTGGTATAGCATCCAAAGAATAAAGTAAAGAAAGAGGTTATAAGGTACGTTCTGTAATCTAGTATGGTTCATAACCTGATGTATGCTCGACTATATACCAGGTAGGACATTGCATTCACTGTTTGATTGTTTGGTCAATATCTAGTTAATCCAGTTGTAGACCATTGGAATATAGTCTAACGATCATTGAGATACTAAAGCAAATTAAGGATTACATGTTGACATAAAGAAAAGTCAACAGACTAAACCTCGTAGGGAATTCAGATTAAGATTTTAGCTATGTGTCTGGATGATCGAAAGTTCTCTTAAGGTTACAGGTTTGTAGATGGTATAATGTCGTGGAAGTGTGTTAAGAAGACATAAGTAACTTCCTCGACTATGTATGTAGAGTGCATGCTATGGGACTACTTCACAGACAGTTTGGCTTAGAAATTGATTTCTGAGTTGTCTGTGGTTGATTCAGTGGTTAGGCCCATTTGGTTGTACTGTGGTAATCTTCTTACCGTGTTATTTAGAAACAACAAAGAATATCACAGGGTCCTTTAAGGATGAAGAACTGTAAGTCGATCCTTTAACTAAAGACCTTCACCTACTTGTGTTTGTGACACTAGTATATAGTATGGGTGTTTTGACATCTTTAGACACTATTAGTTAGGGGTGTTTTAACGTCTTTAGACACTATTAGTTAGGGGATCGTTATGCTTGCTTCATGTATATTTGTATAGTTTGATGTATTATGATAGTATGATGGTTCATCAATAAACATGATCATCATTTATCCTCAATAATACGTGTTGTCATATATTGTCATAATACATATAATAGTCTTAAGATTTTCTCGATCTTAAGCATTTAAAAGTTATTGGGCATATATACAGATTGACCTTGTGCCTACGTCATTTAGACACATACAATTTTATTATAGATATCTATGAAGTTTGACTTGACATAGGGGGATATAAGTTTTTAATCCCATAAAGGTGTTCTCTAATACAATTTAGCATTCAGATAGAGAACATAAAGGTTTTCTCCAATGCTATTTAGCATTTGATGGGAGGAAACAAGTTTTCTGTAATGCTGTTTAGCATTCGGTGAGAGAAAATAGGATATCTCTAATGTAGTTTAGCACATGCAGTTTACCATAAAGTTGGAGAAATCGAGATCTACAAATGAAGATGATATAATTTAGATTATAAAAGAAATGCAAACTAATCAAAATAAATTTTCAGTGGAATTAGAAAAATATCAAAAAGTTTTGAAAACTCACCTCGTGAAAAACCCAAAATCAGTTGCTTTCTACACCAAAAGTCAGTCCAATTACAAAAAGTTTACGTGCGGGCTCCTATTGATGCCGTTTGCAACTTCTCAATAGTCACTTTGGTTAGTGAGGCCACACATTCTGAGACAAGTGTCTAAAAGAAAAAAGAAACAGACGAGAGGGAAGAAAGGAGATTGGGACAACAAACTAGATGTAAAAAAGATGAGTAGCAGGCTTCGAAAGGGTTTGCTAAAGATGATAATAGATATAATAAAACAAGGCTATTACCTTGTATTTGTAAAACTGTTGTGGTTTTTTTTTGTTTTCATAAATAAGAAATTGCAACAGAATTACATAAACATGTTTTATTGATTTGTTATTTTTATAAAAAATAATAAAAAGAGAAAAAAAACAGTGCCTTAGTCTTTAGTGAAATTAAAATTAACTACCACTTAAGAATTTTGACAATCTTATTTAGTTCCGCCGTGTCAGAAAAATGTCCTATGAAACCTAATATGATATCAATAACACAAATTGAATCAATTTGTATAAAATAAATGAAGTAACTATTATCACATTCCTCATGCACAACATATAGAAATAACAAGCAATTATAATTTTAAACAATCTATAAATGGGTGTTTGCGTACAAATTAGTGTGTTTACCTGAAGCAATCTATAATTGTCGACATTACTAGTAGCTTTTTGATTGTCCCCATTTTTTGCAATTTTAATTCATATTTTTGTTAGTGCAAATTATTGATCCATGGCATACAAACATAACCAACAATATAGGCACAAAAGGGAAAGAAGCCATATATGTGCATATTAACCCGTCGACCCCATACCAAAATGCATATACAAAAAATAAATAATCACTTGACCTAAGCGATAGCAATATGCTTTGAAATTTGAAACTTGACAATAATTCCCTAACAAGCAATCATTATAAAAGGATAAATGGAATCTATGGTCCAGATCCACTTTTAACACCAAGAGCCTTACAATCAAACTCAGATTGAAGTTACTTCTCTAAAAATTATGCTCTATGCTATACAATCCTCTAAAGCAAAGAAATTTTGAACTTTGTTGGCAAACAACATAACATAACTATTAACTAACAATTCCAAAGCAAGCATTCCCACCAAACCCCAAAACTTAAGATTCAAACTTTAACATGCAAACACGTACACATTCAATAAGTCATAAGGTATAATCATGCATAGCAAATAATAATAAGAGATAGATAAGGATGAACTAACCAACATAAATCTAATCGCTAAGTCAAGGAAGCCACTTAAAGAGTTAAATGGGGTTTTAGACTTTAGTGTCGATATAGAGGTAGGGTTGTTTGTATCTATTAATGTATAAGGTATATACCGTATGACATATACATTTATTAAGATCTATAAAATAACTAAAATAGCATTTTTTTGTATATTCCTATATAAAATTGATATATAAATATCCTGTTATATAATTGGTTTACATAAAAATATGAAATATTCATTACTAAAAATCTTTTTATATGGTAATACAGCTCCCTTTTTAAAAGGATAGTAATCTTCTAATTCTTAACTTTTAAAGATAATTTGGTTGCTTAAATAACATTATTATACACAAAACTCTTATACTCTGAAAGACAATCACAAATATGCAAACCTCATCTCCAAAAGCCCTCCAACATGCCCAAAGAAGTTCAATATCAAGTTTTAAAACTCTAGCTTCTTGAGGTTTAAGACAACTCAAAACAACATTATTTCTTTAGCTAATAACGATGACACTTTAACTATAACAATATTAATATCTGATTAGCTAGTAATGATATAAGTTAAACTCTAAATGGTCCACATGCTAAGGTAGTGACACATTAGTAGCCACATCAGCAAACATATAATCTACCATATTAGCCAAAATGGTCCCACATTTTGCCACATTATACAGCCACATCAATATTGGGTCTCTCCTCACTACTATAACAATTGTTCACGTTATATAGCCACCCCACATCATTGCCACATTAACACCTTACATCATTACTGGCTTAACTAATTCGGTTTAAACCAGTTTAATTTAGAACTATTGACGAAAGTTTGGCTGACTAGTTTTATTATTTATTACCAATTTTTTTTCTCAAGTTAGACTATTTTCTAAGGTTTCTAGGTGTCTTGAACTCAATTTTTAGAGTCAAATTTGTTAAATTCTAGCTCTAAAGACATGTTTCTTCATTTTTGTATATTTAATCCTTGTTGTTAAAGGAATTTTTTTAATTTTGTGTGTACTATGATACTTCTAAAGTTCATCAGTACATTCCTAAACCAATTAGTATCATCTTTGATGGATCTAACTATAATTTTTGGTCTTAAAAATGTGTAGTTATCTCAAAGTAAGACTTCTTTAGTGTATTGTTACTAGAGAAATATCCAAATCTACTAAAAAACTAGATAAAGTAGAGGTTATATTCATAAAATGTCTTGAATCTTGGAATAGTATCAATCATTAGATCTTATATGATTTCTCAATACTTATGCCAAATTAATCAAGCTTGATTTTTAACAATTTGATATAGCCAAATGGTTGGATTTTTATAGACCACTTTATTGAATCAAGTTTGAATTATAAGAGCTTTAAGATCAATTGCACTTGAAGATACTACTTGACTTAATACCTAAGCTATCACCTTTTTCATGTCAATCTTCATGATAGAAAGCATATTTAACGTCTACTAATGACTCTTAGAAGAGTTTGAACCCATCTGTAGCACTTTTCTTCATCGAGGATCTCTACCAAGCCCTGATATAATAATTGAAGAACTAATTATGTAATAAACTTAGGTGATCACTCTTTGAATGGAGCAATCTACTCCATCTATCAATGTCCTTCTTGCCACTCAAACCTCCTTTTATCAGACTTCTCATAATATAAGTGAGAAGAAGTTATTTTATAACTACTGTAAAAAGAATAGTCATCACATCTCTAAATGCAAAAACAATCCTTAATAAAATAACTCTTATAAGTCTTCTCAATATATTGACACTGTTGTTGCTATAAAGGGTTCAATGGAGAATACATCTACATCTCATAAATTCTCTTTGAAAGATCTTCAAGCTTTTCTGTAATAACTTCAAACATATTATGGTATTGTTTTCTTCCTTATTTCGTTCGTCAAATCAAGTACTTCTTCTTTATAGCACCTTGATTTTGCTTATTGTAATCGCTTGACCTCTAACTCTTTTACATTTGATTCCTTAAAAACTTTCCTTCATTCCATATATTGTCCATATAGCTACTAACTCTACTGTGAATGTTCAAAGTGTAGGCATTGTTCAAATATCTAAGTTAACTTTTCTTTACACTTTTCATATTCCTAAACTCTCATTAAATCTCATTCATGTTGGTAATCGTGTGAACTTGATATTAACTTATCTTTCTTGAGTTATAGCTATACTGTGTAGGATTTATAGATGAGAAAAATCATTAGGATAGAGCATAAGGTTAGACAACTATTTGAACTTACTTTCTCTACGTTCCATCCAGACTTTTTGTTAGTGCTTCTTACATCTAATATTTGTCAATATCGTCTTAGTTAAATTTTCAACCTTAGATTTAAATCTTTAATTTCTATTAGTTCTTTAGGTCAAGTAAAGACTAGAAATTTTGATTTTATTTCATATCAACTTTCCAAAAAATCATTCTTTACCTTTTATTAATAGTGATTCTAATTCTTTAACACTCTTTGATTTGATTCATTATAATATGTATAGGCTTGCTCTTTATAACATTATGAGAGGTTTGCAATATTATATGACTTTTTTTAATGATTTCTCTAGATACATATGGATTTACTTCTTACATCAGACATCTAAATTATTTTCTGTTTATTATAGCTTTTTAAAAATTGTCCAAGCTAGTTTTCCTACAAAATTAAAATTTTGTATACTAATAATACAATGGATTATAAAGAAAAATCTCTCACTCATTTTTTAATCAACAAAGAACTGTCATCCAAATATCTTATTCAAGTATTTCCTAATAGAATGCTAGTGTTCAACACAAGCATAGAAATATTATTGATACTATTTGAACTCTTCTCATCTCTTCCTCATGTTTCGAAAGCTTTTAGAGAGAAGCTATTATTATAGTTATTTATACTATCAATAAAATTTTGATAAATATTATAGGTAATATCTCTCTTTATGATTGCTTGTATAATCATGCTCCTAAATATCAAACTCTCACAGCCCTTAGTAGTGCTTGTTTTGTTCTCTCCAACCATATTTGTAACATCCCGTCACTGTTAGCATGGGTATTTTGGTAAATTTGGGACAGACTGATAGGTTTCATTGCATTTACTGACTGAGTATGTTACTGGCCTCTAATTATAGAGGAACAGGTTTCTTGCATATGCATTTATTCATAGGTACATGCATTCAAGATTTTCCGGTATTTGATTGTGAGCATGAACTGACTGAACTGACTGTTTGAGAGTCGATCGAGAATTAGGAGTTATTAGGTTCAATTGACTGATTTAGAATAGTTTAAGAGTGATTGGTAATTAATAGTGGCTTATAGGAAATTTTCGGGGAATTCGGAAGAAAATACCCGGACCGGAAATTTTGGAGTGACAGACCGATTGACTGCATATTACTGAAAGAATTGACCAATGGCAATGGAAA
>JANIJH010000225.1:15282309-15300646 GCA_024520975.1 Erythroxylum areolatum | reverse complement strand
GCCTAGGACCGAGGCTTTCGCCGCATCGAGCTGGAGGTTGATTCCAAGCTGGTGTTCGACATTCTCTCCTCCGCGGACAGGAGTTCCCGGACTCTCAATCCCATAGTCCGCCGCATACATCTACTGCTTACGAGAAACTGGACTATTGTTCATCGGTTTGTCTATCGAGAGGGCAACAGAGGCGCCGACTGGATGGCCAATTATGCGGAGCAGCTAGCCGATGGAGTTACTTATTTTGTTTCTACACCCATAGGGTGCCACTTGATCCTTCTAGAGGATCTTTCAAGAACCTGTTTCTCCCGCTTAGTCATGTAATTTGGACTATTCATTTCCCTTTAATCATAAAAAAAAAATCAGTTCATGCTGTTCACTGGTATCGACATTCTAACAATCATGGCTTCAGCTTTTTCTGTTCATAGTTACTATCAACGCTAATTGGATTGCTTTTTCTGTTCATAGTTACTATCAACGCTAATGAAATTGCCTTTTCGTGCCTAAATCTTCGTATCAGGCTAATGTACAAAAGTAGGGGTTACTGATGCGAATGTTGAAAGGTATATCAATTTTTTATTTTTAAATTTAATTAAAAGCTATATTGAATTGTTTTAACTTTTATTTTTAAATGGCTTTTAGTTTTATAAATTAATATATGTTACTTATTTATTTAATATTAATTGCTAATATGAATTATGACTAAATAATTTAATTATTCAATTTATTATAATTTTTTATTAGTTAAAAAGTAAAAGTTACGTAAAAATAAAATATTTTAAAATTTTATATTTATTTAATAACTAAATTTAAAATATCTCAAAAATAATAACTAGTAAGTAAAAAATATTTTAGTAAATATATATAAACTTTTCAAAAAATTACACATTTTACTTATATAATTGTTTATTTAAATAAAAGATATTTTATTAATATTTACTAATAAATATTATATCGGAAATTAAAATAAAATTATTTACTTAACTAATCCATAAAATTAATTTACCTTTAAGTTTTATGTAATATTTAATTCAAAAATAAATGTATAACACATTGAAATTAACAACTAAGGGTATTTTAGAAAAGATTAAAATAAAAATAATAACCAAAAAATAACATAACTAGATGTCTCCACTCTTAAAAATTTTGAAGTCTATATTTAAGTCTTAGAGATTTAATTTTAATTTATTAATTTTCTGAATAATTTATTTATAACGCAAGATTAGTGAGTTATTAGTGAATTATTACTTATATCCAAGACTTTTGCCAATTCAATTAGTATATTATTGAATTGTTAAGTTATGAAAAATTAGTCATCGTGCTTGATACTATATAATCATGCATTCATTGCAAGGACTCAAGGGAAGAGCAATGTGAACCGAGTTAAGAATCATGGGGGAATTTGTCCTATGATCATATTCTAAGGTACAATGATAAGTTCATGACTCAGAGTCCTTGTTTTTGTGATCATGTTAGACATCTACCAAATCAATTCCTAACAATTTGTATGCTTGCGACCCCATTAATTAGTGGTTTGTACGGAATCAGAAATCTGTTCCTGGAAAAAGGGACCAGAATCCGAAAATCTATATACCTCAATGTGGATGGTCGTCTCCCAACGATGAATCACTTATCCTGTTGGATTGTACTGTACCACTGGTCCTATTCTAGCTTCTTTAAGGGCATTTACCACGTACTGTATGACCTTGGTTATTTCCACAATCGCTCTGCAAATTTGGGAAATTTCCAAGTTTGACAGATGACTGCCTCGTGAAGCTAGCTTTGTTCAAGGACAGCAGCAAGTTCACCTCTTGTTGTAGCAATTATAAAGAAAGATGTCGTAAAAACTAAAAAGAACGAACCTTGAAGACAATATGATAAGGTCTATTATAACCGATTCATAAGGTAGTTTTAGAGCAGGGGAATCAAGTTTGATAATAAGATATTTTATATTTTATTATGATTATGATTATTAATGAATTACAACGATTCTCGTTTTTTAGAAATTATAAAGTCTTTTTGGTTTCTTTTTTAGCTAACGTACGGATGAGATAAATTACGCCCAAACAGTTGTCAAATATAAAACGATGATGTGGTCAAAACTGATGACCAAAACGACGTATTTGAGAGGACAAAGAGTGAGATAAACGGTCCCCTTTGTCTTTAGAGGGGGCAACAAGGTAGGGCAAACCCCAACGGGGTTGGAAGCTGCATGACATTGCAAAACAGTCGCCTTTCATAATCTGCTTTCGTCTGTGCTCTCATCCCTCATAGCACATGACTTTGTTCAAGCTCCAACAACATTAGTTCATCATTTCGTCTTTATACCCTCTAACCCACCATAAATACCATCTCACCTCCTCGCAGACCTTCCCCACAATTGCCACAGTTTCTCTTCTCCTGATCAAATCGTACCCACATAGATTGCTCTCTACCTCTTGCAAAGCTCGTAAAAGATTCGGACGTCAAAAATGGCTCTAAGGAAATCAAGCAAGCTTCCACAAACGGTGGCTCTCAAGCAAATCCTGAAAAGATGCTCTAGTTTTGGAAAGAGACATGGTTACGACCAACAAAGCCTTCCTGATGATGTACCTAAAGGCCATTTTGCAGTCTATGTTGGTGAAAACAGAAGCAGATATATCATCCCCATATCATGGTTGGATCATCCCGACTTCCAAACCTTACTTCAAAGAGCTGAAGAAGAGTATGGCTTCAAACACGACATGGGTCTTACCCTTCCCTGTGAAGAGGTTGTCTTCCGCTCTCTAACAGCCATGATAGGATGAACTGAATACGATTTTAGAGGCATATGATTCACAAAGATTACGCTTTTTCCCTTTTCAATTTTGTCGGGTGCAACACTGACTTAAATTAATTGATCATTAACCTCGCTAGCTATTGTTTATACCATCTTTTCTTGTTGATCTTCGATTGTAATCAGTATTATTATTATTTCTTGTATTACTTGCAAGAACTAAAAGATGATTTATTAGTATTTCCAAGTTCAAAAAAATATTTATGGCTTATCATTTCCGAGTTAGTTTATGATTATTGCACTGAGTTTAAAGTTCTTGCTTGTTATGAATGATCAATCACAATAATCAAAGAACAAGTGCGGAAATAAAAAACACACACAGATTTACGTAGTTCATCAATGTTTGACTACGTCCACGGGTGGCTAGAGTTTTATTTCACTGTGAATTGTTTTCGATATAAGTACACTAGAAGAATCGAATGTATTTATATACCTAGGAGAATACAAACGTGATTCATCAATGTTTGGCTACCACCCCCGAACCCTCACATTAGGGTCCCCCACACCCTCCAACCAACTCAACGCGGAGTTGGATCCGCAATCGTGGGCCTGGTGTAAAGTCGAAAATATATTATCACGCTCCAAATCACAACAATTCTCCCACTTGGAGACTGATCTGATCAACCCAACCATCTTCATTCTCCATGCCAATGTACCCAACAAACTCATCTAGCCGCAACATCTCCCGCGCTATGGTAGAAGACCAACTGAGGCCTTGCACAACCCCAATTTCCCAGCATCAACACCATTAGTCAACATGCCTGCTGGATTCTTAGCTCCATCAATCTTCTTCAAACACATCTCACCTTCTTCCACCAAACTGCAAGTGAAATGGTACCTGCGTTGGATGTGCTTAGTTGTAAAATAAAATACTGAGTTTTTCACCAGCTGTATGACACTCTGAACAGTGAAGAGAACCTTACCATGCTGCTTCTTGCCCAACTCTTCCAAGTAATTAGTCAACCATATCATCTCCTTACCAGCTTCAGCTATTGCAACATATTCAATCTCTATAGATGACATAAAGACACACTTATGAAGTTTAGACATCCAACTCACTATTGTCCCATCTATAGTGTAGACATACCCATATGTACTCTTGCTTGAATCAACATCTTCACTAAGATCAGCGTCAACAAAACCCTCTAGTATTACCTTTGCCATTCCCATAACAAAGTGAGGTGCTAATTTTTCCTTTCAAAATATATTATCAGGATTCATATCTCAACACTGCTCTCTGTTTGTTTTTTGATATAGAGCTAAAGATTCGATCGTCAAGTACTCGCACCATTACTTTTTAGAAAAGAATAGAAAGCAAATTAAATCAACTTCACCACATCACATTCACCAAGAAGTATGCATCTTCTTTCTCAAGTTTTCATGAAAAAGAAATGACATTAGAAGCATTGAAATTGAAACATGTCCACTACAAGAAAAATAAAGTTTAGTGACAGAAATTATTGACAGAACATCTATATATTCCGTTAGAAAGTTAAGTTAGCAACAGAATTTACCGATGGACCAAGGCATCAGAGAAACGGCCGTAGATAATAATCTGCGACGACTTACAAAATGTTCGTCGCAAATTTACCGACAAAAATTTTGCGTAATTGTCAATAAATATACTGATGGTTATACTTTGATGTCTTCGGTCGGTAACAAATAAGATATATCCGTCAGTAAGTTAATGCTGTCATTACCGATGGTTATTAGTTATCCGTCAGTAAATCGAATAGATTTTACCGATGAACTTTATTTTTCCATTAGTAAATTTACTAAAAACTATATTTCATTAAATTTTATTTGATGATGTTATGGTTGATGCATAATTTAACCAGTTATGAGTTATCTGTTGATAATATTTTGATTTGTTTCAACAATTAATTTGTTAAAACAGAAAGTTGATTGATGTTGTAGAGTAAAAATTATCTTAATTAAAAATAAAAATTATTTTATACATAATAAGTATTTGTAATTCATACAAAATGACTATAAGTATGTTATTCATTTGGTAACCGCGGATGCTCTGATTGCTACGATAAGGTACTACGCCTCCCCTTCAACTCATCTACCTCATTACAGAGCTGAGCTATATACTCCATCGACTGTTACAACTAAGTTGTCAATGTCTGTACTGTGCTCCGAATCTCATGGACTTTATTGGGTGTGGATCGCCTACTAGATGCTCCTTTACTAGATGTGGAGGATTGCGAATAATATGTGTTCACAAATGAACCTATGTCAAACATCCTTCCACAACGGTCCCTACCACTCACTGCATGAAGATAGGTTTGAGTCTCATCAACATCTTCAGTCTGCTAAGACTATCGTTAAATGCTTTCTTGTATTTAGTCCTATCAGAAGACAATGTTTATATTAGTAAGTGATAAATATTAAGCATTAATATTAAAGCATAAATTTCACATACATTTAGTTCTCTACATTGGGTGTTGACGAAGATCACACCATCATGCTTCTTAGTGTGAGTGTGCAAAAAGAGTTGATGGGATGTAGGCTTTTCGCCTATAGACTTTTCCTATATCAGAATAAAGTGTTATAAGTGAATTATAATTTATAAAAATTTCAGCAAAATTTTCTTTATTTTTATGATATTTACCCCCTGTTGAACAAAAAAAAAATAACTCAAATACAACTATATATGACACTAAACATTTATAACATTATCATTCTTCATAATACATATATTTTCATTCTAAAATTCATATATCAAATTAAATTGAAATGCAAAAAAGTAAAAAAAAGAATATAAATGTAAAGTATAAATACTTACAAGTCTCTCTGTATGCTCGTGGTGTGTAATAGATCATCTAGTATGTATGGGAAGACTCTCTCCCCCCGGTCCTCCATGTCTGTTAGTAGAATAACGTTCTGAAATGGATATTGCCTCAAGTGATGTCCAATACTGCTACCAACGACTTCTTATTTGTTCATAAATATAAGGCGGTCATATACCAATCTTGTGTATCACACCAACAAAGTCTCGACAATATGTACGTACTCGTTTCTCCCACACTTTATAAATGACCGCGTCAAATTCAGAATCCCAAAAAAATCTTTCTGAAATAAAAGGAAAAACATAAGATAAGTATTTATAATGTAATAATATTTATCTAATAAATGAATAAAAATCAATTAAAAATAAAAAATAATTTTTGTACCTTAAACTCCTGATAGTAAAATTCCTTTGTCGCTTGAGAGATATTCTTCTATATATAACTGTCAACATAAATCTTCTCCTTGAATTTGGATGTCATGTTTCTTAAGCATGGTTTAGACGGAATCAAACTAATATTAAAACAATTAATTTTATATCATTTTTAAATTTAAACTTATAACTTAATTATAAACATATGGCATTTCATGTATTTTCACTTACAGATTATTGACAATTGTGATGTAAGTTCTTCCATCAGCTCCCTCAGCTCCAGGCTGGAGGCTGCCTCCTTCATCCACATCGTTTACACCTGATATCTCTATTGGTGTAGGGGTAGTGGATGATGTAACAGTAGGTACAGAAGGTAATGCCTCATCTACAAATGTAGTAGTAGCAGGAGGTACAACATCTGATTTAGTTGCAGCTACAGAATGTGATGCTTCACTTGGATAGTAATTGGCTCTAAATCTTGGTCTGAACTTGGTCGTATTGTATCATGTTTTCTCTTTGGAGGCATATTTCAACATGAAATTCATATCCCATCCTTTGAATTAATATTTTAAATTTTCATCATTACCATTATCCTCATTTCGATTACATGCTTCTTAATTGAAGTTAATATCCTTAATAACAATTAGAAAATTATTTCCTATATAAAGTTACATTTCCCTTAAATCATCATCTAACCTAACACTTCCAAGTTAAGTTATTCTAGTATTTGGCCTTAACTTCTTACGATTAAACTTGATTTCCGTTCTAAGAGGACCATATAATAGATAACCCTTTTTCCAAACCTTACTTATCCTTTTTGTAGAAATCTTTCTTTAATAATAATATGTCTAGATCATTCATTATAGTGTCAAATGTGGAAAAATTGTCAAACTCAATACTAGTCCAATTGCTCGATAACTTCTCTTGGTGAAGAGCTATAAGACCTCTTCTTCTTACTTCAAAGTAGCTTTATGAGTGTATAGTATGTGAATCAAGCCCTTCTTAAACACAATATCTCTATCCTTCTCTTCAAAACTCGAAGTATCTATCCTTATCATTAGTATAACATATTTGTTTTCAACCACTTTGATCATCATTTTCATTAAGAAGCCCCCAGGCAACCTCAATCCCATCAAAATTATCAACAATCTCCTTTTGGTGAACAATGGAATTCATCAAATCCTCTTGTTTTCTAAATTTTCTATTTCTTATTCTTATTTTTAGGTCAAGTCTTGCTAGATAAGCATATGTTTAGAAATTCAATGAGTTGGTTGTGATCGAAATAGTCATGCATGCCATCAATAAATAGCTTGGCTTATTATTGACTTACTATTTAACTTCTCATGAATCAGTGCCTTATAAGTGCTTCGTAGCAGCATCATTATTCATCAGTGCAGAGAAGGAGGCATTGTAGGAAACTAAAGAGGACCAGGACGTTAGCATCCCTACATATAGTCGAATAATGGCTATTATGATTGGTATGTAATTCTTAGAGTCTTGAAAATAAGAATAAATAATAATTACTCTTTTGGTCTCCTTTGTTCAGAGAACCAATATCAAATTTTCCTATGGTATAACTATTACTAAAACCTCCTTGTCATATGAGACTTATTTATATGAAGCAACTTCTGGGAGACAAAACGAACTATAACAAGAAATTGATATATCAAGACCAATTATTAAGTAGATGATACATCTAACCATATGATATTGATATGTTAAGATGAACTATTAAACATAATTTTTTTTGAATTATCATTATAGTGATCTTTATAGTTATTATGGCTCATTTAAACTAAACTATTTATACATACTAACAAATAATTTATAATATATATGAATAATGTTGTTAATATGAATTACCATATCTTTATAGCAATTTCAAGTGCTATATAGATTGAATCTAATTTCAAGTGCTCAACTAAACCAACAAAAAAAATAAACACTAAAATCAATCGGTAAGCAAATTTGGATTTGTTTTGAATAATTTATCTTATATTGAACAAAACCGAACCTTTAGAATCCTTCTTCATTTTTTTGGTTCAATTTATTACTAAATAGGATCTAAAAGAAGAAAAAAGAAAACTTGTTGAGTCAATAAGCCGGCGTATATAAAGATAGCTTAAACTCACCATCCAGTTATTACAAATTACATAATGAAACGACAATGATTCTAAATAGTAAAAGATCTCATATGTGCCCCGATACAATTGAACAAAAATTAATAATATAAAAAAATAGCATCAAAGAATACTTCGAATAATATCCCATTGCCGCAACAATATAAGAATATTTTATAGAAGAACTTATGCACATATTACACCCATTCCATCGATTAGTTTGTCATTTTCAATATTGTTTGAACTCACATAATTGATTTCTTAACTGCAATACTGATAAAGTAGGTCATGAAATCTGGTTTAAGAGAAGCAACAACATTAATAGCCATAGACATTTAAAACAAGCAGAAAACTATTAAAGAACCCACTTAAAACTTTCATCGAACACTTCAATGGCATAACAGATTCATCCTAATTAACTTAAGCAAATTATGTCTTTTTCCTTCCTTAGCATTTTCTAGAACATTACAAACACAAATACACCATAGACAATAAAAAATTGCAAAAACACCTCAAAAACTCCTAGGTTCTAACATATATGCCAACATGGGTTATACAAAAAATCACAGAGAACAAAGGCTGAATGACTTACCTCCACCGAAGGACACAATGACAGTGGTCGAAGAAGATAAACGAACACACATGCCGACAAGCAGAAGACGAATCAATGACAACGAAGCGGGAGGGATCAACGACAGAAAAATGAAAATTAAAACGTAGGGGAGAGGGAGGGGGTCTTCGGGTAGGTTAAATGTGTAAGAAAATGACATCGTTTAATGTTAAACTAAACGAAGTCGTTTTTGTTATATTAAAAATGTTGAAGCCAAAAGAAACGATGACGTTTACTCTAAAATTTACCGACGGAATTTACCAACATAAATGACCGTCAGTAAACTCAAAACTTTTTTTATTCAGCTAAGCATTCTTGCCTCCTTTATCAATAGGAATCTTCTACCACCGTTATATTTTGTTGGAAAATTAGCTGAGATAATTTTCCCCCATTTTTACCGACGGATACTTTTACCGTCACAAAATGTAATCTTTCTCGACGATGTTACCTACAAAAAATCATTTTCTGTCGGTAATTTGCTACAATTTCTCTTCTGTCAGTATTTTTCACCAGTAATTACTAATTTTCTTGTAGTAGTCTTCAATGTACACTAAGCCTTTTGAATCTAATATTTAAACCAATATCAGTTGTTTAAGAAAGGTAACCAAAATAAAAAGGCATGGTAGAATATAAGATTTCTCTCTTTTAATCCCTTTAAGTTTGACCATGTACTTTATGAAGAACAAATTTTGTTAGAAAGATCCAATTCCTAATTGGAGTTTTCTTTATATTATATGTACCTAATGTTTTAAAAATTGGATTGGATTGGTAAAATAAGAGGTTTAAGGTTTAAAAGATTCAAACATTATTAGACTAATATAAAAACTATTAAACATTGAATAAAATTAAAAAATTTAAAATATAACTGAAAGGGATTGTTCTTATCTATCAAAGAATTTAAAGTTTAAGTAAAAAAAACTTATTAAATGAAAAAAATTGATTTATTTTATTTTATAGTAACTTATTAATTTACAAAATTTAACTGATTAATTATTAAATTGATCAATTTTTAATAAAAAGAGTTATTGATGTAAATCGAATTGAAAAGTTAAAAATTGAATCACAAAATTAGATAGTTCAAGATTTTTTATTGAACTAGTAGAACATGTTGAACTTTTTATTCAATATTCACATGATGTTATTCATTTTTCTAATTTAACAGTAGAACATAATTTGAAAATAATAAACTAAAATTTCTTTCTTAAATTGGTCAAATCATAAATAATTATTAAGTAAAAACTAATAAAGATCATAGTGGTTATGTCATTAAATCGACATAATCTCATTGTACTCAATACAATATGTAATGAAAGGCATCATGATGACCCAAATATAATATCTTTGTTAAAGACAACATCTTGTTATTACAACATAATACACTCATGTGTATACCCTAGCTCATTTAATATCTTTGTTGACAACGCTTTTCCAATGGAGTTGCAACCATGAAATTGATACTAATGTGTTGAATTGGAACCTTTTGTTCTTGAAATTCTTTCTTTAATTATAAAGTACTTCAATTTTATGTGTTTAGCACATTTAAATAGCCATAACTCTTAGAAAAGAAGAAAAATGTGACTTTATAATAACAAAATTTGAATAGCATGGTGATAATATCAACAACTTAAGTTCTAAAATAAAGTTCCACAATTAGAACATATGAGCAGTAGCTTCCGAGCATATCACAAACTCAACTTTCATAGAGGATGTGATAATTATAAGCTATTTTACACTTTTATGTAAGATTATTTATCCACAAAAAAATTTATTAAACGTAGATTTTCTTGTATCTACACATCTAACATAATATGGATATGAATATGAATATAAATATCATATTACCTCAAAATGATTAGATTTCTTTAAGTGAGCAACTGATCTTTTACTCCTTACAAGTGTTTGAATCCTTTCTTTTTAAATTTCCAATGATCCAATCCTATATTACTTTGATATCTACCTAGCATTTAACCAAAAACCATTATCGGATCTGGTATAAGTTTGAGCATACATCAAACTACTGATAGTAAATGCGTAAGGAATCTTTTCCATTTTTTGTATTCCAATTCACTCTTTTGACATTGAAAAAGACTTAATTTATATCCTTTTCTAATTGGGACAACATTTGTAGGTAATTTTCTATCTTAAATCTCTTTATAAATTTATTAATATATGCTTTTTAAGATACCCTTAACAATTCTTATGATCTATTATGAAATATTTCCATTCCAATCATATAAATGCCTCACTCATATCTTTCGTTTCAAATTTCTTAATGAAAAATCATTAGTCTCATGTAATACGTTAGGATCATTAAAAATAAGCAAAATATCTTCAATATACATAATAAGAATTGTAAACTTGCTCCCACTGATCTTCATGTATATACATTGATCAATAATGTTTTCCTTATGTCTAAAAAAACTGCTGGTATCATTGAATTTAAGATACTATTGTTACAAAGTTTAATTAAGTCCGTATATTAACTTCTTAAGTTTACGTGTCATGTGTTTCTTTTCTTTAATTACAATACACTCATGTTTATCCCTTTAAATTCTTATTAAGAATGGAAATTTATATATCCATTTAATGGAAATTTAAATAATAATGAGCTACTAATTTTATGATAATTATCAATGAGTTATTTTCAAAAAACAAGAAAAAGGTCTCCTTATAGTCAACATCATCTTTCTAAGTGAAATCCTTATAAACAAGTCTAGCATTATGTCATTTGACAATGCAATTAGAGTCATATTTGAGCAAAGTCCCATTTACACCTAACTCATTACAACCTTAAGGAAATTCAACAAGATCTCTTATTTCATTATAACCCATCAGTTTCATATATTTTTTTATGGCATATAAACACTAAGTAGAATTACCACTTTTAATATCATATGAAAGTCAAAAAGGATCATCATCAATTCCTCAATCAAATTTTAACTCTTGTAAATAAACCATATAATCATAAAAAATAATTGGCTTTCTCCACTTTGTGGACTTTGTTAATACTATCTTATATAGTTCATCTACCACAGGTTCATCGACTATAGCCTTACTATAGGGTGCTTCATCATTCCTTTATTATTCTTGTATATTGTCAAAATGTTTAACAAACATGGGAATAATGAATTGGGAAAAAGATTAAGGTAAAATAATATCCATCCTAACTTCTTGAATTTTAACTTTATGGGGTTCCACACTATTACTAATTTCACCATTTTAATGAACCTTGCTTTTTTAGTTTAAAAAATTCTTATACTATAGTCAAGACAATAAAATATATACCTTTTAGATTTTTCTAGACAACTAATAAAGAAACATTTGTTATTCTTAGGACCAGTTTTTTCCTGTTGATTATAAAATGTTACTTCTACTAACTAGATTTTCTTGTCCTCCATAATTCATAAGGAATCTTTGAAATTGCCTTACTAGGAATTATGCTTAATAAACATAAGGTAATTTCCAAAGCATATATCCATATGATGAGGAAAGATAAGAATAACTCAATATGTTCTTAACCATGTTCATTAAAGTATGCTTATGCCTTTCTGCAATATCATTATATTTTTGTGTGACGAACATTATGTATTAAGTACATATATTATGCTTTTTTAAGAATTTAACAAATAGGTCAAGACATTTTCCGATTTCATTTTACCTCCCACAAAATTCTCCACCTTTATCAAAGCTAACAACTTTCACTTTTTGGTCTAATTATCTTTTAACCCCTATTAATAAACACGTCTAAGGCATTTACTGATTATGATTCCTCATATAGCAATTAGACATATCCATAATGTAAAATCATCAATAAAAGTGATAAAATACTTTTTTCCATTAAAAGATGAAACATCAAAAGTCCCATATATATCAAAATATATAGAAGTTCAAGGTGTTGTGTGCTTTTTGTGTTTGTTTTTTTAATTATATGTCTTATATGTTTTCTCTTAACACCATGCACATATTTACTAAAATAGGTAAAATCTAAATTACAATGATTTCATTCTTTAAAATCTTTGTATTCTTTCTTTACATATGTTAATTAGATGTTTATGTCATAAATGAGTTAAACTTTCTTCTATTAAACTATGTTTCATAACAACATTTAATGTAAAGTCAATAATGTCTCAGCAAAAAGAACATCAAACTTTAATTTGTATAAACCATAACAAAACCAATAAAATTGTTATTATTAAATAAAATGTAACATACATTTCAAACCTAAAGGAATATCCAACTTTATCAAGTTGACAAAGAAATTAAACTTTGAGAAACAATAGGAACATAAAGTGTTTGGAAGAGGTATAATTGATGTCTAATACCTAAATTCAAATGATAAGTTTTAATAGCTTCAACTTGAGCTTTGATTTAATTACCCATAAATATACAATTTTCATTTGAGTTTATGGTTTAGGTCATAAGGAATCTCTGCATCATATATAAGACATAATTGGTAAACCCAAAATCAATCTATCAGGTATTAAAAGGAATCTTGTAATTTTTATTCAAATATACTTACCTTTCTTTTCAAATCATGCCTTATTTTTCAAGATGCCTTTTTGATAATGTCCAACCTTTCCATAAAAAAGGATAATTACCATTCTTTTGTTCCTTCTTATGGATTTAGGCAGATGATGCATTACTATTTATTAATTCCTTATTTCCTTTTTCATTATTCTTTACTGGTTCCTTTTAGCTTCTTGTAACCTATGAGATTATTTGAGTAAATTCTTTGCTTCTTAAATCTTAATTCCTTTTGAATAAACATGCTTTATATTTTTGTCATATTATATTTGTCATATATGTTTTTTGTAATTTATTTGGAATGTACCATACTGATAGGTAAGGAATTTATGATAAATTGTACAAGAAAACTTGCACTCACTTACAATCTCATGGATCTCAATCTTATTGTTATATTTATCATGTCAGTGATATATTAATGTATGTTTCAACAACCAGTAAACTTCATAGTAGATAATGTATTCATTAGTATACCAATAACTGACTTATCAATAGTGTCAAATTGAAACATAGTTTAAACAAACTCTACTATCATTTTTAGGAGTCGTTGACTTAGTATTATTTGTTATTTTCATCCGTATGAGCATTAAGCTTAGTCTATTTGATCTTCTCCGAGCCTTATAGAAACAACTTTATTCGTCACTGCTAAGGCTAGTTGAAATAGCGGGCTTAACAATTAAAAGTGTTAAATCAAGATGTAAAACATCTAAGTGAAACTAAAGTTGTTCAAATTATTCAAGAAACCTATTGAAATTCGTAATATATGAAGCTTGGGAATGAAGAGAAATAAACAAGAATTACGTAAAACATTGATTAATGATCATAACTTAATGCCCTGAACCATAAATAAAACATAAAATATAAATTCAAGATACATTCATATACGCAATAAATATACATTAAAGTTCTCCTTTGACTAGTCCAACAATATACATCAGTAAATATAGTCGGTGCCCTTTGTATCTATCATGTAATTGGCAATCATGTACACTCTAATCAGTTATGCTTACTATCTTTGTGTATCTAAACACATATATTCAAAATATCAATTAAATATGATAACATTTATAGTAATAAAATGAATAATTGATGTTTATGATCCAAACAATACTAAAGATCAATTAGAAAAGTGCACATATTGTTGTTACAGTATAATCTAGTAAATACAAGTAGTGTTTTCATGAGTACTATAAGTATTAGTAATTACTATCTTTTTGTTTTCTAATCTAATAAAATGAATGATTAATTTAAAAGAAGTGGTTAATTAAACTAAAATTACAAATTAAAGAAAAATAACAAGATAAAATAATCAAAATATAATCAAGATCTTGATTTAGAATCTCCTAGAATCTTTTTGTGTTTAAATTTATCTTGATTCAATTACTAATCCTACTTTTTTAGACCGGTAGAAATTTCAAAGTTATAATCACATTCTTTCTTGAGAAGTATAGCTTCTAACATTAACTTAAATTAGTGGAATCTCTTTATAATTAAAACCCTTAATAATGCATTAATTTGTTCTATGAATTTCTTAGGTTATATTTGACTATAATATAGAAGATTTATACAATCATATTTTTATGATTCCATATAATTCTTATTATTCATACTAAGATCTATTTATATATATGATTTCTCAACCTCTATATATGAAATAGCAAATTTCATTTTTAACCCAAGAAGTAATCATGAATAATTCATACTCATTAAATCAAAGATTCAATCCAAACAAATAGTTCTAGAAGTCATCTCATCTAGATCTACTAAAGTTTTAGTCTATACTAAGATAAAGAAAATTAACAAAAATCAAGAAATAAAACAAAATAAAAGAACTTATTTTCATAGATCTTGAATTCTTGAAGTTTTTCAATTGAATCTTAATGAAAATTCCTTTCTTTCTATCTAAAGCTTTTCTTTTCTATCTTAAAATGCTCCAGTTTGACTCTCTGTCATAAGGTTGATGTCATAACAATCTTCTTCTCTTTTATTCTTCAAAAAACACTAAAAATTTGAAACATCATTGTCAGTGCACTTCCGAGTTACACTTATATTACTTAACTACTCGACAGCCAAACCTTAAATCAAAATGTAGATTGGCCACGATTCTGTGTTTTGAAACCATCGGCCAAAACTGCTCCAATATTCCTCAAATTTGCTCGAATTCATTTCTTCTTTATTGAGAAGGTAAATTAAGTGTTGGAAATAAAATATAAGCTAAACCAAATATTAAATCATATAAAAATATCAACATGTAAACAAAATACTCTTAAAATCATGGCAAAAACATAGTCTAATTAGTGCTTATCACTAATCAATGTTTATGTGATCCTAAAATATTTTACAATCAATGAAATTTAATATACCCATTAGAAAAAGTATGTATATTATCAAGTATTCTTAATAATGAATTTTATTTAATATCATATTATATTGAAAACATTTTAATTTGACCACTTTAATGACTAAAAAATTATTAGACATCTAATTAAATATAATATCAATCAATTTTATATACATTAAACAAGGTTATGTTGATCAATTATAGAGAGTCAAATAGTAGCTTCACGTACATTAAAAACTTGAAAGCAATGAGGAGAGCACACTTGTATTTTAGTCTGTGTTGAAGACACGGGCCCTTATACGGGCAAGATGAAAGCAAAGCTCACGTGTTTAACAAAAGATTTCATAATTTTTTGTCCAGTGTTGGACAAAGGTTGGGATATGACCATCTCCTAACCCGTACTCTTTTTTTATTTTAAAACTGGCTCCGAGTGATGAATGCCATCTAAAAGAGTGTTTAAGTCTCTATTATTTTGACATAAACGAGTGTTTCAATAACTTAAATGGATTCATCAAATCAAGAGCCAACAAAGGTCTTAATCATGCAAAAGAAGAAAAAACAACAATCATTAATACCATATATAAATACATTCTTAATTATACAAATCAAACCATAATTATGCATAAATATAACATCTAAATTTTAGAATTGTATGTTTTCACAATTCAATTATTTACAAGAGAAGAAAAAGAAAAGTCAGTCAACTATATAATTTGCTGTATGATAAGCCAATAGATTATCACTACTCTGTTGGTGGATATGGAGTTAAGGACCCTTAAGCTTTAAGGCTGGAAGTGGGGCTGAAGCATGGTTCAAGGATAAAACAAAATCAAGTCTGATTGAACTTCATGGCGATGTCGTGCATATGCACACTGAACATGCTAGTGGGACTGTCCATCTGGAACGATTAATCAGCAGTAGTTGATCGACTGAGTCACTTCGTTAAGCAAACCTTTTTCCTTTCTCCCATTGGCTGTTATCATCATGCGATGGGGTCATTATATGATGCCATAAATTGGGTGGTGTGGATTTCTTCTCATATTTGTTTGCATACTTAACTAATTTATGTAGGAAGGCACGTTCTGATTGAACGGAGACATATTTATCCAGTTTTGAATCCTTTTATAATATTAGGAGATAGTATGATACAGTATATCGCGCATGGACAAACGTTTTGAGATGTGAATTGCAGGTCTTACTCCAGGCGATAAAAGTTGATAATGATATAGCTGCAGCAATTACAAGTCCTAATCGATAAGTCTCACTATAAGAGTGATTTAACAATTTTGAGTGGATCTTATTGTTCATCTCGCAAGCCAACAGCATGTGTTAGGTCTCTTTCTGTTATAGTCACCATATTATTCTTGGAGAAAAAGGAATTCTCCTTTCTCTCACGGCTCGCAGGGCTGACTTGATTGAAGAAGTTATATGGAACGTGTACGGTTTAAGGGTGGGTTGGCTGAGCTAAAGTGTGGGGGCACACAAATTGGGTTGATGTACAGGTGTGTGTACCAGCAGTTTCCCCTGTTGAACACTGTTCTCTACTATGCTATAATTAATACGTTATCTTAAATACTTATAGGCTTAATTTCTATACCACATATAGAACCATGAGCCAAACTTGTAGAATACAACTTGTCGGAAGAACCATAAAGAAAATGTTGACTATGTCTCCCCAGAACTCAACCTGTAACATGTTCTGGTTTGCTTCTGCTCCTTTGACAATTGTTTGCGCGTTTGGCAACACTGATGATGAATTTGGGTTTCAATTCACTTTAGTTTCTTTGTGTTATTTCACATTTTGAATGCAAGAGATGTTTTCTTTCGAAGAAATGCGGGTCACAATCATCAAATAGGCTCGAGAGTCCTATAAGTTTTCATGGTTTGAACCAGTCTCGTTAGGGCACCTGTTTAAGCTTCAATGATTTGAACGAGGAGATGAGGCGGTCCCAAGGCCAAGGTCGATGCCTTTAGGCAAAGTTAAAACTTTTTGCCTAATCATATGCAAGTTCCACATCTGCAAGCCACACTTTGATCAAACATATGTACACATTTTTATAATAAATTCTCATGATGCTCAGTATAGAAACAAAACCTTTTCTATGGACAAATAAGCGCATGAAGAATAGATATAATTCACTTCCCATGTAACAACCAGGAAATGTTTGAAGGCTCTGAATGTTAGGAAATTAGGTTGAGATCCGATCCCGACCACAGCGTAATATTATAAAAGGACTTATCGCCATGATTCATATATTTTGTTTCTCTATAAAATCAATGATGAATTATATGGATTAAGTGGGAGAACGTTGGAATATTCTTGCGGTCCATATAATTCACAACCATCACAACATTTCGGAAACATTGTGATGGTCTGTTGTTATTCGTTGTCTCTATAATGGGAAGAGCAACATATGAATAGTTATGAGTTGGTTTTTGGGTCTCTAACCTTTGGCTTTTAATTTTAAGAAAATTTTACACTATTAACGTGAGAGTTTGACTTAAAATTGCTATTACCATTCCATTTTATGAAGATGGTACCTCTAAACTACATTTTTGAGTTGTAGGAATCTCATCAGGATCATTTGTTAGATTTTCTCCAATCTCCTTCACCAGGTCAAGGCCATTAATGGCAAAATGGTCTTGGTCGGGTCGGTCGTGCCGGGCCCGAGTCCAGTCAAAATGTCCCATGAGCCGATCGGTCCATTCTTCAAAGACCAATCTCCTACCTAATGGCTATGTCAAGCCCAAGCCCAATCCACGCTCTCCT
>JANIJH010000225.1:15246079-15259481 GCA_024520975.1 Erythroxylum areolatum | reverse complement strand
AGCGGGGATCGGGCTTGGGCTTGGCATGACAATTAGGTAGGAGATTGATCTTTGAAGAATGGACTGATCGGCCTACGAGTCGTTTTGACTGGATCCGGGCCCAAAACGTCCGACCCGACCAGTAAGTATTCGCGTGATGTCAGAGTCGTTAGGTTGCCTGTTTCTCCATTCTATAATTGCAATTTTAGGTTATAAAGAAAAACTGATTTTTAATCTTTGTTGAAAATAGAAAATCTTGTAGAAAACGTACTAAAAATAAAAAAAAATCAAAGATGGATTAGAAATAGTGAAACAAAAAATCAGAACGATTATTCTAATAATTCTTTACAATTTTGTGATAAAAATAGAGTTGAAGTAGATTTAGAAATAATAGATAAAAAAAAAGAGTTACAGCCAAGAGATAATACATAAGATCAAAAATTGAGAAAACAACTTCTGAAATTAGAAAATTTAAAAGTCATTAGGCCTAGTACATCTCCACTCTCTTTTTGCTTTCATGGTAAGAAACCATGTAGAGATACTTAGAAATAAAGCAAAGATGGTAAGTAATCAATTATAAAAGATTAAATACGAATGTAGTATTTGATGAATATTTTTTACCTCATGAAGATATCCCAACAAATAAATTTTCTCTTTGATTGTAAAAGTGAACTTTGGCAAATAGAAATAAATAAAGAAAGCATTTCTTATACTATTTCCTCTATTCTACAAAGTCATTAAGAATGAATGGTTAGTAATATCATTTGGTTTAAAAAATGCCGCAAAGATATTTCAAAGAAAAATAGATAATATTTTCAAGTATTATAATTTTATACTTCATAATTTTTCCTAACATATTATACATATGCAAAAAAACAATCTTACTCTTTCTAAAAAAATTCCTAAGATATATCAAAACTAAAATAGAATTTCTTGGATGGAAATAGATGGTAATTAAGTTAAACTTAAACACTATATTCTAGAAAAGATGTTGCAATTTTCAGATAAATTACAAAATAAAAAACAAGTTAAATTATGCATATGATTTTATTCAAAATCTAGCTGAGATAAGAAAACCGTTCCAAATGCTTTTAAAGAAAGATTAACGATTTAAATTTTTACCTTATTTGATTGAACAAATAAAGAAGATTAAAGTTTTGTTTTCTACTTTACCTAAACTTTCTTTACCTACTGACAATGATGATTTAATACTTGAAACCGATGTTTTTAATCATATATGAAGCGGAGTATTAAAAAAGATAAATTATAATGATGCTCATTTTAAAACTAATGAGTCTCTTTGTAGGTATATGTTATAAACTTTTACTGATATTCAACAGTGATATCATATAAATAGAAAAGAATTATTGAGTAGTAAAATATTTTACAAAATTGTATTTTTTTATTACCAATAAGATTTTTATTAAGAACTGATAATACTCATGTAAAAACTTTTATTTAGAATAATTTACTTTCTAAACCTAAGTATAAGATATATATATAAGATGATAAACTTTATTAGTTGAATATAATTTTGATATTTAAATGATTTAATCTATCAATAACATTCTTACAAATTTTCTAACTATGAATGGACCAGCCCTAAAGACAAAATATCTGATATTATAAAAGATAATGATAATTTAACAAAAGAAGATTTGTTTAGAATCACTTTAATTTTTAATATCTTGAAAATTTTAGATTTTATAAAATTTTTATTATCTCAAGGTTAGATTAAACCTTTTATATGATAAATTAATATGTGTTTTATCTGTGATTTTGTTATAACTGGATCAAATTCTGTGATATGCAGATCAAATTTGGTGATATGTGTTGGCCTAGAACAAAATGGTACCGAAATGATAGATAAACTAAAAATTATTATAGATTACATTCACATTAAACGAAATGCTTAATTTAAGAGAAAGTCAATATGTAGGAATAAATTCACTTAAACTAAGACTCACATGATATTTTTATTTATTTTAAAAGCAGTGATCTAATTACTATTTTTTTTAAGAAAATGGAGTGATCTAATTACTAGCCTAACAAACAACGACGGATTTTAAGCCTATGATTTAACCTCTTTTTAAATGACACTATAATGGTTCCAATTTGTTCTAATTTGTGTTGGACTTTAATGACACTAAAACGGTAAGATTGGGCTCCATCACTCTTTATTATAAAATTAATGGTTAACTGTTAATGCAAATCGAATTTTTCTTAAACTCAAACCCTGAAGTTTTTATATTAATATTATAAATACTGTATTGAAATAATATTAACATTAATTATTGCAAACTTTTATCTAAATAATAATAATAACATGAATAGGATTAATAATTTCATTTTTATTATCTAAACTCTTTCATTAATTCTCATGACATTATTTAAACTCATTCTCATCCCATTTCATTTCTTATCTTTCTCTTATTATTTGTGACTTGTATTAGAGAATAAACATATGACAAAGTTGCTTCTTTATGATTATAGACCATAAGGTCATGAGTTGAAGTCAGCGAAATAACTTAATCTCTCTTCAAACCCCTACAAAGCAAAGAGATTTATGCACTGGCAAGCGGACAAAAATCTATGATTCAAACAATAAGACTTGACTTGTTAACTCTCTATTTTCTCATTGTTATTTAAAAGTTCATATCTTTCTTTGTCGAAAAACTACCCATCAACAAAAATAACCGTTGGTTGTAGTCCTTTTACTTGCCCCGCCTTTAAAAGCTACAATTTCTTGTGGGAACAGGAAATTAACCCATCAATAGGCTATTGTGCCACAGCTTCATCTCTTGTCTCCACCATCGTGGATAAGAAGACTATCTTCAACCACATCGAAACCGTCTTCAACAAAATCAACCCTCGCCCTCAACTTGCTCAAGGTCTTTGGAATTATTTTGACGAGAACGGGTGTATGTATACAGGTGTTCTCATGCTCAAATCAATCATGTCAGTTATTTTTATTCTAGTGTTTTTTTATGCGTGAATAAGGCTCTTTTAGTTAGCAAATTATTTATTGTTGATCTTAGTTTTATTTTATTGCTTTTTATTATTTTATTATTTTATTAATATTCTTATTATTATTATTATTAATTTTCCTCTTATTTTATTAGATATATATATATTATTACTATTAGTATTATTGTTACTGTTACTATTTGTGATTATTATATTGTAATTATATCTACCTTTTTTGTGTGTCAATTTTTACTTTTTATTTTATAAACCTGCATTACTATTTTTTGTCACATCTGTATATGGGTCTATCGAAAACAACCTTCTTATAATATAAGAATATGGCTGCGTACTAAAAACCTCCCTAGATCCTATTTCAATGCGGGACTTCAAATTGGATGTGATGATGACAATGATAATTATCTTATTGCCTTGTCTAACATCAACTATCGTCAAAATTAGTTGAAACTCATTAGTATTTATAATATCGGTTGATACCATCTAAAATTGCTTGTCTTATCGATATTACGACCTAATAAGTTATTTGTATTTTTGATATTATTTTTGGATGGTAAATTATATTTCTGCTATTAGCGTACAAGATTCTCATCTATGTTTTGCACGCCGTTAACACAAACTATTGGAAATACAATTATATTATAATTAAGAGTTAATGGGTTTTACTTTATTTGGGAGTAGCTATTACTGAAAATACGGTTGCATAATAATTAGGAGTTAGTGTTTTACATTATTTAGGAGTAATGTTGGTTATATATACCTTGAGAACCCTTTGTACAAATCAATCAATACAAATACTATTTTTTCTTCAATTTTTCTTTAATTTTACATGATATTAAAGCAGGTTTAAAGAAACCCCAAAATTAATATTTTTAAGAGTTGTTTGTTTACTGGTTGACAATCCCTTCTCCTTCCTCCCTTTTCATATCATGTTCCCCTCATCGTCAATGGATGACACCATAGCCAAGACCTCGACACCAAAAAAGATAGTTGATTCGTTATCAACGTTTTTCTTGCATTTGTCGGATAATCCAGGAGTGATGATTATAATGTGTCTCTTAAATGGAGAAAACAATGACATGTAGAAAAAGCTATGATGAACACCCTTAAGGTAAAAAATAAATTGGGCTTTATCAATGGTAGATTACAGAAGCTGACGACTGATTCGTTTAAAGTGAGTTGTTGGGAAACCTGCAACTTTATACTAATTTAATGGATTTTTAACTTGATTGAGAAATCTATTCAGCCTAGTGTTGCATACGGGGTGACTGCCAAGGTGGTTTGGGACGATCTATAATATCATGTTTTGATTGGGAATGCTCCGCAGTTAATGAGTTGAAAGGGGAAATCATTTTGCTCCAACGGTAAGGCACGACTATGATGACTTATTATACAAAATTGAAGGGAATGTGGGATGAGCTCGACATCTATTCCAAGGTCCTGAACTATACTTTCAGAGTTGTACAATAATTCCTTCATGAGTGTAAAGAGGAGAAGTAGCACCAATTCCTTATGGGGTTGGATGTTGTGGTCTTTGGAACTGTTTGATCTCAAATAATAAGCATGGATCCTCTGTCTACCGTTAGCAAGGCTTATTCCTTGATTACTAGAGAAGAACGCCACAGGTCTATTGTTTGAGCTCAAGAAGAACGTGTTGAGGCGGTGGACTAGTAGTGCAAATAACGACCAAATCAAAGCATGGTTTTCAGATTGGACAATCATGACAAAAAGGGGACAGGGAGAGGCAATGCACACAATACAACAAGATTGACCAAGAAATTTCAGAGTGCTTTGAGTTGATCTGTTATCTCATTTAGTGGAGATGACCACAAGGCCAAGGTCACAACTTGGGAGTTAGGTGAGCCCCAAGCAGTGTTCAAACTTTTCATGTTGCACAAAGAAAATATGAGAGCAATAGTCTGTCAAGTGAATAATTTTAGTAATTGTTAACCTTTTGAATCATGATAACTCTGAGAAGCTTTTTGGTAAGGATTATAAAAACCTTACATGAATATTAAACAGCAGAGCATCCAATCATAAGACAGGTTGCTTGGATTTGATGTGCTATGATAAAGAAGCAGTGTTAATCTTGCCTAATTAGGTAAAGGCGATTGCGATAATGATGGATTGAGTCATATTAAGTGAGGACGTGCTGTTGATTATTGTATTTTGTATGGCTAGTTTGACTTGCAATTTGATTTTCGTATGTCAATTGATTATTAAGTTAAACTACTTCAAGTTTACAAGGATGCATTTGGTTATAATGATAGAGAGAGTGCACTCCTTCAATCGACATCTTGGGCACTAGTGAAGTCAACACTTATCATTTATTCTTGATATTAATAGGATTTTAGGAACAAGAATACTTATGATTCATGTTTTTTAGTTGAACAAACTCGTTCTCCTTTCCTATTAAGTAATAACACTGTTGCAAGTAACTTTGATTTCATATATTGTGATTTATGGGGGCCTCATCATAAAGCATCATCTTGTGGTGCATACTATTTTATTACTATTATGGTTGATCATAGCTGTGAGATTTGGGTTTATTTATTGAAACAAAAAATTGAGACTAGTTGATACTTAATAGATTTTTACAAATTGGTCGAAAATAAATTTAGGAAGATTATTAAGCACATATGGAGTGATAATACGTTGAGTTTAATTCAGGGATAGTGTAAGGATTCTATTAAGAGAAAGATATTGCTCACAAAACTAGTAGCATGGATACACCACAGTAAAATGGGAAGGTAAAGTGTAAACATAAGAATATTTTGGATGTAGCAAGGGCATTGTGATTTGAAGCTGCCTTACCTATTTGTTTTAGGAAAAATGCATTTTAAGTGTGATTTATTTAATAAATAAAAAGTAGACTGATAAATTGAACAATCACTTTATGAGATTTTGATTGGTATAAGGTCATCCTATGAACATGTTAAGATGTTTGACTTCTTGTGTTATGTGCACAATAATCAAGACTGAAGGATAAGTTCAGGCCAGAAGTAGGTTATGTATCTTTGTAGGATACCCGTACAAGTAGAAAGGTTGGAAGCTTTATGACCTCGAAAAGGGTAATTTCTTTTATTCTCGTGGTGTTTCATTTCATAAAGATGTGTTTCCTTTTGCTAAAAGGGATGAATAGGTTAAGCATCAAATTTGGGATGTTAATCACTCATTTGAAGAAAGTCTTTATATACTAGAGATGGGCAATGTAAGTAAAGACAAAATTGAAAGTGAAAATTTGGAGTTATAAGGAGTGCAAGTTATTCTTACGAGGAGCTTGTTAGAGGTCAAGAAGTAGAGAGTAAACTATATCAAATGACTCATCAACTAGCTCAGTTAGGGAATTATGTTTTTTTTATTTCACTATTATAGAAGGTTTGGGGACATTTTCGGCCAAAATTGAGCCTCTCGTGGCTATTTGGTACATCAATACACATGAGTAGGGTGTGTAGGAAATTGTTCCTAAGGTAAACAAAAATTCAAAGCCTATAATATGTTGTGTAAAAATCTTTTGAAGAATAATCAAACGAAGATTGGTTTTACTCCCTCTTCAAAGCCTCCGCAATATGAAAGCTCCTCAAGTACTCCTTTATCCCTTAATGAATTATATGACATTTGATAATTTTCTCAAGATCATCGGGCATTTTTGGTGGCCATAACCTCAAAGGTTGAGCTTATGAGTATACAGAGATTGTAAAAAACATGAAATGGTGAGATGCCATGGCCTAAGAAATTTAAGCACTTGAAGTGAATAAAACAAGATCTTCGAAGACTTTATGCCTGGAAAGAAGCCAATTGACTATAAGTTCGTTTTCAAGATCAAGTATAAGTTAGACGAAATAGTTAAAAGATATAAGGCATGATTGATAGTAAAGGGCTTCATGTAGGTTGAGAGTCTCAAATTTAATGAGACATTTGCATCAATTGTTAGGCTTGTCACTGTTTGTAATTTTCTATTGATAGCAATTGTACAAGGTTAACGGTTATGTCAAATGGATGTTAACAACGCATTCCTACATGGTGACTCAAAGGAGGAAGTATATATGAAGGTTTCTCTTGGATTCTATGGCAGGTCATGAAAACAAATTCCATCAATTATGCAAGTTAATTTATAGGTTGGACAAGGCTTCTCGAAATTGGATCACCTAGTTGACCATAACACTAAAAAGGTTGGTTTTGGTCAATCTCAAATAGATTATTTATTGTTTATTTTTTAGAAAGGCAATGTATTTTTAAGATCATTAGTGTATATGGATGACATCATTTTAATAAGAAATGACACTATCACTTGTTTGACTTTTATGTCGTACCTATATAAGTGCTTGAATATTAATGATTTGACGTATTGAAGTATTTCTTTAGGATTAAAGTAGCTGCTTGTCTAAGGTGTTGTTCTTATGCCATTGAAAATATGTTTTAAATATACTGTCCGAAATAGGAATATTTGAAAGCAAACCGACGAACACTCTAATGGAGCAAGGTCATTGATGAGGAAGTTTTATATATAATATCACCCTCAATATTTAGAAGTATATTGATCATATACTTATAATATCGAAAGGTGTCGATCCCAGGAGGAATATGTAAACCTAATTGAACCTAACTTTGTCTAAGGTAAATAAGTATGATTTGAGTGAAATAATGATAGAAAATTAAAACAATTAAACGAAAGCAACATAAATATCAAATGAACACCTAAAATTAAGTAAAGATGATTGAGTATGAATGCATAGGATTTATTCTTTAGTTATTTTATTCCCCTAACATTTACTTATTCAATTATGTGTCGATTCTAGATTTTCGAAGGATTTGATCACTCTACATAAACAATTAACCCTAATTGAATTTGAAAATTTCAGAATTGCAATCTCTCAATTCATAACTTAATTTTGAAGTTATTTATTAAATAACACAGTTCTCACCTAAGATCTCTCTTCGAATGATGATTGATTTGTTAATCGTGTGACATATTAATTCACATTAATTAGATTACTTTTGACTCACTCTCTTAATTTATTGTTAAAGCATGAACATGTAACATTAACATAACACAAAGTATGTATTGATTCAATAAATATTAAAGTCACAAAAAACTACGAAATAAGCCTTAATCTCAAATTTAGAACATCATAAATGTGATAGATATCTGGAAATTGAGTTTACAGATCAAGTAATACGAAAATAACAAAGGAGAAAGAAAGAAAAACTTTACTTGGAGCTTGATTTGAAAAGCTAGAAATCTGGACATCTTTCTCGATCTTCCTTTTTTGACCCACTTTTTCAAGATGATAGCTGCATTTTAAAGGCTTCATAAGGTTCTTAAATAGTTCCAGAGGCTCTTAAGGATGTAACTAGGGTTTTCACCATTTGATTGATTCCAAAAATACCCCCAAGCCTTAAAACAAATGGAAAAAGTTGCACTTGGGAAGCCTCCATTATGATCATGCATATGAAGTCATGATTGTGACTTTATGAATTTGCTCTCTGTCATAATCGTGCATATGGAGTCACGATCATGAATTTGGGTAAATCTCTTCTGTCAAAACTTTGACATAGGAGTCACAATCGTGACCTAGCCTATGTAGCTCTATTCATATCCAAATCTCTAGTTATTCACATATCTAATTTCCAACACTAACAAATATATCAAACACCTTAAGAAACATATAATTAAGAATGAAAACATGATCCAAACTACACAAACACTTAGAATATAAATAAACACTCGCATTAACACAATTCCAAGTCTATACATATGATAATCATCTAATAAACACCTAAAAACACACTAAATTACTTATCAAAACATAGTATAAATTACACCTATGAACATTCCCACACTTAAAATTTTGCTTGTCCTAAAAAAAAACAAAAACATGAGCAAACAAACCAAACATAAAAACACAAAAGTATACATTCATGCAATATGCAATACTGAGACAATGACATCAAACTTTATAGAATAAATTTAACCATAAACATCAATCATTCAATTTGTGCCGACATACTAACCTAAGCATTTCATGGCTAAGCACTTTGGATTAACATATTAATCAAAACATTAACATCATATTAATTCACCTATAGCACTTGTACACATAAATTTATAATTAGTAATAAATCAAAATTACAATTACCACTAGGTATCCCTTCATGAAAATTTTTGTTATTTTCAAAGATCAACAGAATTTATTTATCGAAACAGCGTTTTTAATTTTCTTTAACGTTAACCTGTTCAATTGACACGAATGCAAATACTTTGTCATGAATGTCCCTTGATTACTTAACTAGGTTGCGTTTTATTAATTAGCTTGTTTGGAATGTTATTCTAGCCTTTTGATGTGAAAACAAACATTTTATTGTTAATGCCCTCAATTACTCAGCTATATTACATTCTCAACTGGCTACTAGCTCCATTCATAGCCTAATTTTTTTTCATTTAAGACACTTTTTGTTAATTCACATAGCCCACCTCATTTATTTTTAGTTAATCATCCTCATGAAAGATTATTAATGATACTAACTCATTCAATTGACTTGTAACTATAAATGTATATAACAATTTTCCTAAAGTAAACAAATAACATCATATCCTAATTAACATGCATATTCAACCAAGATAATTAAAACATGAAATTCACAAGCCAATATGCCTTTACAAATTTAATTCCATAAAGTTGTTGCCATTGATGCATTCACACAATTCACACATTTGTAACATATGTTCACACAATGTCAACCTAATCAAAACTATGACAATATGGCATGCGAAATTCACACATATGTCATGCCAATGCAAAATCCTCCCCACACTTAGACAACACAATGTCATTCATGTGAGAAAATAAACAACATATGTAGAAAAATAACAAGACATAACATAAAGAAAAGGTAAGAGTATGAAACCTATTAAGGAGATCGAGGTGGTGACAGTGCTGGAGATGGAATGTGAACACCTTGAGCAATGAATTATTTCTAAATCTTCTTGTTGTCACGTCACTATCGTCACTATTCTTGTGCCATCTCCTTAAAAGTTTGTTGTTTTTAGAAACCAAATTGAAGACCTTCTTCCAGCCTTCCTCTTCCTTATCTTCAGTTTTGAGTGTTTAGCACTTTGTTTGATCCTTGGTGCCATGAATAAGTGTATACTTGTAAAAATAAATCAAGAACACAACAAAATACATCAATAACACCCAAAAAAATGTGAGAGACATTTATAGTGGTGGCTAAGGTTTAGGGAGAGAAAGTGTGTGTGCAATATGAGAAAAGATGAAGATATAGGACTAGGGTTAAAGAAGAAGGGGTAAATAGGGGGGAGAGAAAATTATGAGTTGCCTTGGTCTGGTAAATGTAATGATCATGACTCTAGAACCAAAACTCCTGTAATGCACGATCGTGACATGGGAATTACGATTATGACATGGTGAATTTTGTCATCATTGTCTCGTTTTGTCATTTTTTTTTCTTCATATAACCTTTGAGCTTGCTTCCTTAACTCGTATTAACTTTAAACACAACAATTTTAGCTATCCAAACCACTCCAAAAACATTAAAATTAAATCCCTACATACTAAAATTCAAAACAAACCTAACTATCAAAATTTACCAAGTTAAGGTCTTTAACTTGAGCATTCATCTTTTGAAGCTCAACCAGGATCAATTACAAATGGCTTGTTTCCACTTGTGATGTTCAACTTCAATTTAGTAGCCCATAAGTAACCTACCTATTAAGAGATAATAAAAAGGGCATCATTAATCAAATTAGAAAATCCAAGAAATTATAGTAATGCCTCGATGAAAAACTATCAACAAAATCAGTAATGATGAAATCCCCTGAATCTTCGATGAACTCAAATAGTTTGTGTTGTACGATGGTGAATTGCTTGCCTTTTTCTACAATCACTTTCTTCCCCTCTTCTGCTTTAGCTTCTTGAATAGGAACTTCTGTATATTCTACAAACTTAATTTCTTTTGACACCGATTCCTTATGTCTTACTTCTCCAAAGTATTTGTCCTCTTGCTCTTTGATATACTCATTCCTTATGTCAATTTTCATATAAGAGCTACTTTCTTTGATGTTTCAAGTTTTGGTTCACCTTGAACTCCACATGCTCATCACCAATCCGAAGAAACATTTTTCCTTCAAAAACTTCTATCAACATTTTTCCTATGTTCATAAATGGTTGTCCAAGAATTAGTGGATATTTTTTATCCTCTTTAAAATCTGCTACCATGAAATCCACAAGGATAACAGACTTATCTACCTTCACGATAACGTCCTCCACTACACTAAACGGTCTCTTGATGGATTGATCCGCCAACTAGATAAGCATCAAAGTTGGCTTCACACCACCGAGCCCTAACTTTCTAAAAATCAACAAAGGTATAAGATTGATACTTGCGTTTAAATTGTATAAACACTTTACAAATTCAAAGTCACGAACCACATAGGATATTCTGAAGCTCCTTAGATCCTTCAGTTTAGAAGGCATGCAACTAGTTACAACAAAGCTACAACTTTTATTTAGTGTTATCGTTTTACTCTCTTCCCAAGTTCGCTTGTTAATATATCTTTCAAGAACTTAGCATATTGGGGCATATATTCCAATGCCTTTACAAAAGATAGGTTAATTTATAAAGTCTTTAACTTCTCTATGAACTTTACAAATTGTGCATCCAGATTGCCCTTTTGTAATCGTTGTGGGAATGGAATCTTGGGTGAATATAGCGGAGGGGCAATGTAAAGACGGCACTCACTCTTTTCTTTAGCCTTTTTATTTGTTTTTTAGTCCTCTATTGGGTAGGTTGTAACTTGTTTCTTTGCTGGTTGCTCATGTTCTTTCCGCATCTAATTATGACTATCTTGAGTTGCTCCCCTGGGTTTGTTTCAATATTACTCAGGAGATGCTCCACATTTCTTATTGACAATGCATTTGCTAAGTGACCCATTTGAATCTCTAAATTATGAATGAAAGAGATATGATTTTTAGTTACCTATTCAAACTTCCCTTCCATACTTATGAGTATGTCCACAATCTTGTCCAATTTTGAATTTTATTGATATGTGTTTAATTATTGATATATTTGATTATTTATACTTACCAATTAATGACATGAAAATATTTAAGATACTCACTTTAATTTATATATAATTTTAGGTATAAATTAGAAGCAAATAAATTAAAATGGGTCGAAAGGGTTGCATTTAAGTTATTTTTTAAAGATTAGTTTTTACTTATATTTATAGAGAAAAAAATAAGAGAAAAAAGTGAACAAATTTAGCACAAAAGAAGTAGAACCATAGCAGCTGGTAGCCATGGCCAAAACGATAGTGTAATGCAGCGTTGAATGCGTGGAGAGCTGGCGCACGCTGCAGGGGCGAAATGCAAACTGTGTTTTACTCAAAACACATAAGGAACGACGACGCACAGATGAAGGCAGAAGAGCAAAACGCACAGCAAAGGAGGAGAATAGCGAGGAGAAAGGTTTTAAGTTGATGGTGACCCTTATTTGTCCCATCAACATGTACAGTGCGGCGCAGGACCATCCACGCTAGAGAGGATCAAGAGTTGCATGCATTTTGCGCTGCGTTTTGCGCAAAACGCAGGCAACGCCTTCGCACAACGCATTGTGAGTTGTGCACGCACAACACAACGCATTGTGCATTCGCATTGTGCGTTTCGCATTGTGCGTTGTGCGTTAAATGCACAATGCGTCTGCGTTCCAAAGGGAAGAGGGGCACGTTTTGACTAAAACACAGAGAACACCAGAAAAAAAATGATGAGGCCTGCGAACAAGGTTTTAAAGAGGAGCAAGTTTATTTGTCAAATGAAAAAAAAAAAAAAAACAGGAGCACGCAACAGGTTAAAAATGCGAGAGTGAAGCGACAGTGAGCATAGAGGCTTGAGTTGTGTATGGGTCTGCGTTAACGCAGATTAAACACAGACGAAGGAAGGCAGTAAAGGGAGTTTTGGCTAGGGATTAAAATAGAGTTGAAGTATTTTTTCGGAAAAGACTCATGAAGAGATAGGCATTCTGATACTGATTTTGAGGTGACATTAACGTAGATAACTTGGGTTAAGTAATTTTTATTATTATTTTGTTATTCCTTTCTTTCATTAAGAATTGATTGTGTTATCCTATAATAATTAATTTGGGTATTGCGTATGAATAATCGAATTTTCGTTATTATTCGGTTATTTGTTTATGAATCTATTGGGTATTGTAAGTTGATGATTTTTGTTAGCCTCGGAATTTTTTTTTAAATAAGCATGATTAGATTATTTTGGGGTGTATTACTAGATCAAATTATGTTGGAATTACTTTGTCTACTAATGGGATTGAGATAATATGAAGTAGGCAAGTTAAATTAAGTGTTAGAAGAGTAAGTTTGTATAGGGGGCATAGTTGGAAGATCACTTAAACATTAAAGTCTTAA
>JANIJH010000225.1:15211714-15226789 GCA_024520975.1 Erythroxylum areolatum | reverse complement strand
CTTAGCTGAGAGGTCGAGTGCTCACATGGTGTGCATCAAACTGTCTTCTGTTTTACAATCCAGTGTTCTTTGCAGTTTTTAATACATGAACTTGCTAATTATAAATTACAAATTGCTCAATAATTGTCAAAATAAAAAAATGGTTAGAGAAATTACACTGTTACTTCATCAGACTTACAAGTAATTATGTGTGTATGATATGGATAGATATAGCTAGGTACAAAAGTTGCCATTAAAAGGTTAAATCCAGTGGACTGCTGAGTGTGGAGAGAAATATCACTATTAAACATGTAAATGGTCGGCAGGTCGGCAAGGACTAAGGCCTTTAGCAATTCTTGTATGTGACAGTGATAGCATACACTACCATCTTGCTGATTATGGAAAAAAGAAAAAAAAAAAGAAAGGAAAAGGTAACATCTCTTTTATCTTCTGGAGCACTCAAATCAATTAGTTCTTTACTTATGACAATCACTTTTACTTTGAGATTCTAATGCCCTGAGTCCCTGAAATCAAAGTCAGTTGACAGAATTACTAACATGAGTACTTCCAGGATTTCGGCAGGAATTAATGTCCAAATTAATCTTGCAACTTATTAATTAGCCCCTGGACTCAAGATTTTAAATTATAAATTGTAACTGTAATTGCAGCAACAAAATTGCAATTACAGTATAAATCATTAGAGCAATTTATTATATAATTATGCTTATATGCTTATGATTATCATAATAATTTATAATTGCATTTTATGTTATAATTGTGTAGCTTAAATATTTTATTTGTACTTGCTATTTGTTTGGACACATACGGAACAAGATTGATGAATAAGTCTTACTTGCTTCCAAGTAATTTGTGATTGAAACAATGTTACTTAGAAATAGGATTAAGTAAACCATCAACAGGATGTTTGGATGTGCTGCCAATACAATGACTATATGATAGCTAATATTTAAGAGAGTTGTAAATTTTATTTAAGCAATTAATCAAGACAAATACAGAAATAATTAAATGTTATAAAGAGTTAATTACTGAATAACAGAAAAGAAAGATGATTTCATTCCTTAACAACCACATATATATATTTTTACAGAATATATATATATCTTAGCATTCATCAAGCGTTTAAAGTAATACAATTGAAACAATCTGATCACTTCTCCCTCCCTTCATTTCTCAAATATGCATATTCCAATATCAGAGTCAGAGCTTGAAGATAAGAATCCGTTGAACTTGTTCCCTTCATCTCTACCAGTTTGCATCAAAAGCAGTGGGATAACCGAACTATTTTCTGCCCCAAAACTTGAAACTCCATCACCATCATATCTGTCCTCTTGACTCAACTGGGAAGCCACAAACTTGTCAAGTGCTCTCCAGTCTGTTACTTTATTATTGTCGACGCCGCTGTTGCCCCCTGTAGTTTGCTCTTCTTCAACATTGCCGCTATTGTTATTGCCGTTCGCTGGTAATACATACTTTGAGCTTGTTGCCCTCTTAATCGATGGCAGAGATGGGCTCTCTAATTGAGGAAGCTGTATAAAATTATCTCCATTCATGAAACTTAAATTATCTGCTTCTACCTCTTGCTTACATAAGAAATTCTGATTCAAAAAGCTCTGAGGTTGTCTCGGGATATAATCAACTGGGTCAACCACTGAACTAACCCCACTTGATTCATCATAAAAATAGCTCGAGTCCCACCCTTCCATGGTCTTGATTTGGCTATTAGTTCGCTTCTTGAATGCTCTACAAACAACCCATCCTTCTTCCTGAAGTGCAAGTTAAACAAATATCAGATGAGAACTTTCAAAATTCATGTGAAAGTTTTACAAGAATCCAAGAAGTTGATACAAGTTGGATGTTTTGCTTAGAGAAATGACGCCTTTTCATTTTAGTACAGCTTTTGTTTTCACTTTTGATAGTTCTCTTTTTGTTTGGGGAAGAGAAGTGGTGAACACAGTCCAAAAGTTGATGAACATGGAAGAAAATTGGAATATTTCTGTTGACAAGATGAATATAAAGAAAGAGATTGGTTCAGAGTTATTCGATGATAACACCTTTTGACTTGTTGATGGCGAAAGTGATCATCTTTCTAAAAGTCACCTAAGGTGACACTGCACATCCTTGGGTCATTGATCTATGAATCTACGCATGGAAGCATAGTGGTAAACTCAAAGAAGGTATCAGAAATTGTTGAATTTGACTTCTAAGTAAAGCCTTTCTTTTACTCTTTAAAGACGCAAACTTAGAAGTGGAAAGAGAGGAGGGATGCCATTATAAAACATCAAAAGATAGGTAACATGATGAACTTATTACAGCTAATTATCTTGTCCCATTAAGGAACAGTAATGGATTCCGAATTCTCGTTAGAGACGCTTTTGTATGTACGCAAAAGAAGCTTCCACATATATCAGGTAATAAAAGAGATTCTCAAGGTTCATAAAAAAAATTAACATGCTGGAAGACCATGAAAACATTCTACCTTCCCCTTTAGTGAAGGTTAATATTAAAATATGATAGAGAGTTAGACAGATTAGTAGCAACAATGATATGTGCTTGCCTGAGGAGGACCATTCTCGTCCGATTCAAGCCTGTACTCGTGCATGATCCAATCAGTTTTCTGACCATTTGGGGCTCTTCCTTTGTAGAAGACAAGGGTTTTCCTCATCCCAATCAGCTTTTTTTTGTCGTACACTGCCTTGTCTCTCCCAGTTGCCTTCCAAAACCCTGCCATAGTTGCTCTGTTGGTCCTTGTCCCCGTCGGATACTTCTTATCCTTGTGGCTGAAGAAATACCATTCATTCTGCTCCTCATAACCGATCCGGCATCTCTCTGCAAATCAAAATTTAGGTGTCATAAGCCATATGAGATAAGTAATAGAACATTAGCTCATCTAAGAGTGTCCGATGGAGTTAGCTTAGTTTCATTATAATGTTTACTAACTGTTAACTCATTAGAAAGCCATAAGAAAAAATTGTAAGAAAACCTGCATAAACAACTTCTGCAAGGAGAGGGAAGCACTATAATTCTATCCTGTGTTATATCCTAAAAACGCGATCCATCGCAACCAAAAGACATTATGTATATCATCTGGAACCCTAGAAAGGTAAAAGAAAGAAACATGCGATCAAAAGAAAAACCTTGCTACCTTGTAGATCCCATGGCTCAATTCTGTAGAGATCTATATCTCTAATGACATCAAGATCGATCTTTTGTGATGCAACTTTCTTCCTCAGATAATATCCCACAAGCTCTTCATCTGTGGGGTGAAACCGAAATCCCGGTGGAACACAAGACTCCATCGACTCCATCATAGAACCTGGTACTGCATCAAATTCACCAGCTCCACCATTACTATAGGTGCCTTTCACTTCATCATCGTCTTAAATCATAACCATGTCGACGAACTTATGAATAGGAAACCAAAGAAGAGAGAAAGCTAAAAGTGAAAGGTATAGAAATGTAAAGACAGATAGAAGATAAAAAATTTATGCTGGGAAATACTGAACACTCTTTAAGTAAAAAGGTGACAAGTGTTATCAGCTATAATCATCAACTCATTTGGTGGCGAGCAACAGTCACAACGTATTATCTACGAAAGGAAAATAAATGCGGGTTATGAGTTACGACACAATAGAATACCGTCCCTTCAATAACAATGGTTTTTATGGGGATAGAAAATAGAGAAAGAGGTGAAAAAGAAAGGAAAACAGAATCATGAGAGTTTGTGACTATGTTCTGATGAAAAAAATTAAGTTGAAGAGTTTATTGACGCCTCTAGCTACTTGTGCAGGGTCTCAAGAAACGGACAACTAGAGGTCTTTGGTAATGATGTTGTCTTGTGTTGATGAATGGCGGAAATGATTCCTCAAGAACGGGGTTCCCATTATATTAGTATAATAACGAAAAGACTACTGTACACCATTAATTAATTAAACCACTGACAATTAACAGAACATAGAACAAAAACAACTTTTTGGAAACTAGTCGTGTTATAAGCTGATGACAATAGAGAGCGAATTAAGCAATCAAAGAAAAATAAGGAATGGGGTTTTAAAAAGCAGAAATGGCAATGGTGGACAAAGAACATGACGTTATCTAAAATTTAGCACGCGTTTCTCCACAGAGAAAAGGTTAGGGTTGGCAAAAAGAGAGACACTCCTCTATTGGTGGATCAAGCCTGCAAAGAGACTAAGTAGATACTTAAAAGAGAAAAGAAAAGCACTCTTGAAGCACTTGCAGAGTCTTTTTCTTGTTGCTGAACTGGGATCTGACGATCGTGTCTGTTTGTCTAGAATTTCCATGGCATAACCTGATCTCTTTTATTTCCTTTTCCCCAATAGCTAGGCTCTCAGTGAAAATGCAGACTCGAACAAGAGTGTAATTCCCTCAATCTATCATGAAATAAGTAATATGAAGCTCTAAACTCATATAGGTGAAAGTTTTCTGTCAAGAAGTTAGTGTTTCTGCGACATGGTCAAAGTTGATTTGTTGAGAATGTCCTTTCAAGGTGTTAGCGACGGGGTGGTTCTTAGAGACACGAGAGAGAGAGAAGATCAGCAATAGATTTCAGGAGAATCGTGAGCTTGAGAGTTTAGACAAATATAGTAGCAAAGAAATCAACTTTCTAACAATCTTTTACCAAATCTTGTGAAATATTTGTCAGGTTCATTATTCTTGACCCGATTGTTCATGGAAAACCGAAGTTAAGTGAACTTTGGACGAAGTGGGATTGCGACAACAAATGCATAAATGTAAGTTCCAGGGTAAAGGATGTATTACCTTAGATATAGACATTGACTAGCTAGCTAGCTAGCTAGCTAACTATGGAAAAAGAAGAAACATAAGAAAAGTCTTCCACAAATGAGAAACTCCATTTGTTTAGAGGATCCAATCCAAGAATTCCGATTTTCTCCCATTTGGGTACTTGAAAGATTTAGTTTTTGACGAAAGAGCTTGATTTTCATGTCTAAAACTAAAAGAATAGTATACCTCCAAGCATTACTACAATACGAGGGCTTACCTTATCTTAGAAGTAACAGTCGTAGTGGTGACGGTGATGAATTGTGATAACAACTTGTTTAAGACAGAAGGAATGGAGAAGAAGAAGACAAAAGGGATTGAAGAAGACGATGAGATGAAGGAAATTTGTGTTTAAGAAGAGAAAGAAGCCAAGTATGTGAGAAATATAAAGAGAAGAAAACAGTAGACCTGTGGAGGCCTAAGTTGCGCCTGGGGTTCTTAGGGTTGTCCCCATTCTCTTACGTCACTCATTCGCTAGTTTAGTACAGCAACCATTCTAGCTTAGTACAGCACTACCCTTCTATTTCCCGCCTATGTTCACTCTTATCGCCTTCTCTTTATCAATACTTTTTCTGTATGTTAATCATAAGCTAACAATAAGATACTAACACATTATCCAAATTAAAACTCACAAGGTGCCTTTTGGGCTCCTAAAATAATTATATGTCAAGTGGTATGCGGTTTTTTGAGTTTTGGAGCTTATGTATGTACTAGTGAAAGTAGCATTAGGCGAACTGTTTTATTATTGTATTAGCATTAGTGAGTGTAGTTGATTATAGAATAACAGGGACCACTGTCTAGAATTAGGTTTAGTAGAAGCGAAGATTTTTACAAAATGGTGAACATGAATGTTTCTTATGTTACAGGTCACGCTAATATCTTTATCTTCATTAATTAAAAAAAATAAGGAGTTCATATGGAAATTAGAGAAGTAAAGAAAATTAAATCATGCCATCTTATGTATAAAATAATTTTAGAAAACAAATCGACTAAAAATTATTAAATACTAATATTAAGCTTATATAGCTAAAAATATTTTTATTTACATGTAGTTAATTAACGTTTATGTTTAACTCATGTAATTTATTCCAATATTATACCTTAAGATTTAGTTGAAATAATTGAAAAATAGTTGTAAAAATTTTAGAAGAATTTTTTATGAAATGTAATGAACTAATTATTAATACATGAATTTTTATAAGGACCATCATTAACTAAAGTATAATTTAATACAAACTTTATCAAGTAGAGTATCAATTTTATATTTTTATTTTATTAAATGCAATAATGCATAAATAAGTTACAATATCTACTTTGATTTTTTTAATTCTTTAGCTTGATAGATCCTTAAAAACATTAAATATGCATTTTTGGGTAAAGTACATTTATTTGAGCTGATTTAAACAATATATGAAAAATGTTCATTAATTCATTTGACTCCACTACTAGGAATATTAAATTATATTTTAATTTAAATTTTCTTTCAATATTTAAATATAGTATGTAATAATACTGATAATATTGTTAATTATATAATGAATTCCACTAATCTAAAAAGCTTTATTACAAGATATAGAAGCTAAAACGTTTTAGTACAAGGTTAAATGCAATTTTGGTTTTGGAGATCAATAAGAAATTTTCTCGATAGTATGAATTTTATATTTTTAAAATTTTTCGAAATTTTATATTTTTATTAAAAATAAAAGTGAAGCACACATATCATTATCATCACTTTTCTACTAATTAATATTGTTAATTAATTTTAGATAGATTTAAAAGGTGGATTGTTACATTAAAAATTAGATTTTTTAAATAAAAGTTTGAAATAATTTTAAAAAGTTGTTCAATTTTTTTAAAAATTAAAGAAACATTTAATTTTAATTATAACAGGTTTTGTCTTTCATATAAAAGGATGTTCTTTTCCCTGTTTTAACTTGAAGTTCTCCTGCGTCTCAGTCTCAGCAGATAATAAAGACGCGCCTATTTCACTCAGGTTTCGCTTTCACCCTTTCCACACATCTACCCAAAACATGACAAAGGCTGGACACGTGGTACGGTCAAAACACCTCCCGAGCAAGCCGCGCGTCGCTCCTATCTCACACGACTGACGGTTCCGTTCATTCTCTTACAGTTCAAGTTCAGATTACCTAAAACACCCTCATAACAATTTATACTGATTATCTATATTTTAAGCCTACTAATAAATGGCAGAAAAATAAATAAATTCTATAATTTTCAGTGATATGTCTTTGCTTAATGCAATGAAGCAGTTTCGTAAAATATAAATTCCCAATTTTATGGACATAGGCCTTCACACGCAAACATACGGGGAGTCGGGACCACTTTATTGGGGCATTTTGGTCATTTGAACGGAATAATTATGTAAAATTTTTAGATTTTGACTAATAGAAATTTGGCATACTATTTTATTTATTAGCCAGTGGTAAATAATTGAAAAATGGTTATAAATCTATTTTTTTACAACGTTGAATCTGTAAGAATATATATTTCCATAGTGATCTCAGTTTCACGCTTGTTACCAATGGTCAAGAGTAAGTAAAGGTAATCCCTTTGACTACGATAGCCATGGAGTCAGATTATCAAGAAGTTGTGTACACAAGGAACGACTGAAAACTACGTGTCAGACGATGGTTGGGAGAAACTTTACGTAGAACATAAACAAAGCAAAAGACAAATGTATATTCTGTAGCCAGCCCGGCCCTCCTCTGATTGTGATGACCCCACCACTCACACCGTCAATACTAGTTGATTTCGATATTAATTAACCATGACTACATTAAAACTTCGGTTCTTATAAAACTAGGCTTAACTGTAAATCTATATTAATAATCTGCTGTAATTAGGTTTACATACACAATTGCATTTGCTTTTACAATTCTTGCAATAATCTGCATTCTTATTATAATTCGCAAGTAGTAATTTAAAATCTTAGAACTGCTTAATATCTCTGTATATTTAAAAAGTAAAAGCAACTATTATTTGGATAAATGAAAAAAAAGATTGTAGGAACATTACGAACAATACTATCGCTGCATGGGATGATCAAATCCATCCAGAGGGTTGTTTAAGTTTACAAATGACCAATAAGCATTTCAGTTTGCGATGAATTGAGTGACTAAATATCAGATATATAAAATATTAATACAAAAAGAATTGTTTAATTCTCAAAAGGAAGATGCAGCGCGGAAACCTAATATTTTAATTTAAGAGTACAGAAAATGTAAATCTAATCCAAGATCTATAAAGAACTAAAAAGATAGACGAAAACTTTAAGAGACATAGAATATTTTGATTGAAAATAGAGTATATCTACAAATGAAGAAATCGGATTCTGCCCTTTTCTTCTTCTTGACTCCCGCAACTGCTCCTATCATACGGAAGCTCCCCTTTTAAGACGGTAGGTCACCAACTTCACTTTCCTATCCTCTAAAATCTTTGTATAATTGAAGAATCTCTCTACCTCTGCTAACCAATCAAGAAAGCTTTTAATATCCAGATCTCCGCTAAAAGATGAGATATCTACCTTAAGTTTATATTCATACTCTCCTTTTTGTCCTGGTTGGATGACTTCTTCCTCATCATTAGAACTATTTTCATGATTCCATGACACGAGATTTTGAATCTGAGGATGCCTCGCAGGGTCACCTTCCTTAACAACTGGTTTCTCAATTCTTCTTGTGTTGTCTCCTCGCAACAACGCTTGCAACTGGTCCTAAATCAATGCCAGCTGCTGTTTCATATTGCAAATTGACTCCCAAACTTCAGGTAATCCACGAATGTCGTTGTTGGTGTTGGCCATTGTCATATGAACAAACTTTAGGTTTTCAAGCCTCTGATATCACCTGACGCAGCGTGGAAATGTAGTACTCTAATCCAAGAGTACAGAAAGCGCAGATCTAATCCAAGATCTACAAGAGAACTCAAAAGGTCGATGAAAATCTTAAGAGAAATATAGTGTTTTGATTGAAAATAGGCAAAGGTCCTTCGACAATACAATAAAGAAGTATTTATATGAGTTATAATGACCTAAAACCTAATAACAAGAATAAAAACATCCTTGTAATCCTAATAAAAGTAAAACACAATAAATAAATAAATAAAATTTTTAATCTAAAGCTCCACATTAATCCCCTTTACTTGTAAAGAACTCAACCTCGAGTTATCCTTTGGATAACCTAACTTGTACTCCGGTAAGTAGGGGTAAATATTTGCAACATTAAAGGTTGGATTGATATTACTCTTCCACGAAGATAACTGAATGACATATGCATTATTATTAATTTTCTTCATGATCTTGAATAGACCATATTTTTTAGCCTTCAACTTGTGGTGATGTTCAGTAATCCGCTTCTTATTCATAAACACCATTACTTTATCTCTACCTCAAACACTTATTCTTCTTATGTGGGTCCACGTTAGCCTTATACTTTGCATTAGCTTTTTTAAGTCGTTCCTTCACCTCAACTTGTATTTCTTGGGTTTCTTTAGCAAACTTGGCTACACTCGCATGGATCTAACATTTTTAGGTAACTAAATAAGGTCTAGTGCATGATTTGGTACCTTAGTATAAACCATAGAGAATGGAGATTAACCGATAGAGTTATGGATAGCATTGTTGTAGGCAAACTCAACTTGGGCGATAAGAAAATCTCAATTCTTCGGCTTATCACGACAAATACTTCTTACTTAATTACCTAAAGTCTTATTTACCACTTCATTCTGTCCATTGATCTGTGGGTGAGCTATGCTACTATACTTTAAGGATGAATCAAACATACCCTACAAAGTTCTTCAGAAATGAATCAAAAACTTAGTGTCTCTATTAGAGGTAATTGATTTTGGAACCCCATGGATCCTAACTACCTCTCGAAAGAATAGTTTAGCAATGGTTGTTGCATATGTTGTCTTCTTACATGGTAAAAAGTGCGTCATCTTAAAGAATCTATCGACCACCACGAAAATTAAATCCATGCCCCTTTATGCTCTTGGTAAACCCAGTACAAAGTCCATGGAAGGTCTTCCCAAATATTGTCAGGCACAGGTAATGGCATGTATAAAACTCGCGTTTGATACATGACCTTTATAAATTTGGCAAATCCGGCACCTAGAAATAATAGAAACAATGTCTCTCCTTAATTTAGGCCAAAAATACCTTTTATGTACCTCCTCAAGTGTCTTGTCTCTGCCTAAGTGTCCAGCTAACCCCTCTTCCATGTAAGTCTCTAATTACCTTCTCCCTTATTGATGTCCACGAGAGGCATAGTTGGTTACCTGTCATAAGGAACCCATCATGAATGTGGTAGTCTTTATATGGCTTCTCTCCTTGACAAGTTTGTCATATTCCTTTGAAGTCTTCATTGTCAACATATAAGTCTTTCCAGTATTTGGAACCTTCATTCTCAACTATTAGCGTTCTGATCATGGCTACTCGTCGACTCAACATGTCTGCCACTACATTATTTCTCCCAGCTTTATGGACAAGTTTATAGGGGAACTTGTCAATATAAGTTGACCATCTAACATGCATCTTGGTCCTCAACTGCTTCTGACTTCCTAAATACTTCAATGCTTGGTCATCAGCATGAAGAATAAACTCCTTTCCAATTAAATAGCGCTCCCATTTTTTCAAAGCTCTCACAATGGCGTAGAACTCCTTATCATAAGTAGCCCATTTTTTCCTTGCCTCATTTAGTTTCTCAAGAAGTATGCCACAGGCCTTTTCTCTTAGAATAATATTGCCTCAATACCTATCCCACATGCATCACACTCCACTTCAAATCACACTCCACTTGTACACAGCTTCTCCTTGATAAGGGTGAAGCTTTGTTATTGCTCTTCTTCCCTTTCTTCAGTCAGTCCATAATAGGAGCTATCATGCTGCTAAAATTCTTAATAAACCTCCCATAGAATGTCGCCAAACCATGAAAACTCCTCACACTTCCGACGGTTCTCGTTGTAGGTTAATTTCTAATGGCCTTTACTTTATCTTCATCCACTCGGATGCCATCTTTTCCTACAGCATATCCAAGGAATAGCAAATTCTCCAACATAAATAGGCATTTCTTCAAGTTGGCATATAACTGATTTTCTCTTAAGGCCTTGAATATATGTCTTAAATATCCCATATGCTCTTTAATAGATCTACTATAGATAAGAATATCATCAAAATAAACAACCCTAAACTTACCAATGAAAGATCGCAACACCTGGTTCATAAGATGCATAAAAGTGCTAGGTGTGTTGGATAATCTGAAAGGCATGACCAACCACTCATATAAGTCATCCTTGTCTTGAAGACTATCTTCCACTCATCTCTAGGCCTTATTCTTGTTTGATGGTGTCCATTCTGAAGATCAATTTTAGAGAAAATAATGACTCCACTCAACTGATCCAACATATCACAAGTATTACAATGGGAAATTTATAGCCAATAGTGTTTTTTTATTGCTCTACTATTAACGCACATCCTCCAACTCTCATCCTTCTTCAGCGTAAGTAATGCTAACACTGTACATGGACTCATACTTTCTTGAATAATATGGCCTTTATTTATCAACTCCTCTACTTTCTCTTATAGAATCTCATTCTCTTTTGGGCTCATCCCATAATGAGGCAGATTAGGCAAGATGGCTCCTGAAACCAAGTCAATATGATATTAGATATCGCGCATAGGCAATAATCCTTCTAGTAAGTCCTCTAGAGTCACATCTGCAAACTCCTTTAATATAGATTGCACTTCTTGAGGTACCATAGGCTTGGGCTTGCTTTCTACTAGCTCTTCCCCTTTAACCATTAACAGATGTACCTCTTTTGATTCCTTCATCTCACCAATAAATTTGTATCAATTATTCTCTACCTGTAATAAAGGCTTCTGGATCTTTCCTTGAGACTTCACGCCACTGATAGGTACTAAAGTATATTTTACGCCGTCTTTTACAAAATGATATGTACTTTTCCTTCTTGGATGCATCGCATCTACATCAAACTGCCATAGTCTTCCTAAAAGGATCTGACATACATCCATCTCTATTACGTCACAGTAGTGTTCATCCTGATACTTTCCAATAGAGAAAGTCACTTTACACCATTCTTTAACCAGAATCAGTCCAACCTCCTTAATCTACCGAATGCTATAAGGATATAGACATGGCTTGGTAGTCAACTTTAACTTCTTTACAGTAGCTACTATTATAATATTTTCCTTACTCCCTTCATTAATGATCAAGTTACACAAATTCCCTAGTACCAAACATCTCATACAAAAAGAGTTTATGTCTTTGCAATCACCATGCTCCTTGCGGGATATCGTTAGTCTTTTGACGACACTTGCGTACGTCTCCTCATCCTTTTCTCCCTACTGTTCCTAACCATCACCTTTGAGCCCACACATTTCCTCCTCATCTTCATATTCTTGTTGTTCCACCATGTTCACTACTCTCCTTTTTGGACACTCATTAGATTTGTATCCTGGCTCACCGCACCTGTAACACTTTAATGGAGCTGGTTTAGTATACAGATTGGAGGGTTTGGAAGTTGTTGGAGTTACTTTATTTAAGCTTCCGCCATTAGTGCTTCCCTTTCCAACACTACTCCTCGTAGGGGTTGCACTAACCACCTCCTTTCCTTTATCGCCTAGACTCTTCTCACTTGTATAGCTTTTAAACTCCTATTGCTTTTCATTCAGTACAGATTCAGCTTTCATAGCTAAATTTCTCACATCTTGCACTGTAAGCACCATTTGGATTGCTATCTTCTCCCTTATATTCGATCTCAACTCTTTCAAGTAGCTAAGGCTTGTTGAGGTTGAGATTCAAACAATCGGTTGCGGGCTGCCAACCTTAAAAACCCTGTTGTATATTCATGGATGTTACTACTGCCTTGATGACACTACTGATACGCGTCAAAAGTATACTACTCATAGTATGGCAGTAAGAATCTCTTTTTAAGTAACTACTTCATCCTCCTCAATAAAGAAACCGGATTTTGCCCTTCTCTCCTTCATGACTCCCGCAACTGCTCCCACTATACGGAAGCTCCCCCTTTAGACGGTAAGCTACCAACTTCACTTTCCTATCCTTTAGAATCTTTGTATAATCGAAGAATCTCTCTATCTCGCTAACCAATCAAGAAAACCTTCAATATCTAGATCTCCGCTAAAAGATGAGATATTTACCTTAAGTTTATATTCATACTCTCCTTTTTGTCCTGGCTGGATGACTTCTACCTCATTAATGCAACTATTTTCATGATTCTATGACACGAGATTTTGAATCTGATGATGCCTCATAGGGTCACCTTCCCTAACAATTGGTTCCTCAATTCTTCTTGTATTGTCTCCTCGCAACAACGCTTACAACTGGTCCTAAATCAATGCCAACTGTCGTTCCATATTGCGAATTGACTTCCAAACTTAGGGTAATCCACAAATGTCGTTGTTGGTGTTGGCCATTGTCATATGAACAAACCTTGGATTTTCAAGCCTCTGATATCACTTGACGCAGCGCGAAAACGCAGTACTCTATTCCAAGAGTACAGAAAACACAGATCTAATCCAAGGTCTACAAAAAACTCAAAAGGTCGACGAAAACCTTAAGAAAATAGAGTAGTTTGATTGGAAATAGGGAAAGGTTCGTCCGCAATACAATAACGAAGTATTTATATGAGTTATAATGATCTAGTAACAAGGATGAAAACGTTCTTATAGTCTTAATAAAAGTAAAACACAATAAATAAATAAATAGATTTTCTAATCTAAAGTTCCGCATCAAAGCGAAATAGAAATACTCATCTGATTACCTTGGAACTTCAAAACCAGAAAAGAGTTTTTGGATATACAAAAAATATCCATCATGAAAAACAACAACTAAGTATGAGAAGTCATTATTCCGATTTGAAATTGGTCCTGCATGGTCTTAGAAGACCCTAGATAGGGTGGTCATTGGCCATCAGTGGTGATTACTTAAAACGGCGACAGCAACTTATAAGCAAGAAAATGGGAAAGAGAAGAGGCAAAAAGAAGGCAAGAAAATGTCAAATTCAGTGGACTGGGATGATAAGCGTCTCCAAACAAACGTATTATTGAAGAAGGATCATGATTTTAAGGAAGCAATTGACCAATAGTGCATGTCATGTACTATACAGGTGGATTGAAGTGTGTGGAATGAGAAGGGCGCATGGGTTGTGGCTTTAAGACTTTACGCAAACATGATATATGAGTGACATTGGAATCTCCACGTGTTTGTAAATACCAGATTTGGTTGATAAATATCTGGCTCTTTACTTTCCTTCCCCTTTTGACATGCTCTTTTATAAATATTTAATTATAATCAATACAAAATTATTGTTGAAAAGTTTTTAGTTGAAAGATAAGACTTGTAATAATTAAAATTTTAAATGTGAATCTAAATTGCAATTAAAAATCAAGGATCTAGATAAATTAACAATGAATTTTTTGACGTATTTATTTGTTTGATATTCATTTTTAGGCTATATTTAAAATGATATACTTCACACCCCAGAAAATACTTCTGATCTTCAGCTTTTCTCAGCCTCTTTTGTAGAAGTTTGTTCTCTCTCTCTTACTTGCGATTTAAAATGGGTTGAAATCATTACTTTCTTACTCTATCATTGAAACCCCTTAATGCATATAATGGAAGGAAGAAGATGTTTAAATCTCTAAGTACAGCTTAAGCCATTAATAGTTTCTACAACTTTTTTTTTTCCAATCATAAGCTTTCTGGAATTCTTAACCCCTGGCTTCGCCAGTTCTTGATTAATGATTTCATTTCAGGCTTCATATATTTTGATCACTACACCATTCCATGACCTTTTATATATGGACTGGCTAGTTTGATATATCGACAATTGTGAGATTGAGTGTAGCTGATGAAGCTAGGCGGTGAATGGCTGGATGTGGATGACGAGTAGTAAACATAGAATGGTGGTTGTTGGCCTAGCTTGGTTACATATCATGCTGCGAACGTCGAGTTCAGATCCTCTGTCAAAGTTTATCCTGTCTTATTCTGTCTAAGAAAGAAACAAGTTAAATGGACAGACGCCTGTGGGACCTACCCACAGGTGTCTTTTTTAAGCCACTGGCTAGCCATCACCAAAGTGGCTTTTAAGTATGCTATCTAAAGTTATTCCAAAGCTAGTTTCAAAACAAAAGTTTTTTTTAAAATTTGGGTTATTTGCTGGTTCTTATTAAGAACCAAATTAAAAATAATCAGCAATTTAATGATATTATTTAATATCATT
>JANIJH010000225.1:15184730-15197052 GCA_024520975.1 Erythroxylum areolatum | reverse complement strand
AAATTCTATCGATGGTATTGTTATGAATGAAGAAGTTTATGAATAAAGTGAGCTCGGTTTAGTTATCGATTTCCACATATTATGTTTATGGTTTCAAAATAAAAATTTTGTACTGAGTTCTAACTAATTAAGTGCTCTAGATGCCACCCTCGTGGAGCACGGACTTTGATATCACTCAGGATATCGGGCACATGTCTTGCGGAAGTGGGGTACTATATGTGTAGTGCGGCGGTTCATGGTTATCTTGTTGCCAGAGAGGGAGAAGCACTACCAGAGATGGAGAGGAGAACGAGAGATAGAGAATAGAGACAAGAGTGTGATATAGTGAGAGAGAATGGAGGTGATTCTGACAGAGAGAGAAAAAAATCAAAGTAGCGAGAGTGTGCAGGTATCGACAGTAGAATTTTGGGTAATTTTTTTTGCTTTTTGCTAAATAGTCCCTCACTTTTCTAAAACTTACTGTACCGGCCAGTATATAGCCAATATTTTGAATACCGATTGGTAACAAATGAAAATACCTGATACCGACAGTCGATACCAATACCTTGGATATCATTCAGTTTTTTAATCTAGAACAGCACCATCTGGCCAGTAATGGCTAGTACAAAACGGTATTTTAAACACTAATCACTTGGCAGTGTCATTTCTAATGTTTTATAAGCTCAGAATAAAGTAAAAAAAAGAGCTTAATAAATCGACAGTATATAAATATAAGCTTTAAAAGCTTTTTTATTATTAACTAAGTTTATTATCTGTACATAAATGACTCAAGTCATACTCAACAAAATCATAAATGATCATAACAACATCTAACAGTATCTTATACAAATGTCAGTAGCAATAAAATCTTTAAAAATAGTAGTAACAACAACAAAATAGCAATAACAACAACAATAGAATAGTAGTAGCAATAACCGAACAACAATAATAAATTGCAAAATGCCAAGAAAATTGTACTGACAAGCACACAGATGATCATGAAAAACAAAATTTCCATACATTTCTATATGTAAAATCATTAATAACAATATCAAGATCAATATTATCCTACATATCCTTTTCGATACATAAAATAATTAAATCATTCAACCTTTTTTGTGACGTTATAATTTCAAGTACGTTTTCAATAATTTTAACTTTAAAAGAATTGTAAATTTAGTAACATTCTCTTAATTCTTTATCATCCAATGATCTCAACTTCTTTGAATATAATAAGAATTCAAAAATACTTTCAAATATCGTTAATTGTTCAAATCTATTCTTCAACGAAACAATTGCAATATCTACAACAACTAAAAAGTAACTAACTCTAAAGGAATCCTCAACTGATTGTATTTCTTCATCATGGTCATTTTCATCAAATCCTCAACATCGATGTATTTAAACATTTTTTGATTATAAAATGTAAAAACATTTATTCATAGATTATCTGATATCTATTAATTTAAGGGGTTAATTTACAAATTATTGCATTGTAAGTTATAAATATTTAAACCTCAACTGAAATATGATTTGAGTAAGCGTAGGGTAGCACATAAACTCTAAAATAGTTTTGCTAAATCTGAACCTAGCTTCTAAATGACTACATTTGTTAATTATTCATATAATACTTACTCATACTTAAATTGTTAGAATCTTCTTCTCTTTTAGTATGTACTAGGCTTAGGCTTATGCTTAAGCCTATTGCATGGGTTATTAAAACAACTACATATTATTTAATTAATATTTAATTTGAGCTTATATACTTCATTTCTAAATGTTTATTATTTACTATAATAAATATTTGGCAAATTATTTTATTTAAAATTTTTACATAATGTATAAATTATTAGTTATTACGTAAATATCTAACACCAAATAGTAAATCTTTTAAGTGCTAAAGGAAGGGTGCACCATTATATATAGCAGATAAAGATATGCCGATGAATGTAAACTTTCTTTTAATAAAATATCAAATATTACAAAAACGCCATAATAGTTATCTTTTTTAAAAAAATTTTAGTATATAATTATAGATAAATGTCCATCCCTTCTAATCTAATTATCAGTGGGGCCCACTACAACTTAGTTGAGATCTTATTTTATTTAAAAGTTTAAAATTTTTTTAAAATTCTACTCTCCAAAAACATCAATCCCACACAACCCTCATCCCAAATTTGATTCCTCCAAATTTAAGTTAGATTCTTTTTTGGTAGACAAGATTACATAATAAAATCTTTACACCAAAATATAAACGGACCATTGGAACTTTTTATTGAAAGATAGAGTTTTAATGAAAATTCATAGGTTGAAATTCCAATTATATATTAGGATCAAATATTATTATATTAATAGATATATTGTTGTTAATATAAATGCATAGTTAGAACAAATACAAATATAAAATATAAATTAAAAATATAAAAATAACATTTTCTTTTCTTCGCCTTAATAAGATTGAATTAGAATCGTCAGACCATCCAATTGATAGTTAGAATTGAACTCTTTTTTAGCTTTATTCAATAAAGCTTGAAATTTAGAATAAGAAAATCACTTACAAATTCTTTTCTTTTCAGTTTCCACATGGTAAATTCCCAAAAAAAAAATCTTTTTGTATATATAAACATCTTGAAGCAAATTTATTGAATTTTCAATTTCTTACCCCTTTTAATGAATATATCAATTAAATTTTAAACTTTCAACTATTTTAATAAATATATATATCAATTTATTAATTGTAACTCTTTTAATGAATGGGTCCTATGAATCTAGGCACCAAAGAAGTGCCCTTCTCTACCTTGCCCAAGGTTGGCACTATCACCACCACCACTACTACCATTCTTGTAGGGCTCAACATCAAGCTCTCTCTCTCTCAACTCTATCTCTTTGGGTGACCATCTATATGTTAAAAAACTAGTAATAAAGAAACAACATAAATATCGAAATTGTGAGGAGGGTCTGTAGAAAATGTGGAGACAGATCGCTAGAGTTAGCGTAACTAGCAAAGGGAGATCCTTAGGAGGGTCTTAGCATGGATCTTACTCTTTCTAATATCAACTTTGTTCCAAAATTTGTCACCCTTTCTCTCTTTTCTCAATTTTTTGAACAAAACATTACACTTTAGGATTCATGTCAGTTAGAATAATTATAATTTATGGTTGATAGAGGTTGGTGAAGAGAAATCAATGTAGTGTATACATGTCATTAATATACACACATGTATATATATATACATCCATCTAATTATGCACTCTAGGTGACTCCAATTAAAGTAACTAAATAATTACACAATATTAGGATACATGATTCTAGGACAAAATGAAGGCTAAATATATATTGATATTTAACTTTTGAAGATTAAGTTAATATCCTCTTACAAAATCAAGGTGGTACTAAAGAAGATAACTTGAGTTTGGAGGGAAGATCTTGAAAGCATCGAGGTGGATATGATTTGTAAAAAGATCAGCAATTTGTGCTTGAGATGAAAATAAGGCAAGTTCTATAGTACCGTGAAGCACATGATGATGCACAAGATGATAATCAATCTTGATGTGTTCGGTTCATTCATGAAAGATATCATTATAAGCAATCTACATTACATTATGATTATCATAAAAGAGAGGAATTGTTGAAGAAAAGGAGACAAAGAGATTTGCCAAGAAAGAAATAGAAGCTAGTAATAGATCAGTGATTAGTTGAGTTTCTAGCCCAATCGGCATTAAAGAATGCACATAACTTCAATAAAAAAAGAATGAATAAAGTGAAGCCCATGAAATAAGATGCCTTGAATGCACCAAAGTATACAAAGAAAAACAAAAAAAAGAGTGGTACGAGGTGCATACTTGAAAGTCACGAGCAATATCTAGATGAATGATAGTAAGGTATATAAGATTATCAACTAGTTGTTGATAAAGTGTACCATCACTCAGAGGAGTTCTATTAGTGGCAGAGATATAATCAATAAAATCGCCTGGAGTGTTAGCAATCTTAGTGTCAGTAAGACCAACATGAGAGATAAAATCAATAGCATACTTAGATTGAGATAAGTGTTAGCCTGAATCATCAGGAGATACTTTAAGACTTAAAAAATAACTTAAGGGACCTAAATCTTTCATTTCAAAATATTGATGAAGACAAGAATTGAGAGTAGTGATCTAATGAGTATCATTACTGATTATTATCATGCCATCAACATATAAAAGGAGAAGAGTGCACCCACGATCTGTTTTTTGGATAAATAAAGCATATTCATAAGACCTGGACATAAATTCAAGACGATTTACAGTGGAGTTGAATTGAGCAAACCATGCTCAATAAGCTTGTTTAAGGCTATATGAGGCTTTGTGAAGATGACGACAAACTTTATTAGCTGGATAAGCATACCCATAAGGAGGTTGTATATATGAAAAATTGTTCTAAGAGCATATTTAGAAACCTAGAGTATGAAAGGAGAATGCTGTGAGAAAAAATGAAGAAGGCTCTGGTGTTTTGACTCATTTTGTTACAAAAGATGCTTTAATACCATGTAGTAATAGAGAACAAAGAGGAAATGGCAAAATGCTTTATCTATTTTTGTGCATCTATAATATTATGTACATCCATCTATTTATACACTCTAGATGACTCCAACTAAAGAAACAAGTCAACTAACTAATTACACAGTATTAATATACATGATTCTTGGAGAAACTAAGGTTAAATATATGTTGATATTTGACTTCCGAAGATTATGTTAATATAACAAAGTTCAAAACTATCATCTTTTTCGATGAAACAAGAAAAGGTTTAAATATCAAAAGTGGTGATATTATGATTATGTCTTATTTTGGTAACTATAGTCAATATGAGTTCAATTGCATCTAGGGAAAGCTTTCAATTGATGCTATTGATAACATCACAATTCAGAAGAACCATAATATTTGTAATCCAAATTAACCGCAGTTTAACTAGTCGAAACTTTCCAGTTTTAGTGTCGATAACATGTACTAAGGTCTTTTTACTGTGAACCCCACAATAGGTATATGTATGGTTTCCACTCAATAGTTCTAACAAAACTCTTCAACTTCACTCCTGTCCCTTTCCACTTCTATTGATGTTGTAACTCTCACTCTCTGTCTATCTTTCTTTATATTAAAGTGTGAAACGCAAGCTTCTTTCAAAGGGACACGAACTATCATTGCACCCTTGTAGGTATTAATTCTAACATTTGGCATTGAAAAAGAGACTTATTTAATAAAATTTTCTAGACTCCATCTTCTATAAGGAGACTATGATTGAAAACAACAAAATTTGGACAAATTTGAAAAGACTTCTTCTTATACTTTTTTTCTTGATCGATGGAATAAAACGAAAGAATCACGTGATTTAGAGTGGACATCTCCCTTTGGCTAATTTCTGATGTATGATTTCATATATTTGAAAAGACAAGTGTATATGATGAAGACTTGCACCTACAGTTCTCAAATATGCACATGTAACTAAAGAAATTTATTCGTTAGTCATTCAAGAAAAAATATCTAGTTAAAACAAAGTGCTTGTGGGTATAAATATGATGTTCTTGGGGGCTGTGAGTGGAAGAAAAATAACAATAGCGAAAGAACGGAAGGCATAGGTTAAAATGATGTCTAAGCCATTAACCTACACTAACATGGAAGACACATATCGACCTCAAAAGGGTTAACCCTGCTCTTGTCATCCTAGCAATTTCAGTCAAGAGCATGCATAGATGTTTTATTATGTGTTAAATCCTCGTTGGCTCGTGGCCTAAAGAATCTCCCAATGATAAGAAAGAAGTTTACAAACATATATGATATTGATGGTTAAAGTAGTACAGTTTGAAAAGCAATTCCCTAGGCAGGCATGAATATATAGGGGAGCAAGATATATGGTCCACTGGTTGAGAGAGATTGAGAAAGGGAGATACATTAATGGGCACAGATGATAAGCTGAAAGGGTCCTGCAAAAATGGCCTATAAATCAATATCGATGATGAATGGTGAGATTCGGAGATGGGTTGTCTCCGACCCTGCCCTCGTGCTGTTGATCAGATCTTTCGGAAGGATTCAGCGTGAGGAGGGGTCCATTACACATCAATAATAACGCGTTCGAATTGACTAGTTAGATCTCTCTTTGCTTGTGTTCCACAAACATAGATGTCTCTTTCTGGGTCTAGATGTATACTCACACTTGGTTCAGGCATTAGGTTTTTTTGTCAAAAAGGTATAATTCTTATTGCATTAGCCTTTTTCCTCTTTTTTTTTTTTTCCCTCTATGAGCTTTCAAGTCAAGGAACTTCCTGAGTAAATTCATCATAATTGACACCAACGCACAAGATCTGTGCTTATGTTAGTAGTGTCCCGATTTCAGACGCTCTTCATTTGGTGGATTCACATTACAGGTTCTGTGCAGAATAGCTGGAAATTCTGGAGAAATTTCAAGAGATGAATGAACATGGAGTGCTATACATGGATACCGCAGCTAGCTAGCAGATTATAATGATATTGGTTTTACTCAGGATGTTGCTTATTGTAAGCCAAAAAACTAAAACAAAATTGTCTCCCAAGTAGGGTTTCTCACAAGAAGCATCAAATGAACAATTTGAAGCATAATATTCTTAGAAAATTATAAAGAAATGACAATATGATTTCATCCTGTTGGAATTGGCATTTCATGGATTCACTATAACTATATAAGTTGGAGTTTTGTTTTCCCGCAATTCTAGTCCTTGTATATAGTGAATACAAAGCGATGGAGTTATAGGTAATTATTCTAAAAACATACACAAGAAGTTAAATAAGATGATTACCCGATTACCAATGATAACCATGCCATTTTATCAAGCTATAAGATGGTTCCATCCACTACATAGAGTTGTCTCATTCCCGATCCCACAAGAAACAATATCACTCACCAAAAGGCTCATTGAAACCCGCAATAGAATAATTACTTCCCTAAGAAGGTGTCCACATGCCCCTTGTAATTATTTCCAACCAATGCTTCTATGCATTTCTTATAGCCCCCTACCCTCTTTCAGGCAAACAAACGTGTGGCTCGATGCCTCCACAAGCTTATATATGTATACCGACATTATCATAAAGTTGAAAATAAATCGATTATCTCCTATTCACTATTATTACGAAATCCTTAGTAAGCATAATCGATTGGAAATTCATGATAAGGGTCAGCTTTTAGGCTTTGCAAACAACCACCCCATCAACTTGTGCACCTCGAGAATTTGAGTTTTACACAATGATGAAAGTAGGAGAATTAATCATGTGATTGACCCTCTTATCGCCCATAAACTAATCACAGTGTATTAAACCTGAAGCTAGCTTTCAAACTTTTGTCCAAATGGTAGTTAGTAAAATTAAGCTTATATGCCATAATTAGATAGCCTGGCCTTTTATATATCTATGTGTGAAATTTATAATAATCTCTCATTATTCAAATGGATATTAAGGAGAATTAATTTCATTAAACTCTTAATATATTTTAAATAAATAAATAATAATAAGAGAGTTATTATACGTTAAATAAATTATTAAAATCACACAATAATTTGTTAATTAAATATTTTAAATAATTTCATTTAGCAATTTTATATATTCAATTCAAATTCAACTTAAGTAATGTACAAAATAAACCTACATTTCTAATATGAAATCTTACAGGATTTGAACCAAAGACGTTAAGATGAAATCTTATAGGATTTCTAATATGAAATGTTTTAGGATTTGAACCTAAGACCTTAATATGAAATCTTATAGGATTTCTAATATGAAATGTTAGAGCTTACCAATGCGACTTGAGCCATATCGTGACAGACAAATAAATAAAACTTCAAGAAATGTTCCTTCAAGTTCGACTATTGCATTATTAGGTCAAAGCTTTTCTTTCTCAAGTTCTATGTTCCTTTTCTTTTTTCGGGAATAGCCGAGTTAGATGGTTGAATCAAAATCATGAAAGCCCAAGGTGCGGCTGAAACTTATGTTGGCGAACCGAAACTACATGGGCTGAGCATTGGGCTCTCGAGTAGACTTATATTCTTACCTAAAATCATGCCCACAATGGTTTCTCTTGATTTCGAGGCGTCCAAGTTTCTGATGTCTGTCTACTGCTTGTTGACAATCCAAGCAACAACTCCGATGAGAGTTGGGTTTGACGTTTCAGGGGTTGTTAGGAGTCTGAATTGACATAAATCTAATGGAGATAAGGCTTGATTGGCTTCTGGGGATGGCGTGGATCGCCGGAATTGCACCTATACTAGTGGTTTCTCTCCCTTCTTCTCAACTAAGTTATTTTCATAACCTTTTACTGGGATTTGCTAAGAGAGGCAAGATTATGCAAACTTCAACCAAGGTAGATCTTCAAACGACTTCTGAAATGCTAGTTTATGCTTTGGGATTTGAATATACGTATTCTATTTTGGGTAGCTTTTAGACCGTTATCTAGTCACCTGGCTTGTTCGTGCTATTGATACCGAGTTTGAACTTATTATATGATTGGGAATATAAGTTTTAGAGCTGATTATGGAGATGTATGTATGCGTTTATTGTTTATTTGCCAGTGTAGGCTTTCACGGTTCCGCAAAGATTGTTTTTGCACTTCTACGTGTTGGGTGCGATGTGGACGACCTTTTTGCTGGTCATAACTTGGCACTACGCATCAAAAATGGCTCCGCTGGATTCGTTGGATTACTTCGGCACTACTACTGACTTATTTGGGGATTCGCATATGCTTTCCTTGCATGCTTCTCATTTGCTCAATACTGAACAGAGATACATGATTTGGATATCTGTATTTTTGCTTTTGTTGATGGAAATACATGTCTTGAGGCGCCTTTATGAGACAGTTTATGTCTTTAAGTACAGCTCTTCAGCTCGGATGCATATTTTTGGCTACCTCACAGGCCTTTTGTGAGTTTTTGATGATATCTTATCTCGATTATGTTATCACTTACTGGTTGCTTTTTGCTGCTCCTATTCTTTCGTCAATTAGCAAAGGAATTTGTTTGTTAAACTCTTCTGGACACCAAAGCTTCATTGAGCTGAATTTTGTATTTGTACTTTCATGGGGCAGCTTCTATACAGCAGCTCCTTTGTCACTCTGTCACTGTTGTCTGTTGGAGGCTCTCAACTTTGCAGCTGAGGAGGCAATTAAGTTAGATGTTAGAAGCCAAGAGAAGTCATTAATTGAATTCTGTTGGTGGACACATATGAAACCCGTGATAAAGCTTGGGTGGTTTCAGTGGGTTGGTGCTGCTATATTTGCTTGGGGTTGGCTGCATCAATGTCGATGTCATTCAATTTTGGTAAAAACGTTCTCTCTCTCTTTCTCTCACTCACACACAAACACACACACACACACACACACAAAACCTGCATATACACACGCTCGTGCACGTGCACTCACACACACATGAAGTTGGTGAATCAGTCAATTTTTGGGGTTCAGTTGCAATGACTTGTGGTTACTGATTTCAATCCCAGACTTGTTTTCCATTGACCTTTTAAAACTGTTCCTTCAACTTTTTAGTTTCCATTTGCTTAGCAGATTTTATTTTGTATTTTCTGTTTGGGCATGTTTCTATTTCATAAAAAAATTATTGTCTGTTTGTTGGCTTTTGTTCAGGGCTCTTTGAGGAAACATGGAGAGCAAACTGACAAGTATATGATTCCTTATGGTGATTGGTTTGAAATAGTTTCAAGTCCGCACTATTTGGCTGAGATGGTATCTCAACTTTCTCTGTTCCTCGTTCGTAAAGCTGCATTTTTTGAATTGATGACAGGGGCAATATTTTTGTTCTGCAAGTATATCAGCATCATTACTTGACATTCTCATTTCTTGTGACGCTTCTTTCAGGTAATTTATGTTGGTTTGTTGGTTGCAAGTGGAGGCACCAACTTCATTGTGTGGTTGCTTTTTGTTTTTGTGGTAATGCCAACACCAATAGCTACCTTGGCCTTATTTAAGTGTTGGAATGATTCCCCTAACTTAATTCTATAGATGTTGGTTTCACAAAATCCATTTCTAATTGTTGTTGCAGGTGGCTAATCTTACATTTGCAGCAGCAGAAACACATAGGTGGTATCTGCAGAGGTTGAAGAACTACCCTCGTAATCGACGTGCTGTGTTTCCATTTATATATTAGTGATTTGTGCATCCTGATAGTTTCGTACTACCAAAGTTTAAGGAAATATTTTGACCATGTTAGACGATAGCTTTAGAAGCATTCTAGTTTTAGTCTTCACCTAGGGCAGAATTTGAAGCAAATGGATTAACATGAAAAGATCCATACACTTGCACATATAAAGCCTGGTCATCCGAAACCTGGAAAACAGCTACCAAAACTGGACGATCTGTATACTATGTGCTCAAACTTGCCAACTCCATTGGATTTGACAAGCAAACGTGTGCCTAAGCGATTCAAGATTTGTTTCCAAGTTGGTGCAAGTTAGGCTCGATATGGTGGGAGCCCAACTTTTGCGTCTTGCAAGAACAGAGCAATTAAGGTCCATCTATCCCAATAATTTCCCCTTCAAATGACTTGTACCCAAATATTCTGTGCCCCTGTTCTCCTTACATCCAAGCTATTTATTCCTGACAATAAATGGCTTGGATGTAAGGAAAACATAGGGCACAAGGCTTAGATGTAAGAGGGACAGGGAGTACAGGGTATTTAGGTACAACAGAATACGTCCAATTAATTTCATCTTGGTCCAGCAAGTCTTCGTTGAAAGTCTAGACTTGATGTCCTTGTAAGAAGAATCAAGAGTATGAAACGGGCGAGTCTCCAACTCATACTATTATCCAAGAACGAGGTACACGGTATGTTTGGTTGGTTATTAAACAAATAAAATAAAATTTAATATTATTTTATTATTTAAGAGGAGAGTTTATAATATAATAAAATAGAATATTATATCCTATTAGGATTTGGTACTGAATTGAATTTTGGTACGGTATTATATCGATACTAGTTAATATTGAGTATCGTTTTGAGTAATTTTTAAATTTTATAAAATAGTATCTGAATTTTTTAAAAATTGCAAAATGGTATACTGTCATATTGTACATTTGTAGTGTATAGTTTATAAGTTTATATAAACTATGTTTCTAAAAATTATAATAATAAATAATAGTCACAATTAATATGAAGTTATAATAATTTTCAAATATTTTACATATAAATAATAACTATAATTAATATAAAAAAGACAATTATTATCATACAAATATAAAATTAAGAACAATACAAAATATTTAAAATATTATAATATTCGTCATTTAATAAATAATAATTATATCAAAACATCCAATAAAAAGAATAATAAATGCCATAAACTCTCAAACTATTATAATTTATGACAACAATTCGTGATAAGGAACCAACTAAGTAAAAGTGAAACTTGCAACAAAAACATTTATAATTACATTATATATATAGAACTTAACATATACATCAAATATAAGTAAAATTTAAAGAAGAGGAAAAATAAAAACCTGAAACTTCATTTAATTGTTTATGAGTGGATATCCATAAAATCCTCATCATTGAAAGGAGCCTCATGATTATTATCATTCAAATTCAATACACCAAATGACATGTTGATGCTTTCCTAACCAAGATTATCTTCCAAGTCATTCACATCTATCAACTCTGGTTCCTTAGAAACCCAATCTGCCATATTATCAATAGAAATTTGGATTTGTCGAACTACTTATGCTATTAAGAATTATAGTAAACAATAAAATTTAATTATTAGAAAATTATAAAAAAATACATCAAAATTAATAATGATAATAACATGCCTTTCTTGGAGCTTTAAATTGTAAGGAACGAATATCAAGTCATTGAATCTCTTGTGCTCCAATATACCCCTATTCTTGAAATGGATTAATTCAAATATACTCTAGTTCCGTTCACAGCTTGTTACATTCACATATTCACCTGAAATCTGAATTGCAAACCTTTGCAATTCTGGAACACCAGTTATGAATTGATCCCACTAAGAAACTGTAAGTTGTAAGATAACAAAAGTAGCGTTGAAATAAAGTGACAATTAATTTCCAAAAAATAAGAAAAAGGAAACAATTAATATTTGGAGAAAGTTTTGCTCTTTGTCGAATAGCAATCGACAATTCAAAGAGATCAATTTGTGAGGCTAACAATTGTTGTAATAGTGAATAATATTCTCCTACTAATTTCAACTTTCTTTGTAAAATCTAGTGTAACATCCCGTTACTGTTAGCAAGGGTATTTTGGCAAATTGGGACGGACTGATAGGTTTCATTGCATTCACTGATTGAGCATGTTACTGGCCTCTGATCATAGAGGAACAGG
>JANIJH010000225.1:15126217-15137419 GCA_024520975.1 Erythroxylum areolatum | reverse complement strand
TTTTCATTATTATCATTATTAATTTCGATATAATTTCTTATAATTTTCTAATAATTAAATTTAATTATTTACTAGGAATCTTAATAACACAAGTAGTTCAAATGATCTAATTGTCATTGATAATATTAATGTTTTGGCGGATTGAGTTTCTGAAGAATTTAATTTGGTTGATGTAAATGATTTGGATTTGAAAAATAATCTTGGATGGGAAAGCATTGATATGTCATTTGGTGCATTAAATTTGAATGATAATGATGATAAAGCTTCTCTCAATGATGATGATTTTGTACCAAATGATCACTGGGTTAGTGCAGTTCTAGCGGGTTTCCTCCCATTGACAATTGAGTTCTAGGTTTTTGTTTTTCCTCTTCTTTAAATTTTTATTGTATTTGATGTTTATGTTAAATTCTACATATGTAATGTAACTGTAATGTTTTTGTTTCAGGTTTAACTTCTACTTGTTTGTTTCTTCGTTATCAACTCTATTTGTAAATTGTTTAACTATATTATTGTTCTTTTTACTGGATGTTTTGAATATTTTGATGTAATATGATTTATTAAAATAATGAAATTGTATTATTGTAATATTTTTAATACTTTGTATTATTTTTAATTTTATAATTATATGATGATGATTGTCTTTGTTTATATTAATTGTGATTATTATTTATATGTGAAATATTTAAAATTATTGTTATTTCATATTAATTTTCATTAACTCATTATTATTTATTATTAAGATTTTTGAAAACATGATTGATGTAAACAGTAAACTAGTAAAGTATACAGTATAACTATCCAATATACTAATGGACTATTTTGTAAATTTTAAAAATTTTAGGGACTAATTTATAAATTTAAAAAATTACCCAAAATGATACAATTCTGTTCCAGAAATCCGATACCAAGTCCGGTACGGTATTCATAACTTTGCATTAATGACTCATAGAATGTGGACCTAGAAATGAAAGAGAACAAGACCCATAAATAACTAATACTAATTAAGATGGGATTGTTTTGTAACAGTAAGGTCCCGTTTGGTTGGCACGGATTGTTGTCGGGGAAAGTAATATTTTTCCTAAAATTTAAATTATTACGTTTGGTTCATTTTTTGAGTAGTTAGAAAAGTAAAAACTTTCATAATTTAGGGAAAGTAGTGGCACTTTCCTTGGATTCTAAATCCTAACACCTCTTTGGTATTTAGATTACTTTCCTCAGGAATTTAATCTAAAAAATACATTAGATAATTTAACCTTTTCTTCTCTCTCAACTCTTTAAAATATATAAATTTAAAATAAATTTTAATTTAATAATTAAAAATATATAAAATAAATATTAATTTATAAATGATAATTTATAAATTATTTATTTTTTAAAATAAAATATTTTATTAATAAATATTATATAAAATATTAAAATAAATTTAAATAATAATATTTTTGTAAGTTTTATTTAATTTATAATTATTATTAGTAATAAAAATATTTATTATTATTTTAAAAACAAAAATTAAAAATTCACAATAATTATAAAAGTTGAAATAAATAAAATAACTAATTTAAAAACTTTGAAAAAGGGGGCAAGGAGAAATAAGGAGGGAGGGAAATTTTAAAATTTTTAAAAAATTTTTGCAACAAATTCCCCTATTTTAAAAAATTTCCGATATCGACCGGTATTTAGATTTTGAATATTTTTGCATAGAAGTTTCAATCGACAATCTTCATGTTCATATTTTTCCTTATTTAATGATTTCAATTTTTATTCTGTTTTTAGGAATATAATTGAAAATATAAGTCAAAATACAGTTATATTTTATAAAATACTGGTATATATCAAATATTATAATAAAAATCTACCCAACTTTTTTATTATAATTCTTATAAATATCCAAACATGCGAATATATTTACTTTCTATAAATTTATTTTCCGAAGAATTATATTCTAAATTCACTTTACTTTCCAACCAATCAAACAGAACTAAGGTCATTATCTTGTTGAAATAAACAAGAGAGCGAAACCAAGAGGGGGAAAAAAAAAACATAAAACTAATAATAACATGGCATTGCACTTAGTGGTAACTGTCCATTTTAGATGGTATTATTATTCACCTATTAATCCCTGACAGCCTATTCTAAGAAAGATTGACATTGGTGGTGATGTGATTAGAGTGGAACAAAACGAAAGATTAGACAAAATCATTCAGATTGTGCTAAGAATAAGAATACCCACCAAAAGATAATTGCCATCCCATCATTTTCACCCTAACACTATTGCTTTCCCACCCATTCCCAGATGATTTAGCGAGCCCTCTGCCAGCCCACGTGGCTACAGCCGGGCACGTTTCCTTTCTTTTTCTTGTTCCAACTTCAAACCCTCCCTCGCTCCCCCCAATTCGCTAACGGCTATATTGCTTTTGCCTTTTTTATATTTGGTTGACTCACTCAAAAGTACTTTTTTGCTTCCACATGGCTGAACTGACGCCCCAGTTGTGGGCCCCACTGTCTAATGTAATTTGTCTCCCTATCCTTTGACCATTACTACCACATTACGCTAGATTTCAACCACCACAAACGGCGGTCCCGCCGGAGGGCCTTCAGTTGGGGAAAGAAACAAAAACTAAATAAATAGACCCACAAAAGGAATCCAAGTTCTAACAAAACTCGCCTACTGTTACATGAGAATTTTTAAGAGAAAAAAATTGGTTAAAAATGAAGAAAGTGGGAGGTTTGGCGTCATGTTTCGGGTTGTTGGACCGGCGACGGCTGAGAGGTCGGGTCGGCGGACGACGGAATATCGGGGCCGACACGGCAACCTTCGAGCATGAACACGATGTCGGACATGGTGGGTCGGTCCAGAGGGTCTGGTGCTGTGCAGAGCAGACCAACTTTGACTCCAAGTAAAAATTCTTCCCATTCTGATGACTCGGGGTCAAGCTCCAGCAATCCTGGTTCTAACAGTTCCGTAATTTGACCCTTTTGAAGCTGTTTCTTGACCCATTTCACTATGTCTTCTTCTTGTCCGAACATCACCGGCCTTTTGCCCGTCAGCAGTTCCAGCAGGACAATGCCAAAACTGTAGACATCTGATTCTTTTGTGAGTTCCCCTGTTAGTGCTGCTTCCGGTGAGACGTAACCCAATGTGCCAACTGTCGTTGAACTGGAGGGCTCTGCTGGAGTTGCCACGGTGAGGCGGTCTAGGCCGAAATCCGAGAGATGGGCTTCAAAATCTGCGTCAAATAGGACGTTCTGTGGCTTGACATCGCCATGGACCATGTTGGATGTGTGCAGAAATGCTAGTCCACGAGCGATTCCAAGCGCTATTAGGTGGCGCATTGGCCAATTTAGGACATGGCCATCTTGATGGGATGCTTCTTGGAGGAGTGTGGCAAGGTTACCGTTAGGCATGTAGTCATAGACTAGGAGTCTCATATCTGGTGGACCAGCATAGTAGCCTCGAAGAACGGTTAAGTTTCGGTTCTTGACTTTGCTCAGGAATTCAGCTTCTTTTCTGAACATGTTCTCGTCTAGCAATCCATCTGGGAGTCTTCGTATTGATAGCACCATACCATCATTATAACAAGCCTTGAAAACCAGGCCATACCTTGTCCTGCTAAGAACATTATCTTCGTCAAATTGTCTGGTTGCTTCAAGTGTTTCTGCGACTGTAATCTTGTTGTTAAACATAACAAGCTTCGGAGCTCCATTGTCAGAACTTCCTCTACCCCCACTTGCAGCTGAGCTTGCCCTTGCGGGACTCCGTTTCTTTTCTCCTGCTGCACGTTGTTTTAGCCTCTTGCGCCACCTCAAGAGGCTGAAAACATAGCAGCAGCAGCAAATTGATAGAAAGCAAGCACCACCAATAGCCACAGCAATCAAAAGAATCAACCTTTTCCTTACATCCCTAGCAGCGACATCCACACATTTTCTGTCCAATGGCTTTCCACACAGATCCTGATTATCTGCAAATGCTGATGGATTGAATCTTGAACCTAACGTGGTCGGAATTTCACCTTCAAGATTATTCCTTGACACGTTCAAGTATACCAAGCCAGGAATCCGTGCAAGACTAACAGGAATCGCTCCAGTCAAGTTGTTCGACGAGACATCCAGAGATGTCAAGTTGGATAAATTGGATAGCGTATCTGGTATGCTACCTGAAAGATGGTTAGTGTCCAACTGCAATGAAGTTAACGAAGAGCACCTGGAGATGTCTGAAGGGATTTCACCTGATAAATTGTTCCTACCCAGATCAAGCACCTCCAAATGTAAGACATGAGAGAGATCTGCTGGAATTTGACCAATCAAGGAATTTGATCGCAACTCCAGGACTTCGAGATCGGAGCAGTTACCAAGCTCTGGAGGAATGAACCCGGAGATGTGATTGTCGGACAGTGACAGCACAACCAACGACCTAAGAAATCCAAAAGTTGATGAAATCTGACCAGAAAACTCATTAGAACTGAGATTCAAGTAACGCAAACCAACTAAACTGCTGAACCCTTCGTGAACATCCCCAGACAAGTTATTCTCCTGCAAAGCAACCACTTGAAGATTTGGCAAACCAGTAATGGCAGATGGTAGCTCTCCAGACAAATTCTGTTTACTCAAATCAATAGTCCTCAGTCTCAATAAATTTCCCAAACTTGCTGGTATACTCCCTGAAAAAGCGTTCCCACTCAAATTCATCGACATTATCCTACTCAAGTTCCCAATGCCAGCAGGAATTTCGCCAGAGAAACTATTTCCACTCAGATCCAACACGGTCAAGTTTTTAAACCCCATAAGCTCATCTGGGAAGCTTCCTTGCAGGCCATTGCCTCTCAAACTCAAGCTTTCAAGCTGGGCGAGATTTTGGAAACTTTCAGGAACCAAACCCGAAAACTGATTATCCCCTAGAGACAAGACCTTTAAACCTCTCATACCACCCAAAAACGAGGGGATTTCACCTGTAAAGAGATTGCCTTCAAGATCAAGAACACTCAATGAGCTGCATTGTACAATCTCCGCCGGAACCACACCATTGAACGAATTGTTAGCCATTTTCAACTCCTCCAACCTCGTCAAGCTCCCAATCTCTCGCGGAATCATACCGGAAAACAAGTTCCCTGAAACATCCAAAGTTGTCAAAGTAACAACCTTCGTCAACCAACCGGGAAACCCACCCCGTATCTCATTCTGTTGAACATCCAACACCTGCAAGACGCTAAAACAAAACTCTGACTCCGGACCAACAATACCGTCAAACGAATTGAAATCAAGCTGCAAAATCCTTATGGACGGCGAATAAACCGACCCATTACAGAACATGGAAGAAGCAATCGACCCAGATAGCTTGTTGTGCGAAAGCGAAACGACTTGCAGTTTTGGAAGCGCTCCGATTGCCGCCGGAATCACACCTCCCAGGGAGTTACCATTCGCGCTTAAATGAACAAACGATGAGCAATTAGCAATCGCTGACGGCAAAGTCCCTTCCAACGCATTGTTATCCAGCCAGAGGTACTGCAGACTCTGGAGCTCGCCGAGGCTCTCCGGGATTTCTCCGGAAAACTGGTTGTACGAGAGATTAATAAGCTGGAGCTGGGATAAGTTGGCAATACTTTGCGGGATTGAACCAGAGAATGCATTTCCCGACAAATCAAGATATTGGAGATTCGGAGGAATGCCGTCGGAGATTTCTCCAGAAAGGTGGTTTTGGGCTACATCGAGAATTTGGAGGTTGGTAAGGTTACCCATCTCCGGCGGGAGGTCGCCGGAGAGTGAGTTGTACTGTAAAAAAAGGGCGCGTAAGAGAATGCATTTGGACAGGGAGGAAGGGATGGTTCCGTTGAATGAGTTTGACCTCAGGCTTAACTTACGCAACATGCGCAAGTTAGCCAGCTGGTCACTGAGAGGACCTGCGAGGTGGAGACGAGGGAGGCGGATCTCGGTGACGCGGCGACCGGTGCAGGCGACACCACGCCAGTCGCAGGGGGCGAAGGGGGTGGAGGGGTCCCAGTCGTTTAAGGCCCCGAGTGGGTCTTGAAGATTGAGCTTGAAGGAGATAAGAGCTTCGATCTCCGAGAGGCTGTGATCTTGGGTGGCGAAGGATAACGAGGGTGCACAGAGGCAGAGCACCAGTGCAGGTAAAAATAAAAGAAGAATTTTCATGTTCAAAGAAGAAGGAATGAGTTGAAAAGCGGTTGTCGATGTGTATTTGGTTTACAGAGTTTGGTGGTGGCGTAGGATAAGGGAGGCTGCAGAGGGAGCGTAATGTAGCAGCGAGGAGAAGACAGAGTTGGCAGAGGAAAATATGCTGAGAATGAGAGTAGGGGTAGCCATATGAATATGATGCGCCAGAGTGCGCAATGGTATGCTGCTGCTGTGCTGTGACTTAGGTTGCAGACTGAGAATTGTGTAAGAGACTGAGACCCACGCACTAAAAAACACAGCACAGAAACAGAGACTTCCCAAGACCTACACTAGAAAATCTATTATCTTTTTCTCTCTCAGTTCAGGTGTCTCTGAGTTTGTTTCCGAAGAGGAAGAGCTCTTTAAAAATGGGGATATGGCATTGATATTTGGGTTGTTGTGCTTTATTGACCTTTCCAGCCTCTCTCTCTCTCTCTCTCATATGCTGGGAGATGGGATGAATCATTGGGTCCTGTGATCCTGTCCCTGCGTGCGTGGTCTTTTACCTTTCTTCTTCTTGTGTTCTTGATGAGGATTTATTACACATATAATATGTCATCATGGATGTGAATACGGCGTCGTTTTAACCTTCCTTCCCTGATTTTCTTTTTCTGCTTCTCTTTATCCACCCCTTTCCCTTCCTGCATTCCCGACTTCGTGACTGATCATATCCCCTCTGGTCAAAAAAGAAAAGAAATTAATAACAATAACATTAATGAATTTTTAAAAGGTTGAGTAACTTTTTGGGTTATAATTGTAAAGTGCACAAAAGCTATTAGGTAGGCATCCGTCATTAGATTGTTATCAAACAAAACTAAGGGCCACTAGGGTAGGCTTAAAAGGTGAAGTCTTTTAGACGGGCCGCAACTTGCTTTGTTTAGACAGTTGAAAAATCGACGTGCGAAGTGATTGGTGGCAAATTTGAATTGATAATTTAGCAGCGGGAGGCTGATTTTATGGGCTAAAACTACAACTTTGAAAAGAGTTTCCAGACATTTTGATAACTTTTTAAAAGGGTGTTATTATGGAAGAGAAATTACTTTGTTGCGTGGATTTATTACCACCGATAGTGGACCAACCTCCCTAGCGTGAAACTTTCTATTCATTTGCCAAGTGTCATCCTGGACGCAAGGTGCTTCATTTCTTGTATTAAGATAGACTAGGCCAGAGTTTTGCTTTTTTTAAGGGACCTATCTGGTTTGAGTGAGAATTAATCTAACAGTGGATGACTTAAAAATATCTTCTTATAATTGAGACCCTCCTAAGATACCTCGTGGGCAATTGAAAAAAAAGATAATAATTTTGTTTTGAGGAATCGATTAAATAGGTTTTGATTTGAACATTTTCACCGTATTATTAACCATAGATGGAATAATTTTTTTAAATTTAAAATATAAAATAATTTATTTTTTAATTAAATCAGAATTTAAGTTATCTAAACTTAAGCTTATTTGAGACTCAACTTTTTTAAATAAAATAATATTATTTTGTTTAAAATAATTAGACCTCAAATTTATCTAAAAGTAAATTAGACATATAAATTAACACGTTAAAAATAACTAGATTTATACCACCTGCACACAATTATTGAAGCAGTCGGATAGAACTCTTGAATCATTTCTGGCACGAGTCGTGATTGACTCTGGTTGCACCATAGGTCCATCGACAAGACTAATCGTTGAACATGCAAAAAGCTGACAGCATTAATGGCAAGAACTTATTACCACTTCAAGGTTTATATTGTCTCAAGGGAAGAAAGAAATCCATCCCTCTATAGATAAAATTGAAGAACATATATTAAATGGGAAAGTTTTGAGCTAAGCAAAGGTTGAAGTTTGGTATCATTTGTTGAATAAGTGAAGCACGGTCACACGGACTCAAATCACTTGTCACCCAAACAGACTGGTGACCATATACATCTCCGTTCGTCAACTTTTGCGGGTCGACATCCATGCACTTCTATGTTACGTTGGTTAGCATTCACTTTTACTTTTGTCCATTTTGCCTATGTCGGCTGAGTTTATAGCTATTTTCCAACCCCCAATGCTACTCACTCAACCAACTCAAACCCAGAGCCATTTCCCGAAACTCAATCCTGCCCTTCTCCAGATACCAAGAATCACTAAACTTTAAATTTTCGTTCAAGTTCACTTGATTTACGGTGGATATTAAGTATTTTGTGGAAGTCAATTCACCAAATAATATACATTAGAATAGCATATAAACTAAATGCAGAAGAAAATAAAATACCTCTAATCACTGTTGTCTTTACTTGAAAAGTCTACATTTTGGAATTCTTATAAGCTCTCAATTTCTAATTTGATAATGTATATTTTTCAGAAGAGAAAAGAAACTTAAAGATCCCAAAAATTTTGAGTTAAAAAAACATATAACAATGTACTTCCATCAAGCACACTTTCAGTTGTTGTAAAACTAGGATATTCATACTTATTAACCACATAACGTTGGACCATCATTTATGAGTATTAAACTAGAATATGAATGGTTCTCACATTCTTCCACTCGATTCACGCGTTTAACTTGATATCAAATCCTAATCCAATCCAGATATATAATATACGAATCATAGTAATAGGTTCTCTAGTAATTGAGTATTATCTTCCATGTATTACAATATAGTATATTTTGTATCAATCAAATGTGATAACATTACTTAATGAATAAATCCTATATTTATTCCAGTAAAAAATTATCAATATTCTCAAAATTCAATAATGTGTACCACAATTTGAGAAAATGTTATAAAAGTTTCACGAAAACAACATTGTCCATATAATGAAAACTATATGATGGAACTCAATCTCATTCTTACAACATGATCCTTGAATTTTTATTGGTGACATGTCTTTTGTTAAAGGATAAGCTATCATCAATTTAGTGCTAACGTGTTCAATGACTACTTTCTTTTCCTTAACACATTCCTTTATTAATAAAAACTTAATGTCGATACATTTACTCCTACTATCACTTTTATTTTATTTAGCTAGAAAAGTAGCAGCTAAAGTTTCACTATATATTCTCAATGGCCCAGAAATGGAATCCACAGATTTAAGCCCATATGTGAAACTCTTTAGCCATACATCATGTGATGTAGCCTCAAAATAAGAAACAAACTTAGCCTCTATGATGGAAGTAGCATTCAAAAACTGTTTGACACTCCTCCAAGATATGGCTCTATGGGAAGCATAAAGATATAGCCTGATGTTGATTTTCGTAAATTAACACGCCTAGGAAAATCTGAATTCGAGTACCCTATTACCTCCAGATTGTCGGTTCATCTGTACATAAGCATATAATCTTTAATCCTTTGAAGGTACGTCAATACTTTCTTTGCAACTCTACAGTGATATAATCCTTATGAATCTTAATGATAATGACATAAGATACACAACCTATATCTTTTATTTCAAAATTCTTAGAAAGAAATTGTTTCACATCATGTAACAAACCCTATCAGTGTTTGCAAGTAATTTTTCATCTATATATAATACAAGAAAACAAATTTTACTCCTATAACCTTTTGATATATACATGGATCCATGATATTTTCTTCAAAACCAAATGATGAGATAATATTATGGAATTTGACGTACCACTAGCCAGATTTCAATCCATATATGAATCTTTTAAGTTTGCATACTAAATGCTCACCATTATTAAAGGAGAATCTTTCTAGTTGTTTCATATAAACCTCTTCCTTTAGGTTACCATCTAAGAAAGTCATTTTCACATCCATTTGATGCAATTCCATGTCAAAATTATATGAAGTGAATCTTTTCTAGACACAGGAGAAAATGTATCTATATGATCCATTCCTTCTTTTTGAGTGAATCCTTTAGTAACGAGTCTTGCCTTGTATCTCTCAATGTTGCCTGATGAGCTTTTCTTTGTCTTAAATACCCATTTGCAGCTTGTGGGTTTTGCTTCTTTAGGTAACTCAACAAGATCTTAAAAATTGTTATTCTTCTTGAATATGGCACCTTAGGGCTCATTCTTCCCTAACACAATCTCCATCATTGTCCTTATCCCTATTGGAAATAGGGCTATAGGCATTGAGCCACTCTAAGATCCCCTTAAAACATAACTCCCTTAGTACTTCCCTCTGATCCTTTGACCTAGAGTTATTCATAATGTGGATTATTTTTCTCTTATCATCATTAGCTATGGAGGTGGTGATTCAACAGGCTCAGATACCACCTGATGCAACAAGAAATAAAAAAACTAAGGAAGATGCTTAATTTGAAAAAACACAAGAATACACTCATAAAGAAAACTTAAAGCTAAATGAATATAAGATTATTATTAATATAATGTCTAATACAATATTTAGGAAGCCTATTTATAATAATTCTTTTAGGAAGGAACAAGTTTACACTTTAATGGATATGTAGATTCCTCACACTGAGATTATAAGTTTCAATCTCCTCATATATAGAAGACATATATTTTTCCAAGTATTTATCTTACCCTTGATAGCTTCCAACAAAGGTAAACAATTCGTATATTTTAGCTTCTTTGATATTGGAACACTAATATACCTTAATGGAATATGATGAATTGGTAGCCTTGGTATAGAGTAAAATTGATTCAAACACCTAACATCATAAGAAATGTATAATTTTCTTTTTTGAGTGTCGATACTCAAATTAGACCAATCTGAGAATCGATTGAGTGCTTTCATCAAAATATTGTGTGTGAGAGAGAGGAGAGAGGATCAACTCCACCGAATAAAATAAGTTCATCTACAAAAGCCAAGTAAGTAATCTCTAATTCTTTACATTTATGGTGGAAGACAAATCTAGGTTCTTCTAAAGTAGCTCTTGAAGTGAATCACACGTTATTACAATGCTTATTATATAATGTATAAATGCACAAGAAGGAAGGTTGAATTATGTATTTCCTCTTTTTGAAAACCTTCAAAATCGTTTTGTCAAAGGAAAAACTTGTTCTTTTCACAAGAACTACTGCAAATCAAAGTTAATCGTATTCTTCGAAAACTTGTTTGAAAACTAA
>JANIJH010000225.1:14998086-15013854 GCA_024520975.1 Erythroxylum areolatum | reverse complement strand
CCGTGCAGATCCAGACCAAGGAGGGCGGTGATGCGGCGGGAGAGAGACGGACGGCAAGGAGCAGGCGGCGGAGATGGACGGAGGACAGCAAGGCAGAGAGAAGAGAGAGGCGAGAGAGAGGGAGAAAAAATAGAAGCAAGGAGAAGGTTTGAGAGAGAGTGTCGCAGAGGTCTGGGGGGTCAGTTTAGGTTTAGCATTTTAGGCAAATTTTTTAAAAATTGCAAATAGGTAATTAACTTTTTCAATTTTATGGTATCAGCCAGTATGTCAAAGTATTGTATGTATCGACTGGTACCGAACTAAAAATTATGGTACCAATCGGTATTAATGGCCAGTACTGAGGGAACAAATACCGTTCCTTTTTCTGGCTAGTATTGTATGTCTCGACCCTTACCGACTGGTACGGAACAGTATTTGTTCCTCTGGAACAACTAACAATTATTCAATTTTTATGTATTTCCTTTAAACTAAGTATAGAGAGCTTACATATATTAAAAAATAGCTAGTTTTTGATTGGGAAAAGTTGTAACAATTTCTTTTTCAAATTATTTAAATAGCTTATTCCAAACAATATGCACTTTTCTCTCAATATTTCTCTTGTAAGTTCTCCATTCTCATTCGCTTAAACACTTACATACATTTATTCACTTAATAACTTGTTTATTTAGGGGTTTATAATTAAGAGGTGCATGTCCTATTTGTTTAGTTTGTTGTACTTATTTAATTACATTTATTTATACATATAAATGGAGGAAAATTTTAGTACTCTTAATAATTCAACCTCTCTAAAAAAATTTGATGATCCAAGTTGGGCACTTGCCATATTAGTTCTTAATATGAAACAACCAACATTTGAAAGGTAAAAGAATTACCAAGTTAAAGAACTATTTAGTTAGGATCAAAGGTGATGTAGAGCCATACAAGAAAGTTAGCCATGATGTGAAATGATATATTAAAAATTTGCTTGAAGACTATCATAATAAGAAAGAAAGAAGACTAATACTAAACTAAAAAATTAGTAGTGGAATTTCTTTTTACAGTGGTCAATATGACATTGATAATGTTGAAGATGGTATTTCTACCAAGCAAGAAAGGATTAATACAACTGATATGAGAAAAAAGTCATGCGTTTTACATTTTTTGCTTTACAAACAACTCCTATAACTCAACCTTCAATGCATAGTTCATTACAATTTAAAGAAGCATCTTATAATATAGATATGGTAATGGTTAGATGGTAGTCTGTTGCAAGTGAGTCATTCAATGCTGCTCAATTTTATTATTACCAATCTATGGTGGATGCTATTACATTTTATAGTATAAACTATAAAGCTTCTTCAATTAATAGCTATAAAGATAATCTTCTAAGTAGTTATATTGGTGAAATAAAAGGTTATTTGAGTAAAAGATGAATGACTTGTGTTAGCTCAAAGTTTATATTTAACGATTTTGATGATAATTATATAATATTTCAAAATTCAAATTGGATTTATTTCCTTGTACAGATAACGTTATTTTTAAAGGAAATAAAATCATAGGAAATTACTTCCTTTCTTACAGGAACCTTCTTAGTAAATTTTCCTTATTAACACCCAAGAGGATCCTCTCATTTTGAATAATTAGCTCTGGAAATTTTTGCTCTAGTAAAGATGATATTGAAAATCCAAAGTCAACTCAGAATTCAGATGAAACGACTAGTTGAAGAAATTAACTATTTAAGAAGAGCAATAACACTTATGAAGTAAGAAAATACACAGACTTTTGAAACATTTGAGTAGCATCTATATTCTTAAGAGTTATATCATTCTTATTATGTCTTAGAAAGTGAAATCATTCTATCAAGAGAGACATTGTTATTTGAGAACTTACTTTTGATTTTAATTTTTTTAACTTTTAGAGGCTTGTTATACATTTTGAGTGTGGAAAGTTGGAGATCTTTAAAAAATATGTAGTTGTGAGCTTGGAGAGCTTGTCAAATTTAATACTCAGATTCTTATAGTGAAATACTCAAGTTGGATATTTAGGGACTAGAAGTAGGCTTGGTTGTTAGCCGAACAAGTATAAATCTACTATGTCCTTTTTCTCTTCCTAACCTTTAAATTTCTGCATTATAAATTTGTGTTTTCAAGAGGCTCTTTCATTCAATAAGCTCCTTCTATTTCTATAAAGCAAGAGGTTATTTTCCTTTTAAGTGTCAACATGCACTTATCAATTAACAAGTTTATTTCTATTTGAGCTCTAATAGGCTCCTATTGATTGACAGACCCCTTTCTTTTTAAGCACGAATAGAATCCTTTCGATTAGACTTCTTTCGTATTTTAAATAACTAATATGATCCTTTTTTAAAAAAACATTAACAGGTTTCTTTCGAAGTTTAATAGGATATTTTCATTTATCAACCCATTTTGTTTAAGAAGGATTTTAAAGATTAAAAATACCTTGCAAATTTTTTACACACAATTCATCCCTCTCTTGTGTGTGTTTGCTTTATCAATCGGCCAACTTATAAATATTCAATCATGTAAAAGGCTGGACAAACAAAAAAATAAGAGCTCATTATTAATTTTTTTAGTTTATTCTAGTAAGGACATGATGTTTTTGAAGTTTATAGCTACATATGACCTTGTAAAAAATGTTTATACTTTATTAGAAATCTTTGATGTAAGTTGTGAACGAAATTTATGCCTAAAAACATCATACAGTTTATTACTGACAATGATGTTGCTTGTAAAACAACTGAAAAGAGATTGTAAAGTAGTTATAATTCTTTTTATTGGACTACTTATATTGCATATTATATTGACTTGATGTGTGAAAATTAAGAAGATGTTATATACTTTCCTATCATTGATAAAACTATGCAAAAGTGAGAAAAATGACTAAGTTCATTTATAATTATACGTGGGTTTTGAATTTGGTGAGAAAAGATTTTACTAATGATAGGAATTTATGTTGTCTTATCATTAAAAGATTTATAAATAATTTCTTATCAATTTCTTATTTTGTTTAAATAAAGAAAGATTGAGAACAAATATTCACAAGTGATAAATAGATAGTATCTCAATATGACATGTCTAATGCTAAGATAGATGTTTCTAGGATTATACTTAAATATAATAAATTTTTGTGTCAAAGTTAGTTTATTATCTAAGTTTGTAAGTCTTTTATGAGAGTACTTATGATAAGAAGGCGACAATGAGTTACTTTTATGATACTAATAAGGTGGTGGAGGAAGCAAGCAAGGCTAATATGAAAAAAGACCTTCTTTGTATAAATCTTATCTTGTAGTCATTAATAAAAGATATAAAGGCTAACTTTACTCTATATGACTATATTATTTGTTGCTAGGATTTTTTTTTAATTTGAGTGTCTATTTTAGATCAAGTTTTACAAAGAAAACAAAAGTTAATAAGAAAATGCTATTAACTATCACAACAATTATTTTACATGAGAAGATATAAGATCTCCTTAACTTACAAATGGAGGCATACAACAATGCATGCTGTAATTCCAAAATGTCCATTTATAATATGCCAAAGAAACAAGCTTAATTCACGTACTTTTTCTTTCACTTTTGTTACTTTTTAAAAATTAATCATCACTCATTTTATTTATAAAATTATTTTTTTGTCTTACAACTGTTTTGTGAGACCAATTTTAAAAGTGATGTTCTAAAATTGTAAAAGTTTGCAATTTAATTCTTAGTCAATGTGTGAGTATAATTGGATGTGAAAGAAATTGGAATACATTTAAATTCATTCATTCGAAAAACATGTTGGAACATAAGAGATTAAATACTTGAAAGATAATCTTGAATAAAAAAGTAGTAGCATGTCATTCGATGCATTGAACTTGAATGATGGTGATGATGAGAATCTCCTAAATAATTAAAACTTTGTACCAAATAAAATTTAGACCAATGAAATTTGAGCGAATATGTCAATAAATGAAGTTTCAAGTTTTTCATTTTATTCTTTTCATTTATTTTTACTTATATTTAATGTATCTATATAAATATAAAACTTTTAACCGTAAGTGTTTTTGTTTCAAATTTCACTTCTATTTTGTTATGTTCTTTGACATGAACTCTTTTTGTTACGCTTATGGATTTATATTGTTCTTATTATATAATGTTTAATGTAATTAATTGCAATATTTTAAATATTTTGTGTATAGAGTAATAATAATAGGAATAAAGAGATGCTTATTATATCCATTTTATATTATTATAAATTTTCATATCAAGTTGAAATAAGGTTAAATACTCTATAACACATAATATTGAAGGTTATTTTGTAATTTTATAACATTTAATGACTATTTGTAATTTTAAAATTACGAAAAATGACACCCAATATTGTCCCATATAAGTACCCTATTATACTAGAATTAATCTCGGTATCAAGTTTAATATGATATTCACAGCATTGGTTAAGATAATGATATTTGATATTTTAAATTATCAAAATAATTTTTTTTCTCATGAATAATTATGTTGAATGGGAGGACAAAACTATTAATGGTATAATAAATTAGTTGTATCTTAAATAGGAAGAGTAATATATAAATTCTAAAATGCCCTTTGTGAAAGAGTTTTAAAAGATTCCTCTGCCAAAGGAGAATTCCTTATCAAATACATCTGGCATTTAACATTTGATGGATAATACGTAGAGCTTTCATATGCTAAAATGACACAAGTATTGGCACTCTCTTATTGTACATGTCTTTGCAATTGATTAATGGCTATCAGATGGCCAAATCTACACTGAAGAGAAAAGATGACACAGGAAGCTTTACATTAGAAGTATGTTAATCCTAGTATGAGCAAATTTACAAACTTCCTCGAAAGCGCAGTAAAAATCAGAACATGCAAGCAGAAACATCTTGAAAGGCTATCTAATCAGTGCGGAAAGGCGACAGTCATTAATTAGCCACAAAAGATTCCGAAGGTAGGAGCTCATCCACAGGCTTACCAGAAAGACATTACAGTGCGCCTCCATAAAGAAGATCTTTTCGAGCCTGGGTATTTTGGTGTGAAATTGAGCAACCCAAACATCTCCTTCAAAGTCTCTGCCTGCTCATCAAAACCAACCAGCTTTGCAACTAGACTGGCACTCTCAGAGATGTGGTCCATGTTGGTTGTGTTAGTCCATAAGAGATGGGTCAGCTGCAGCCTTCTATGGTTTGAATTCAGATCAATTCCCCACTTCAAGAACAGGTTCTCTCTCTCTTCTCTAGAGAGCATCTTCTCCATTTCCTTGCACAGCATCTGTCTCTCTTGATCCAGAGACCTCTTGCTGTTAAAGGAGGAAGCCTAGTAAGCTATCTTGATGTAGTGTGATATGCGTGATATTTAGGTCTGCAATGATGTACCTGGAAGAGAATGTCAGAATTCGTCCATCAAGCATGGTATGTTTACCCTGCGAAAATGTTTCCTTGAGGAAGGATAGCCTCCTGAGCTCTACCTCCATATAAAATGAGTCTGCCGGGAGACCTTTAAACAGCAAAAAGAAGTAGGTCCTGTGTATAAGTGAGACATTGCAAGCATCCCAAAGCTCAATAATTTCCCTCTGGAGCCTCTTGAACTCTGAAGACCACTTTGGAGCTCTTTCTGCATCATCTGCTATTGGATCCAATCCAAGAGCTTTTACACTTCTTGTAGACATTACCGGAGAATTCGTTTTTGCTTCTTGTGCCTACCAACCAAAAGAGTCAGTATTTAACGTATTGACTGTTTAGATGATCAACCAAAGCACACATTGGGGCATAACGCGCAAATACAAACCATCCCACCCCAGCCCCTTCGCACTCACTCAACAACAAATTAATAAAGTTGAAAGTGAGGTAATTATTCGGCTGATATTTTTACCATCACTTGTGGATTTGGTAGTGACATTAACTTATATATGTCTATGGGCAAAGTATAGGGTATCAATTACATCTACGTCGACATATCAAAAGAAATCCATAAATAATTTATAAGAAACAAAAAGTAAGGAATTCATTCATTAATTCTCCTTTTGCATTTAACAGACATAATATAAGCTATCACAAGAAAGATTTGGTGAAAGGGGAACTCACCGTTGGATGATCCACGTACATTACGTCTGCATCTGAGTTACTGACGCTGGTACTCTCCCAATCTGTTGGAGTTTCTGTGTTCTCGACTTTAAGATCATTGTCTTCAGCACTGGCCACAGAAGCCTGAGAAACATCCCTTGGTACACTATTTACGTCAATATCATACTTCAGAGAAGAAAATTTTCTTTGATGGTCTTCAGGTCTCCCAACAAAATATTTCTCATTGTGTATCGATGGTGTGCTATCATTCCTTTCGCCTTCCTCAAGCCACCATGTAGGCATGTTATTCATAAGTCTCCCCTTGCAACTTCTACTTCTGATCAAGCTCAACCTTTTATCGATAGATATACCTTCTTCTACAAGGCATGGTGATAGTTTTTCTGGAGATGATATGACAAAGGCAGAAGAGAAGTCGGCAAACCCCTTCTGTTCCTTCACCTGGGGGGATCCTACGTTAGTTTTCCTGTCTTCCTCAAAAATTTCCAATTCTGTGTAACCTTTCTTTAAGAGAGCAGATGGAAGATTAGAGTTTGCATCTGCATCTGAGCTAGGATTCATCACTGTCACAGTTGCGCATCTGTTCATGCTCGACTCTTCCATCTCAATACACTTAACTTCCTTACAAAGATCGCCTGAAATATCATGGTTCTGTTCTTCATTATAGTCCCCATGCAGATCATTTTGACCAAAGCTAGTTGTTCTAATTGAAAGCTGTGGAGAGGAATTTGTTTGAGCAAACTTCTCCTCCATGTCAGTTAAATGAATGTATTGCCCCTCAGAACTGCTACAACTATGCACATCTGAGAACTGAGATACAGTCAACGACCTACCACCATTGTCTATGATCCGGGAATCCTCTGAAACTGATGAATATGACAATGAGTTCTCAGATCTCCATGAATGACATACTCTAAGTTTAGGATAGTGACAATCTGCATCTGCCTGAAAAAGGACAAACAGAATCAATTGCATATGCAAGAACGTTGAGATGAATTTGCAAGACCATGCCAAGATGGAATTCTCAAGTCAAAAATGAAAAATAAGGTGGATATGCTTACTGCTGAAAGTGTATCTTCTTTAGCTGCCACTAAGAGATCCTGAACCTGAGATTGAACACGATGCAATTGTTGACTAAGTTCTCCAACTTCCTTCATTAGCTGCATATAGGGAAAACTATTAAATTGAAGGTTCAGCCGACAAGAAAGCAGTTCACTTTGACACACAGCTAAACTGCTACGTGTCGTAAATAACAACGAACTAATACAGAACTGCTAATTCTGGGCAGCATGCCCAGTAAGGATTCATATATTATCTTTATTTTTGTAGATATTTTAATTACATATATGCAACATATAAGTAAAATATGAAAGAGGTAAGTCTTTAACTATACTCAGAAGAAAAGTTTGTTTTGATGCTCAATGAACTTGCCATCTTGCCAAACATTATGATGTGAGTTTCGTACAAATTCTTGCTAAAGCTAATATCATCATGAATGGGCCACTGCTTAAGAAATCTAATAGCTGTATAACTTCCATTTTAAGGTTCATTTCATCACCTTTTCAATCTGAAGGTCTTTCTTTCTTAACAAAGCGATGGAATCTGGTGCAACAGAATTCGATCCTGCACTTCTTAACTCGTTTTCCAATCTAGCCAATTCTCTCTGTAGTTGTTTCACCAAAGCTTTATCTGACATTACTATGTTGACCTGTGCGTTAGTTGAAACTTCCTTAGCACAACTGGCAAACAAGAGGGTATTTCTAGACTGCTCAACATGGGTTCGAGCAGGGCTCATGGTACAAATGATGGCCGTCCTGGCATTGCCTCCCAAGGAAGACTGTAGGATGCGAGTCAGCTTTGAATCTCTAAAAGGAATATGTCCGTTTCTTCCTTTGCTGCATCCATTCAGAAATTTATTAGAAGCAGTTCCAACAATTAACTGAAGCTGGGGCTGACTTCTGAAACTCTAAGGGAGGCAGGAGTTCATAGTCATAAGCAATGGTTGCAAGACAAATTTAAGAAAACGGGCTTCAAGAAAGATAGTGCCAAGTTAAGATGGCGTCAACCCTAACAATTATCCGGATATCTTTGCAAATGCACGCCTAAGCTAATGCTCAAGGGACATAGTTTCTAGCACAGATTTGTAGATACAGTGTAGATTTTTTGCGTATATTAGACGACACTCTTTTGAAACGGAAGATTATTAATTAAGGCTCACTTGTGAACAACTTAAGTGAGTTCACAACTAATAAAAAATGCTCAAAATTTCAACTGATCAAATAAGTTCATCAGAGGCTTTCACTTTACCAATTGCCTCTTGGTTTCATTGTCAGAGAAGAAACAAAAGCAAAATAAAATAAGTCCTTGTGGTTAAGAAAAATGAGCTACTATAATACGTCCCTAGCCACTTATGTATCACAATACATTGCGTCCAGCATGTGGCAAATTGACAAGGCATTCATTAGTGAGTCCAAATTCACCATCATGGGGTCTCCATTAAGATGGATTACAGAGACATGAGATCCAGTGTGTTTCACTGGCATACTGAAGAAGATTATCACTGAACTGTGGTAGAGTATTTAGTTTTGCTAAATTACAACATTTCTTGTTGCGACACTGGAAAAAACTATAAACGTGCTCATTCAAGTATTAAGACCAGTATTCATACAGTTTCAAAATGCAACATACGTATTACAAACACAAAACTCTTAGTTTAACTTTAAATGCTTTGGCATATATCCCAGTAAAATGGTTGCTAGGCGGAGACCACTGACACAGTGATATGGATGCATTGTGGGAAGGACCTACTTCTTGCAAAGAGGAGTATTTTATTTTATTAGGAGTCTATTACAGGAGTATTTTATTTTTTCTAGGAGTTTTATGTTATAGTTATGTTAATAAAACCAGCTTGAATAGGAATCTTTCTAAAAGTCCTAAAACAGCTTGAATCTTTTAAGGAGTCCTAGTTTAAGTGGAACTTTTATGTTTCTTTGCCTATATAAGGCTACTACGTTATGCAATAAAGTAATAAAGAAGTTATCATAAAAATTAGCTAATTAGGAGTAGAATAATTTAGCCAATCTAGCAAACCTTATCTTTGACAAGTTTTTCATCCCCAAAAATAGGTTCTACAAAGAAGGGAACCAACGTAAATAAGAAGAAAGAGAATAGCTTTTTTGAGAATCGTCGTTGGACTCGATCCCAAGCACAGGCACATAACAAAGTCCGTAAGAAATGTTGAAATTTGAAAATTAAGAGACAAGAATAGTGGGCTAACCTTAACTTTCGGATAACACTCCCCAATGTCAATAAGCTACGATTTATGTGGCAACCTTCTTTCAACCTCATGCCAGCTGATAATGTCTGGGACGCACGCTCACTTCCTGCTAAGTCAACAAAATTCTATCCGGAAAAATGATCAAAACAGCTGTTGAATCTATCATTTTACTAATTAAACCATTGATATCAACTCAATAAATCATACCAAAGTGGCTATAAGGGTGCTTGATTTGTCATTGCCTAAGAACTCACGTGCAGAACTTTCAATTACCTGACATGCAAATACAATAAGAATACTGGTGATTTGAGAAATCATGATGAAATAACTAAATCTCACCAGCCTCAGAATCTGATGTGATCTAGAGCTTGTTTCATTTAAGGAAGTTTCGCCTATTTGTCTCTGAGCTGTAAGAATTTTCGGGGCTGGTTGAGCATGCAGTCACCAATCATCCAGAGAACGCAAGCAAGTGAAAGGCTTAACTTACCTTCACATATAGATAGAAGTTCTCTAAAATGACTGCAGTGCCGTATAGTTTCCTCAGAGAGTTTCTCTACAACAGTTCCTTTCTGTTCACGTAGTTATTGTTAGATGTAATGAAGAACTAAAACATTACTTCACCAAACATAGAATGAGACTCACCTCTGGATCATCAAGAAGTCGTAGAGGAGCTGTGTCCGTACTAAGGAGATCTCTAACAGATTCATTGTAGATCTCCATGGCAGAAAACTTCAAGACAAATTCTCTTTCCTTGTGCTAGACAAATGAAAATACACGAGAGTTTGTCATCAATCAAGGGAAACAAAAGGAATACTAGACAAACTCTTGATTTAACATAACAAGGATAATAATTCCACTACCTTCTCTATGTACTCGTATATATCTGCTACAGTGTATTCCGTAATTCCACTCATTGTGAACGTCTTTCCGCTGCTGGTTTGTCCATACGCAAATACACTTGCTGAAAGAAATGTACCATTTAGACTGATTAAGTTTGAGAAATGCGGGTATAGAGGTGGAGCTCACAGTAAAGTCCAAGATACAAAACAACTTAATAAAAGATATGTACTTACAATTTATACCCCTGACACCCGAAAGAACGACTTCTTTTGCTCCTTGATCATACACCTGCCTCGTGGAGCAATCAGGACTAAATACCCTGTCTAGAGCCAAGAATTTCAACAAAGAAAAGAATGGAACAAAATAAAAGGGAAGTTAACATAACAGATAACCCAGTTCAGAAAATAGACCAGAAAGAGAAAAAAAGAAAAAAGGTTCCTTAGATTTCAGAAGAAGTTGCTCATGAAGAGAGTAAATTATGCACCGTTAAAGTTGAAAGTGTAGAACGTGGCAGCCACATCATTCTTTTCAGTATTGACAGATTGAAATTTGGCAAATCTTGATACGGAATGATCACTTGAAATGTGATTGGCAAAGAAAAAAAGTAGAAAAGAGATACAATATTAAAAAGGAAAACTTTCTTACCAAAGCTATAAGCAGTTGGATACATGGACCTCTCTGAAACTGAAAGATTGTTCCTACACATGATAGTGGTATCATTGATACATTCCCAATCAGACACATCATTTTTGGCAACTTCCTTCGCACTCAAAGGTCGTAGACGAACTGAAACAAGAATTTTCTCCACGTCTCCTGTTGCCCTCTGCATTGGCTCCTCCACATAAGCAGCTTCCCTTTCTCACCTGCTCTCCGAACAAGACTGGAGAATATCCCATATACAAGGAAGTCAAGTCATCCTCATATGGACCATAAATAAATGATAAATACTTTCTCTTTAATTTCCAGTTAATGCTTTGTGGTCAAGATTTCATAATAAAACAAGTATGTTGGTGTCCCAGAAGACACAAGGGCCAATAAACCATAACACCCACAATCATCTAACATCAACAAACCAATCATGCGTTAGTGCTAAATTCACCGACACAGTGCACAGTTCTTGCCCAGAATATCCTTATCCACCAATTCTGAATATTAAACTTGAAAAAAGAACAGAATCAGGATTCATGATCAAGTAGATATGACAATTCGTAAACAAGGAATCGCGATTCAAAGAGAGGGTGACTTGTCTAATTACTTGACCTAATTTGAAGTTATCCTAAAATGGTCCAAACTAACAGTCTGACAAAGAATTCTTCACATGTTAACCTTACAACATTTCCAAATAAAAACTATCTCAACCCAGAAAACGAAACAGCTTTCTTCTAATAAAATTTTCTTTTTCTTTCTTGAGCTTGGGAGTTGAGAATTCACTACAATCTCTTTTAAGGAATGTTTGCGACCTGCACAAGAATCTCCACTACGTCCACGCGCATAAACCCCTAACTGAGAAGTTGTAATTTGGCTGTTTCGGTTCCGTTTTAAGTTTTCGAAAGCAGCTCTATGAACAACAACCCAAAATCATGGTTGACCCCAAAAATAGAATTCTAGAGAAACAACATCCAGAGTCTTCTGAACTCAATCCATTTTTTTTCAAACTTTATTAACCGAAAATTTAATTCATTATCGAGCTAAAATGTAGAATAACAGATCCATTGCATGCAACCAAACAAGCAATAATGCATTCCTTCCACATTATCTGTTTGGATACCGAGAAGCTCTTAGAAACAAAAGGCTATAATAGGACGCAAGATTCTCTCACCCCTTCCACTCCCGATCAAATCTTCAACAAAATATATAACAAAACAACCGATCGAGCAGCGGGTTACAGAGCGATAGAGAATTGGAGAGAATGCAAAGTATAGCGTTCTCTCTCTTCTCTCCGGGTCACCTCTTGGCTTACATGCAGGCAAGACACGTCGCTTTGGAGCAAATTGGTTTTTGCAACGAGAAATAAGCAAATATAAAGGGAAAAGAGCTATATTTGAGTAGTTATGGCATCCATTAGTGTTGGCCGCCCAGTAGCTTTCTTTAAGCTACCCTGTTAATTATTTGTATTATTGTTGTTAATTACTATCATTAGCCTCCGATTTAAAACTGCCCGCGCTTTTAAGTTATTTGACCGTTGCTGATATTTGTCTCTTCTGCCTATTTTTGCGACACTCGCCTTCATTTTAATCATCTACCCACCAAATTAGCTCGCCTGACGCTGAAGCTTATCGATCATTTGGTGCTAATTATGAATCTTAACTAACACCATCCTAACATAAACAAACTGAAAATTTGATTTTTCAGGGGTATTATAATGGAACTTCTTTATTATTTAAAGGGTTAATTAAAAAAAACTCAAACTTAATATGAAGTTTAAAAAATAATAAATTTTTTTCAAATTTTCAATTTTTTTCAATTTTAGAGCACGTTAATGTCTCTATTATCTTTTTTGACTTGGCAGTGTTACTTGTCTAGGAACACTAATTAATGACACGTCAGCTTTAATTAACGGCAGTGACTTAGATTAATGAAATGACATCTTTTTATAATATAACTAAAATGAAGCTATTTTAACAAGATTAAATCTTTAAATTTGTCAATGCCTCCTCCCAGACGTAGATATCGTCATTTCTCTGTTCCACAGTCATCGTTTAATCCTTCATTAATACCAACTCATCATTTCGGTTTTATATCATTGTCATACCACTTTTCTTGTGCACAAAATGCAATGGATTAACCGATTTACTATCCAAGATTGGATAGAATGTACTTGCATCCAAAAGTTCTAGAATATCTTTCATTACCACATCTTTCATCATTGGATTGAGTCCTCTTTAGGGTTTCTATATTGGTTTAGCATTCTCTTCTAAAATAATCATATGCATGTAAATTGTCAGGCTAATGCCTTTTATTTCACTAAAGTCCAATCAATTGAAGTTTTGTACTCCCTAAGTGGTGTTACAAGTTTTTCATATTGCCCTGTAGTCAACATTTTTAAGGTGATCACAGGTAATGGCTCTACATAAACCAAATAGACATACTTTAGGTAATCAAGTAAAGGCCTCAATTTTATCTTTATAGCCTGTAAAATAAAAGGTAACATTTTCATGTGAGTTATAGTAAGTTCAACATTTAAAGTTTTCGAAGCTAATAATGATTCTACAACTTCACAAGTTTCGTCAACTTGCTCGCTCACTTCTAGTTTAGCATTAAACTTCGATTCATCATCAAAACTTTCTTCTTTAAAAGTATCCTACACAAATAAATGTACAATATTTATATAATGAATGGATTGAAAATCATTAGGGCATTTCATTGCTTCAAAAATATTGAACTTTAATATCTCAACATCAAACTTAATGGAAAGAGTACCCTTATCTACATCGATTTTTTTCTTAGTTGTCTTCATAAACAACCTTCCCAATAAAATCAAAGTTAAAATTTCAACACAATCTCCATCCATCTTCAAGATGTAAAAATCCATAGGGAATGCCAAACCGTTAACTTTGACTAAAACAACCTTAATAATATTAATAGTATGCACATAAAAATGATCAACTAGTTAAATAATCACAATAGTTTCTTGCAAAAAAGTCAGATTCAAGCTCAGTAAATTGATTATGGCGTGACTTTAATAGATGCACCTAAGTCTAGCATGGCACGCTCAGTTTTCTTATCACCAATAACACATGGAAGTGTAAACATATGTGGATCTTTCCTTTTTTTTGGTAATTTTCTATTTATCATAGCTAATACATTCTTAGTTAAAATTATTCTTTCCTTATCCTTCAACTTCCTTTTATTTGTGCATAATTCTTTTAAAAACTTTGCATACTTTAGAATTTTTGTGTCGAGTGCACTGCAAAACTTACCTAACTCTGCATACTAAAATTTGTAGTTATGGTGAGTCGGGATCAAATCTACAGGAAATTTTTGGTTAATTTCCATAACAAAATTAATTGTAGCAAGGAAAATATAAAAGGGGTTTTGGATTTTAATCAATTTAGAAAATAAAATCAAAGTAAACTATCGAAAACAAATTAAAGCAGGCAATAAAAAATGATTAATGTGTCAAATATGAGTTAAGGTCTGGTTATAAGGTCAATCTCGGCCTAAACATGATCAAGCATATTCCATCATCCTAACATCTTTAAAACTCTCTTTGGACTATCGATCTGAGTTTTTTCTTAAGTTTTGTTTAATCAAGATATGATTATTAATTAAACTTAACTACTAAATAACCTAGGATACAATCTCTAGATTTAATTTGGCAGCTGCATTACGAAATAGAAAACGATCAATATAAGCAGTAACCTCACACGTTCAGGTTATCTAAACTAAAATATGTTGTTCCTAACAACGCGGGATCATTAGACGCTACTCACAAACATCAAAAGTAACGATTATAGATTACATTCAATGTTTTAGCAATAGATTCGAAATAGAACAATCCAAAGAACGTACTAAGATCATTCATCCCAAAACTCGATCAAATTAACACCAACAACATAACAATCCTAAAAGAAATTATAACCTTAAAATGATAAAAATAACTTAACTGTGACTTGGCGTCGATATTCCCGTTGAACCAGGGTTGGGAAGCTAGCATTCCATCTCCATTTTTATGCTCTATGAATCAGCCTTTGTAGCATCCATTGGTGTTAAAAATTGAAGAGAGAATGGAGTAGAATAGCTATTGTTCAAGCTGCAGCTGTCTCGGTTATTCTCCTTGAAATTGCAAGAGAAAATGTTGAAGAAGCTGTTATCCACGCTCTTCTCTTTTGCTCTAGCCAACCTTCATGCATGCATATTGGATAACTAAAGAATACCAAATGAAGAAGCTCTTGGTTCATGTAACACCTGAATACCCCTTGTGTTGGGCCTCGAATTTTTTTTTTTATTTCTTTTATTTATTATTATTTATTTATTGATTTAATTATTTATTCGTTTACTTTATTAATTCTCTATTTTGCTTTAATTGTTTTTTATATATATTCATTTATATATAGTTGAGTCTTGGAATTAGTTAGTATGATTAGGAATTAGAATTTGAAATTAGAATGAAGGGTTAGGATTAAGTTAGATTTATTTGAAGTAGGCTTGGATGTGTAGAGCCATATGAGACAAAAGTGAGGGCAAATTGGGGAAGTCCTTATGGATGAAGGGCATTATTGGAAGGAATGGGCATTAGAAATAAATGAATTAGATAGAAGAAGAGGGAGTTGTCGTAGAACCCAAAAGAAAAGAAGAGAAAATGTGACCTAAGGAGAAGAAAGAAGGAAGAGCTGTAGGAAGCTTGAAGGGAGGAAGAAGGAAGAAGAAAAGAAGTGAAATCTTCTTGTTAGAGGTAAGTTCCATCTTTGCTTATGCTAGATTCAAGAATGGGATAAAAATGGAGGTTAGGGTTTGTGTAGGGATGGAAGAAAGAAAGAAGAGAAGGGTAAAATCAATGGATTTTGGGATTTCTAAGTTAAGGTTTTGGTTATTCTAGCATAGATGGCCTATGGGTAGGTTAGGTTTAAAGT
>JANIJH010000225.1:14796724-14809016 GCA_024520975.1 Erythroxylum areolatum | reverse complement strand
CCGATTTTTATACCGTTTCGAATTAGGTTATGTTTTAGGTTTCCAACGCAAACGTTTTTCTTCGATAATTGTGTTCGGATGTCGGGTTCAGTTTTTGTTCCGTCTTTGATTCGTTTCTCTTTCATTCGCTTTATCTTCCAACTTATTTTTCCGCTTTCGAGACATTCGCTTCCGATTTGTGATTCGATTCATATCCGATCTGATTTCGCCTTATATTTCGTTTCTTTCCTTTGATTCGATTCATATTCGTTCGTTTTCGTATTCGATTTGGATTTGCTTCCGCTTTTGTTTTGCGTTTCACTTTGTTCTCCGCTTCTTCTGTTTCCGCTTTTCCGGTTGGGATCCGGTCTCGGATCGGGTCCCAACAATTTCTTTAGTTTTCAAGATCATTTCTTTTTTATTTTTTTCAAATTTGTGTTTGCAAACTTTTTCTTTCTTATTTTTTGTCAAATTAGACTGCATTCATTTTTAGTTCATTAAAAAATATATATTATTCAAGTTGAAAACAAATGTCAAACCATTCAAAAATTCAAATCAAATTTAAATATAAGTTATATAAGCAATTTAAAACTCATATAAGTTTAAATTTCATTAAAACAAAAGAATTATAAAAAAAACATATAATTTATACAAGCCTTACTAAATTATTTATAAACATGAAACGATCTTTTCCCAATCCAAGAACTCTGTACATAAACAAAACAGTCAACACCAAACTTCACAAATATAAACACAACAACATAAACAACCTATGCTCTTAGTTACCCAAAAATCTCAACAGTCAACAGAGTTAAACTAACTTTGCTTCTCTTCCTCCTTAGGCACTATCACTATAAGCACGTTATTTTCCATATTTTCCTTCATCTAATCCAACCTTACTGTGTCAAGCAACCTAAGCCTTCTCACAATCTTATAACTACTTCTCTCAACACTACCTTATCGTTCGTATCCTCCTACTCTCTTCTCCTTTCTCCTCTGAGCTACAACACTTTACCATCTTCAACCTCCAGTTTCACCTCTTCTCTCATCAACCCTATAACGTCTGCCTCGAAGATGTGAGCCTCTGGTGTCTCCCTCCAGTCTATACATGTGTTGGTTATAGCTATTGGTTCGCGTGAAGAAGATGATGGAACGTGGATCCCTTCATTTTCTGTAGATTAGTCCATACATGTTTTATGATTTTTTGCAGACCAGCCCCTGCATTTTAAAAAAATTTTGGTACCCGTTGGTACAAACTAATACCAACAGTTGATATCGATACATATATTTTTGTACCATTTTTTGGCCGGTACAATACAAAATACAAAACTTTGGTCATTTCAATGATAACAACTCCAAGTGGTTGCGGAGTAAACCTTCTACACTTACAAAATAACTAAAAGAAAACTTAAAAAGTATCAGTCATTGTTTATAAGTTCAGTCTCATTTTAAAATTTATTGCTATTGAGTCTTTGTATGAGCTTGTCAATGCAATAAGTCTGAGTTTGGTCATGTACCCTTGTAAGTTATATTCCAAGACATTTTTAACATCATCAAATAATCTGGCATTCCTCATTTTCCTGGGAAAGTTATTCAGGCAAGTTAATTTGCAAGCCTATATAGTGAACCAACATAGCAAAACTAGTTTTGAATAAGTTGTAATCTCCTTCTTAAATTTCACCTTAGTTGCCCACTTAAATGTGTCTATTCAAGTCTGATTATTCCCAGCCAGGTTAAACATTAGGGGAAATTGTCTCCATAAATGTTTGACGAGAGTAGATTTAAAAAAAAGTGATTATGTGTCTTTAATAAATTTTCACATAGTGCACATTTCATATCAGGGACATGGCATTTTAATTTGTCTCTTGTCCCTAACCTCTGCAAAGTTGCTAACCACATTACAAAGAAGTGAGCTATTGCAATTTGAGTCCCATATGAATTCATGGTATTGGAACTTGTCATGAGTTCCCAATAATAACCTTTTAGATGAATCTTTTGTTAATAATTTGGACTTGTAAAGCTCCCATTGTATAGAGTCAGGTTGGAGTTGATCATGGTGATAGCTTGGAAGATTTTCCATGATGATAGAACTCCTTAATGAATTAAAAGGCCAAATCTAATTTCCATTTTTAATAAGCATTTGAACCTTAATAGTGGCAGGTATAGATGCTCTTGAACTTTAAAAGTATGGGATAAGAGATTATGTCCCAAATGGATGCCAATTATCATACAAAAATGATGTATTGCTACCATTTCTAATAATATGCTTGACCTGAGGTCATTTATGTTGTCTAGTATTTAGGATTTACTAAAGTGAATAGGATTGTTTACATTTAATAGTCCATATGCTCTCTTGTTTAATGTGATACATGTGGATCTATTTAACCCCAAGATTTTATTTTTTTAACAAATATTCTCCAAAGCCTCTTAGCCATTATTGCTTTAGCCATTCTAGTTGCAAATGTAATTCCACGACCTTCTTGTTCCTTAGGTAAACGAATTACACTCCACTTAACCTTATGATTTTTTCCATAAAAGGTATTTTGATCATTCCATTTAAAGTCTCACATCATTCTATCAATTTTCTTTAGTATACTCCTTAGCAATGCGAGATGGGAGAGCCAGTAGATGTGCAAGTTACTAAGGATTGAGATAGCTAACTGCAATCTTCCTTCATATGAAAGGAACTTATTACTCCATGAAAAGATGCTCTTCTCAATAGAATATATTAAAGGCCTGCATTATATTTCCTTCAGTTTCTTTATTGAAATGGGAACACTAAGATATAAGATACCTGCAAAATCCTCAACCCTATATTTGAAATCAATTATATAGAGTCTACTTGATTATGTTTATAAAAATAGGCAGAACTCTTGTTATGATTAAAACTTAATCCTGAAATTCTGTTGAAGATTTACAATGAGTGTAACAATATTCCAATTGATACAGGATTATTAGCAACAACATTAGTAACCCATCAACAAATGATAGTTATAAAATTTTAAGATTTCCACTCCTATGATGGTATTTGAACTATGAAGTTTTAAAAATGATTAGATTAGTGATCTTGTGTAATACATTTATAGTGATTGTAAAAAGATAAGTTGACAATGTATCTCCTTGTCTCAGGCCTTTTAAAGCTTTAAAAAGTTTTGATGGATCCCTATTAATTAGCATTACAAAAGAGACTCTAGAAATGCAAGTATGAACCCATTTAATGGATCTGCCAAGGTAAACAAAGGCTTAAAGAGCATTAATGATTAATTTCTAGCCTACTATGTCAAAAGACTTGGTAAAATCAATTTCTAGAGCGCAATTATTAATATACAACTTGGTATTGTAATTTTTAAAGAGTTCTAAGGCAAGCATTATACTATCCCATATGTTTCTTCTAAGTACATATGCACTTTGGCTTGCATTTATCACCTTAAGAAAAGATGGCTTCAACTTATTTGTTAGGATTTTTTAAATAATCTTGTATATAACATTAAAACATGCAATTCGTCTATAATCATTGAGGCTCATTAGATTTGAGACTTTTGGAATCAAACATAGATAGGTTTAATTAAGTTCAGTGAGTAACCTATCAATCCTGAAGAATTCCTTTACTGCCTATATAATCGTACGACCAATTAGATCCCATTTGTTCGAAAAAATATAGGATTAAAGCAATCTAACCCTGGAACCTTGTCTAGATATCAAAAGAATAATACTATCTTGATTTCCTCACTAATAATTTCTTTAAACAATGATGCAAGATGAGCCTATTTTATAGAGCCCCATAGAGTTCTCAGCAGATCATTAGGGAATTATAAGGTGTTGTATCAAGTATCTGTGATTCCCAAGAAGTGATTTTTAGCTAGTTCCTTAAGTTTGGTCTATTCCTAAACAAGATTTCAATATGGACCAATTAGTGATACAATTTTGTTCCTACTTCTCCTCCCCTAAATATCATTGTAGAAATACTTGGTATTTCTATCCCCCTCATGAAGCCAGCATATTATGGATTTTTTCTTTAATTAGGAGTTATAAGTTTCTAGAAACTTAAAGTACTTCTTCAACTCAACAGTTTCTTTTTCCTCAGAGCTATATCATCTAGTGAGTTAAATAAAGCTCTTTAAGCTTCCATTAGATTTTTCAGTGCCAACTTTTTGCCTTGTAGCATTAGATCAACATTATTTTTCAGTTGGGAATCATATTCTTCTTTAATGGCTTTCAACATTTGCATACATTGATAGGCTTTAGAACCATAATAAGTTTTTTCCACATCTCTAGAAATTATTGAGTTGAGCTGGGGATGCTTAAGGAGTGAATTGAAGAATCTAAATGGGCTTCAATGGCTTAATATGAATGTTAATAATAATAAGGATGTGACATGAGAATAGTGGTAGTTTAACTGTGACAAAGCCCTCACCCAAGTTTGCAAGCCACAAACTATTTATTAAACACATGTTAAGTTTTCTTTGAAGAATCTCTCCCATTTTAATAATTACTCCAAGTAAAGAAGGCTCCATAGTATCTGAGATCCATTAAACCTAGAGAAGTAGTAAGGTTAACAAGTTCTTTTAAATTATAATGTGAAGTACCCTTGCCACCATTTGATTCAGAGTGTGAAAGTATGCAATTGAAATCTCCAGCAATCATCTAAGGCATAACCATATTGGCCTATATCTTTTTTAATTCCCTCTATAAGCTAGCTCAATTAGCAGTATAGATCATAGAGATGGCTAATGGGATATTACTAGCTTTCAAAATGAATTCACAATGAATAAGTTTATCAGAGCAAAACCAAGCAGATAAATGTAAGTGAGGAGGATTAAAAGAGACAATGACTCTTCTATTTAGGTGATTTGAATGGTTACTGAAAGAGGTCCAATTTGCAGGCAAAAATTTTAGACCTTTAAGAAATTTCTCTTCCATTATTTTGGTCTCCATGGGCCAACAAAATAAGCTTTTCTAGCTACCCAAAAGTCCCTTATAGCTAGCTATTTATTTATACAATTAAGTCCTCAAACATTCAATACAATGCAAATCGTCAAGAGTCATTAGATTTGGTTTTCCTCCTCTTTTGTTTACAATTTTTATATTATAGTTCCATCCCCTTGGGGTCATATTCATCCCTTTTAGTTCCAATGATTAAGTTCTCCATAAGCTCCTTATTACTATATTATGTTGGAAAGGATTGAGATACCTCATTCCTTATAGTGTCCTCATCAGCTAAAGTAATGTTATTCCTTACAAACTGCTCAGTAGGTGATTTATGAGACAATGAATTCTCCAAGGCAGTTTCATTATTTGGAAGATTGATTTCTGTTATGACTAGTTCAGAATTACCAAAATTGCTAATAAGAGGTTCCTGACTCAATTGCTTAAACTAAGGGGCATATTGGAACTAACTATGTTCTGTCATATTGTTAATGGAGAGAAGACTTCCTTTTGGTTTGATAACTGGACAGGTCGAGGCCCCTTGATGAAAATTCCTCAAGTTGTGGCTAGTTGGAACACTATCCATATCCATTCTAAGGTTAACTCTTTTCTAATAGGGGGACAGTGGGATAATTTCCCTTCAGAATTGAAATTTCTCCTTCCTAATTACAGCCCTAATCTTGAAAGCAAGGATTCTTATCAATGTCTCAACCAACCCCCATATATATTTAATTTATCAAGATTTAGGGATTGGTTAGTTCCTACAACCTCTAGGGTTGAATGGTCCTTAATTATAAGGCATGGAGCTCTCATTCTTAGTTACTCTTTCATACTATGGTTGGCTACTTTAGATAAATTGAACACATTGGATAAATTGCCTTACATAGCTACTAGTACTGATTGCATCCTATATGGCTGAGAGGTGGAGTCTATGGACCACCTTTTTTTTCCTTTCTGATCTTTCTAAATTCATTTAGAATAGAATACAGGATCCCTGCATGCAATCTAGTACGGGTGGTAAGCTTATGGATGTTATTGAATGGCTACTAAAGATGAAAGGTTCTCCCTCGTCTAGTAAGGTGGTTCTTATCATTTCTTTAACTTTGACTGTCAAAGAACTATAGAGAGAGCGGTATGTATAGAGATTTTAGAGTAAAATTCATAATAGGGATGAGATTATGTCCTCCTTAATATACAGAATTAGGGAGCAACTACTTTGTATATCAGACAGAGTAAATCCTAATCTAGCAATTTCATGGAGAATCAACTGGTGCAAGCAATCAACTAGTATTAATCAAAAGTAAAAGACCACTTACATGGCTAACAAATAGGTGAGCCAAGTAGGTTGGTGTAGTTGGGGGAATCCATCTCTGTGATGAGAGTTGAAATTCATCAAAGATGGTGAGAACTAATTTCAAGCCTCAACAAATTTTTTAAGGCTTACCATATATAGATGGATGCTACACACCATTTGGAGAAGAATCGGTAGATGGAAACCCTAACTTGGGTATCCCTTCTAGAACTGGACGAAGGACTTCCCATGTTAGTATAATCTCTAAAATTGCTGAGTAGAATAGAATGTGGTAAAGATTACTGGATTACCTAGATGAGAAAGCGCTTGATGAACTTTATAGCAAAGGCAAAGACATTGCAGGGTTTGTTAACTCTTTCATCAGAAATCAAAGGATTTGAGTGCCTTACAGAAGAGGAGGATTCGAGGTTCTAAGTTCATGCATTCGGACATTGGTGGGGAGTAGGTAGATGAATCCCTAATTTGGGAATCCTTTCTTTCGAGGCTTTGACGGGGTTAATGAGTTTATTATTATTGTATCTCTTTATTTCTATCTCTATGCTATGGTGCGTTTATTTATTTCCCAAAGCTACATCGTTTTTGGCTAACAATTTGGTTTTTACCCTCTTTTGTAAATGCGTTTAACCCATAACCTTATTCTTGACTTTTTTAAAAAATTGCTAATAAAAACCATGACAGTAACATTATCGTTATATATGCTAGCTAAATGTTGTCCTCCATACCTGCATTTGCCTTTTTGGCTTCAATTTTCTTAGGCATCCAGAACTTGATGGTGTCTTTCAAATAGGAAGTTGAAAACTTACATATAATGAAACTCAATGGAAACCTATTTCATTTAGATATAATCTATCCAACTTAAAAGTCTATTTCTCATTTCCTTAAGAAAATAGGTTTACCCTGTATATGCAATGGGCCCAAATTCATAATCCTTGGCATTATTTCCTTTAAGGAGAAGTGGGAAACAAAGTGTTCATCTTCAGTTATCAGTGTGTTCACCAGGCCCCATCCCTTTCAATTCTGATTAGCCCATTATAAGAACTAACCTCCTAGGGTAGATCTCCCTTTGCTCACTCCTTTCTTCAATATCTCTAGTAAAGGTAAGACAGGTCCTTCTTTAGTCGGTGGTATAAAATGTAACTTTCCAAAAGTTTGTGGATGTCCTATAACTCTTCTACAAGATGGTTTCTCCAGTTATTGAGTAGAAGGAAGGTTGATAGGTTCAAGCAATTTGGATGGAAGTGTAGGGAAGTCTTCATGTAATAGATGAGACATAGAACTTGCTTCTAGACCAGATTGGGGAGTTGGATGAGCTTTAAGTGACATTTTACTTATAATATTAAATTTTCAGTGGTTGACTCAAAGTGAGAAATAAAAATAATGAGCGGGTTACTTTAAAATGAAAGGAACCTGGCTTAGACTAGTCAGTGAGAACAAAGATGAGAGATGAGGGACAATGAGAGTTTAAAGACAAACAATGGATGGTGAAGAGAAGTGTGTATGCAATGATGAAGCAAGGGAGATCAAAGAGGGAGAATAGATCAGTCATAGAAGGACTCGGGTGAGGTGAGAAGAAGTAAAGAATCATGCCATCTTTTTTTTTTCTTTTGAAGGTCATTTGCAAAAAAGTTAAAATATTATAAATTTTGAAAATAATATATGCCATAAAAAGATGAAAATAAGAGATAATTAACAAGAGATATTAATAAGAAATGGGTCCATAAATAAAAGTGCATGCAATCTCCTTAGTTTTGAAAATTCGTGGAGAACAAGTTGATGGTCGTTTGTATGGAATAAGGTTCGAAATCTAATTCCTAGTAATGCAATGAATTGAAACAAATGAAAGAAATAAGTCAAGTATATAAGAATTTTGTCAAACTTAGTGACTTATTGCTTAATACATATGTTAGTGCTCTTTTTGTCTTTTCTATAATTTGATTTTGATAACCCTTTATAGATACTTATGGATGGAACAATTGGCAAAAAAGCTTAAGATAAAAAAGTACACACCAGGTAATCCTAAAAAAGCTTTCTAAAACACCAAAAAAAAGTAAATTTTTTCATTAACTAGGTGAATCCTATTCTAAAATACTAACTAGAATTTCTTTTTGCAATTATTATTATTTTTTAATAAGTAGAAAATTTTCTAATGAGTTTAGTATACCAAACTTAAAAAACTAAAAGAAAAGAACATAATTATGGGCTTCATAAGTTGAGCTAAAGAGCAAGGCAGAGAATAACTTATTTAAGATTTGTTTAGCAACTATAGTTTATAGTATATGGAGGGAAAGGAACTCAAAGCTATTTAGACGAAAGCAAACGAAATAGGAGGAGTTACTCTAGAGGACAGTGATGAGGAAAAGACAGGAATTGATGGCTAAGAGGCTTCACCTCAAACTATCTCAATACATGAAGGAGAGACGGTGCCTATAAACTGAGCAAGAATTAAAGTACTTGTACACAAAATGGATAGGTAATAAAATGAAATAGATGGGATGGAAGAACTCCTTCTAATATGCAAAGAGAGGGTGGAATATCTTAGGTCATCTTTACATTAAAAATTTCAAGAAAATACTCAAGTTAAATACTCGAAAATTGTATATGTGTTTATGGTTTCATACATAACAATCTCCACCTTATCAAATATAGTATTTATATATTGAGTTGTAGCTATGCTTAATAGGTCATGCTTACATTAAAAAAATTTAATAAAATACTCTAGTTAAATACTCTAAAATTGCATCTGTGTTTATGATTTCATACACAAAATCTCCACCTTGTCAAATGTAGTCTTTACACATTAGGTTATAACTATATCTAATACTCCTAGATATTAATCAACTGCATTCTCTAAAGTGATAACATTTTCTAATATGATCTGACTAGATGCAATCAATCCATATATCTTTCTTTTAAATTTTTGTATTGAAAGGTATTTGGATCCATATCATTGATGTAAAAGCATAAGTGAATGAATATTACCAATAATATCTCCTTGGTGATCTAATGGTTCATCTCACTCTATCTATGGATACACCATGTTCATGTGGTATAATGGTTCATCTCACTCTATGGATACACCATGTTCAAGTTTTTTTTTCTTAATATTGTTCTATCTCTCGAAGTAAAATTCCTATATCCTTTAACATCTGCTCCAAAATATTATACTTCAATATGTACCACCTTTTAACCAATAATGCTCTTTACTAACCTGATATATCCTTTCCATATGTTTGTCTTAACATATGCTGCTCCCTAAACATTACACCCTTAAAGGTTATCTTAGAGTTTTTTCCCTAATTGTGCAAACTTATAGATGTTTACATTCTAGTGTTTGTGACCCTTCAATAAGCTCCTTATATGAAATTTTGTCAACTCTTACTCATTGAGGAGACCTAGACATAGGTACCATTACATAATAATATCTTCATTTAACTCAATTACTAATAGTTTTCCAACCTACAAATATTCTCTTTATTAATATGTAGCTATTTTTTTTGTCAATTTTGGCCCTTTTTTATTATAGTCACCATTCTCTTAAACACAATAATATTATCCTCTTCAGTCTTATATATAAATCATTTACATTTAGTGTTTCCAAGAGAGACCATATTCTTCATCAAATCTAGTATAAACCAAACATCATTTAACATCCTAATCATACTATAAAACATCTTAATCCTAGCAAGTTATATTATAATGATTTTGTAAGTTTTATCAATTCCAACAATCGAACAATTAACTAATCCTTATTTGGTGTCATATGATGTGAGCATTATGTATCCAAAATTTATAAGTCCTATAATTGACTATTTAAAATGTAGATCATGCCCCCATTAGTGAAATTTTAGTCCTTGATGTACACTATATTAGCTTACCTTGAGAAATTATCAGTTTTTCTTTTGTCCTTTAACTCCTTACTTAGATAATCCCTCCTAATATCCCTGATTTGTTCGCATTTATAACACCAGGCTATCTTCCCACCCTTGGATTTAGTGAAACTCTTTTTATATAAGCCATCTTTTATATGGTTTATCCCACAATTTTGGTTTCCCCTCTTATATTGTCCTTTAATTTGAGAGTTTTCACCAATACTGAGTTTCTATTAGGTATGAGCCAATAGTGTTATGGTGATATCCTCCAATTATCTCTCCTTACCCAATATAAGCATGGTCACCAGACGTTCATAAGAAAGAGATAAAGAATAAAGTGGAATCATTGCTTGATCCTCATCCATAATAGTTAATTTGAGCCTTATCATATTAATGACTATTTAATTAAATGGGTTGGTATGTTGATCTAAAAATTTTCCCTCCTACATCTTTAGCCCATAAAGTTTTTGCTTCAGATACAACTTATTTATGAGAGACTTCGATATATATCGATTCTCCTGCTTCTTCTATATCTTTATAGTGAAGGAATTTTCACAATATGATACATGACCTAGTCTATCAAAAATAATTGAATGATTCCAACTACTTATACTTGCATCTCCTCCCAATTGAGCTCATCTATGTCTTTCAACTCATTCTCTTGTAGCCCCTTTAATAAGTCTTATATGTAAACAAATAATTCACTATTTGTTGCCATAGTCTAAATTTTTTTATTCTATTTAACTTTCCTATTTTAATCCTGTTAATAGAAGTTATTGATACCTCAATTGCACATTAATACCACTTTTTTAGAAATAAAGTTTATGCAATAAGAATATATTTAAAAACAAACAAACAAATAAGAACCAACAAGAAGATTTTTAATAAGTTTCGAACAATTAAGTATGTCTACATCCTTAGAATCCCAAAGCAGCTAATTTTACTATTAATCAATAACTCTCCATTTAATGAAGATTACATGTTTCCTTTATATAGATTAAGTTTGCACAATTATACTCAATTAGACACTTTATCGAGTATAATTCTACCTGACTTGCTCTTACTAACACGAACCATGATTCTAACAAGTCCTAGAATCCTTTTAGAGTTTATACTATAGCAAAAAAACATGCTTTTAGATAAGCCTGACTTTCGCAAATATAGTTTGGGTTATGACTATGTCTTAGGTCGTGGATCTCACTATTTCACTTCGTATATAGACATAGGTTCAACCATATTTATGTTTTTGGATTGTGGATTTTGTTACTTAAACATGGCCTATGACATGTTTGTATCCTAGACCGTGTCTCCTACAAAAGTAGTTTACACCACACTAATACGCCTGTGTCTTTAGCGTATGTCTTCACTTTTGATTTCTAGAATTAAACACAAGTTCAGCTACTCTAGTTTCCCAAATCTCATTCACCCAATTACTTTCTATAAAAACACATGTGCCCTTCTTGAAACACTCCAAGATTGCACCCCATGTATATGAGTCAAACACAACATTACAAAACTTTTGTATTAAGTGTCATATGTATGTTTTTACTTTTAATTATATGCCCCTGATAACTACATAGATTGGACATCTAACAAGCTTTATATTGAATCTAGCTTTAGTGTTAATACAATTTTAGATGTTTGAAAAGAATTTCAATATATTAAACTTTGAAATTTTTGAGCATGGATTGTACATTACATTTGGAATATCATCATTGTAAATATAAATTTCATTTGATGTTAGTTTATTTTATAACTTATTATTATTGAAATCCAACCGTGATCAAATCATAAGCACAATGGAAACAAAAATTTTACAGATTTTGAGTGGATCCCGATAATTGAATAAACTTAAATAAAACATAAAACGATTTAAAAATCGTATCTTGTTCACTTTTCTGTTGAAAAATTTTTGAAACGTTTTTCAATTGATCAATCACAAGTTGTTTAAGTGTCCAGCCTCTGATGGTATCCATAGAGCAATGCTCAAACTGATTTGAGAGGAAGAAGATAAAAGAAAGTGCTAGCTTACAAAAAACTCTTCCCGTTAAATGGAAAAATCATAAGAGTCTTTTATTAAAATTAAATCTCTTTAATTATAATTAAAATCAAATTATAATTAATTTAATTTAATTTTAATAAAATCAAATATCTCATATTTGATCCCTAAAGTTTCTCAAACTTTATAATTAAGTCCAACTTAATT
>JANIJH010000225.1:14701304-14716516 GCA_024520975.1 Erythroxylum areolatum | reverse complement strand
ACATTAATAGAGTGAATATTAATACCTAAACAAATATAAGAATTGGCGATTGGAGTAGTTGGACAGTAAAGAAGACCCTGCACCATACAGGGTTCGAGATTGAAAGGGGCCTCAATATAGGTCCCTACGACGCACACTAGATCTGAGCTCTCATCCCCTCATGGGGTTAATGGTGGCCAAGATACAACCTCTACTAGTAACCTGAAAAAGAACAAAAGGAAGGAGATTAGTATAGTTTTACTGGAAGATTTCCCACCTCTACAAGCAAGTGGCAAGAAAAATAACAATAGGGCTCCAATTGATGAAGTCAAACACCTCTGTACCTAAGTCAGAGAGCATTAGACTTTAAACTCACACTTTAAGAATCAATCTCACCTATTTTGAACAGGTAAACGATAGGGGCATAATGAACCCTCCAAAATAGCTTCTATAAGCTAGAGTTGCCACCTGGTCCACAACCCTTGTTAAGTTCTTTCATAGGAAGAGGCCTGCCTTCCCAATTGCCTAAAATTGGGCAGTATCTAATTGAGGAACAAGAGGGTTGGAAAAAAATTTGCTCACTGAGGAGGATAGCTTCATTTTTAAGTTTAATTCGAAGGAAAGTTTGCATGAAGTATTGAAGTTAGGGCCTTGGCATATTTCAAGGCAATTCATTTTCTTGAGAAAAAGTAAACTATGTTTGGAGCCTGATAGGAATGGGATTGATGTATTTCCAATTTTGATTAACTTTCAAGTCATTGCTCTTAAATATTAGATAGTGGGAGGGTTGAGTTATTTATCCAACTCTTTAGGGAAGCCATAAATGTCTTGACTTTTTAATTGTAAGAATGGAAAGATTGTGTTATGCTCACATCTACGTGGAAGCTAATAAAGAGATCGAACTCCCTAATACTCTAGATATCATGAAATTAGATGAGGATGGTGAGATGATTAAGGTTGAAATTAATCTCTCCTATTCTTAAAGGCCAAAGATTAATAACCAAAAATGGAAACCTACAGCCAAGAAATTCACTATTAGTTGAAGGAGCTATTAGAACAAATGCTAATAACTTCTAAAAGGAGGCTTTAGCCCTTAACCATGGAAATATCTCTGTAGATGGAAAAATTAACAGCCCCAAGGAGAAAATTTCCTCTACTTATCACGTTATAAATGGATGCTAAGAAAGTAATGTTCTTATTAAGCCTAAGACTATAACATCATAAATCGAGCATCCTGATTCTACTCCCATCACATAAGAATCTTCAAACCAAGTTTATGTCATAACTGATAATACTAAAACCTATTTTGTAATGGAGGAGGTGGGTAACATTCCAAATTAAAGTGATTGGGAGGATCCAGATCCTTCTTCTAGAAGGAAATCAAGTAGAAGGAAGGGTCGTAATAAAGGTAAGGCGTATTCCCCTTGAAGGATTAGTCATCATCTTATCTTATTTTGTCCTTATGAATTTTTTGGCTTGGAATGTAAGAGGTATGAATAATCTTCTAAAAGGATTAGGTATTAAAGATATTATTTTGGAAAATAATCTTGAATTTATAGCTTTGTAGGAAACTAAAATAAAGGAGTAGCAACTCAGCAACTTTTTTGGCTACCTGAGCTCAAAAAGGGGTTATTCAACCAATCATTTACACCACTATAATGGTAGGATAATTCTAGCCTATAATAGTGAGAAGATCAAGGTTGTGCTCAAAAACTCCTCATATTAGTTTATACACCTAAAGTGTAGAATAGAAGGGTACTATATTTATTTCCTTTTAACCATCATCTACGTTGCTAATTTCTTTCAAATGATAAGGCTTTGGTAGGATTTGAGAAGTCTTAAAGCTTTAATTTCCTTACCTTGGATGTTGGTTGGGGATCTAAATTGTTTCCTATCTCCTCTTGAGGTTGAAGATAAAAGGCTGAAAATAAGGGGAATGGAAAGAGAGCTACTACAAATGGTTCATCAATTAGAGATGGTTGATCTTTGTTATGTAGGTAACTTATTAAATTGGGAAAACAAACAATTAGGGGACTAGCACATTAGGAAGAAGCTGGTCAGGGTCCTAGTCAATTAGGAATAACTACTCTAATATTTTAAATAAGTTAGGTTATTTGGACTTCCCTTATATTCTGAACATAGTAGAATTGTAATACATGGTCTTCAACCAAAGAATGCTTTTAAGGATCCATTCAGATTTTACAATTTCCGAAATGATAGAGAAATTTCCTAAGTGATAGAGAAATTGAGAGGAACCATGAAAGGATTGCATTATGCTGACACTTTAACCATATTACATTTAGTCAAGGGGAGGCTAATGAAAACTAACAAGGAACTTTTTAATGATCCTAGGAACCAAGTTTTAAATCCAAGAGTTTGACTTACCCAAAGATCACAACAATATCCTCATAGCTTATAAATCCTTGTTAAAACAGAAATCTATATCCATGTGGCTCAGGATGGAGACAATAACAATAATATTTTCCATAATGCAGTCTTAGCCAGGAGGAATAGAAATAAAATTTCCAGGTTAACAAATGAGAAGGGGGATTATGTTTGTGAATGGGAAAAAAATGAAAAGATCACTCTTAACTATTTTGACAGGTTTTGGGGTCTAAACTAGAATCTTACAAAGCACTTTCTGATTTGGACAATATCTACTTTGAGGATATAGACCAAGATATAAAGAGGAACTTAACCAAACCTGCTTTTGCTCAAGAAGTCAAGGAAATTTTATTCAGCCTAGCTACTAATAAAGCTCCAATTCTTGATGGATTTAGGGCCTATTTCTTTCAAAAAAGCCAGAATATCACAACATCTCTTCTCACATAAATGGTTCAGGAATTCTTTTCTTACTTTAAAAATGCTCAGAGAGTTGAAAAAGACATTCATTTTTCCTATGCTTAAGATTGAAAATCTTAATTCTTTGTCAAGTTATAGACCAAGCTTATATTGCAACACTAAATCTGAGATTATTTCCAAAATTATTGCTTCCAAACTTAAGATGCCACTGATTAAGATCATTAGCCCACTACAAGGAGCCTTCTTACAAGATAGATCTATTTAGGACAATATTTTACTGGTTCAAGAGCTGATGAAGCAATATGACAGCAAGAAGCCTATAAGGATTTATGCCATTAAGGTAAACTTTTACAAAGTATCTTCACTACTTCTCAATGGCGAATGGTTGAGTAATTTCTGAGGGTTCCCTCCTCTCATGAGTCACCTCCCTAACTTACATAATGTAGCAATGGTGGACAACATTTTTTGGAAGCTACAACCGAATGGAATTTTTACCAATCATTCTTGTTATCACCTACTATACGATTGTTTCATGGTGGTCCCTTGGTTTCATCTTTTATGGCATAACACTATCAGTCCAAAAGCCACATTCATCATATGGCCAGCAATAAAAAAAGGTTTAAAACGTGGAACCAATGGCATGGGAACATTGAGCATCTATGTTTATTATGCAATCAGGCAGCTGAGAGTTGAGAACATTTATTCTTCCTCTGTGACTATTCAAAAGCTTTATGAAGTTGTATCTTGCACATGTCTTCATCGCACAATGATAGCTATGACTAGACTTAAGTACTGCAATGGATTATAATCAAAAAAATAGAAGGGGACTCCTATATCTCTATATACTGCAACATTCACCATTACTATATATAGCATTTGGAGGGAAAGAAATCGGTGGTGATTTACAAAAAAAGGAGGACAAATATTAGCTAGCGGACAACATCATAAATCATATTAGAGCTGGGTTAATAACTAAGAATGTGCATTCTTCCCTCTCCTCGGACATGAAGAACAGGTGGCAACTATGAACAGCTGAAATTTAGCATTATCTTATTTTGTAATCTTTGTTCCTTTCCTTATTTAATTACTAAGTAATAGAAACGTAGGCATCTAGTTCTCGTAATTTTTGTCATGTTATAATATATCTATTCTATCGTAATAGACCATTCATTTTTCAAAAAAAAAAAAAAAACTTTTGCTAAGCCTTTGATATCTTTAATGGAACTTCATATTGGATCGCGTAAAAGTTTTGGTTATCCACCCACCTTCATTGAGTGGATCTGGTCCTGCATTTCTACCCTCTCATTTAGCATCCTTCTCAATAAGTACCATGCTCAATTGTTCAGAGGTTCTAGAGAAATTCGACAAAGGGATCCTCTATCCTCTTATCTATTTACATTGGCAATAAAAGGTAGAATATTACATCATATATGTGAAAAGCTAAATATTAGTCATCTTTCATTTACAAATGATGTCCTAGTATTCTATGGAGCTGATCCTTATTCCCTGGAACTAATGATGAAATTATTGAGCTTATTCTCTGATTTATCAAGACTTAAAATGAATCCGGATAAGAGTTGCATTTATGTCTCCTCAGATGTGTCTGGTTTGGAGCAATTAAAAACCATCTCAGGATTAACTATTAAAAAGGTGCCCTTCAGTTGTTTAGGTATTCCTTTTACAACTATGAAACCTACTTATCTTGATTACCCCCTCCTTTTGGAAAAATTCAAAGGTAGTATCAACAAATGCCATAACAAATTTCTATCAACTGTAGGAAGACTGCAACTAATTTCCTCGGTGTTGAGAAGCTTAAACACCCACTAGTCAACTTATATTTGTTTGCTTAAAAAGATAATTAAGGATATAGAGAAATACATTAAGAACTTCGTATAGGCTACCAAAGCAGAGGACTCAAAAAGATTTAATGTCAGTTGGAAGAACTTTTGTATTCATAAACAAGAGGGGGACTTGGTATTGTTTCAATTCAAGATATGAAAAAGGTCCTTACTAAATAGGCTTGGAGGATTCTTAAAGACGACAAAGGTCTCTAGACTAAATGGATCAATGAATTCTATATTAAGGATTCTAATTTCTGGAGGCTAAAACAGAACAAGGATCATTTTTTGATATTTTCCCAGATGTTGAAATTGATACCTTCAATCTATCCTCATATATAAGAAGTAGTCGGTAATGGAAAAAATACCTAGCTTTGGTATGATAATTAGGCTCCTATTAGTCCTATGTACTTAAGACAAGAGCTTCAAGCCCTCAAATCTAGATTCCCTTACAACACTAAAGTAAAGGCCATCATCAAAAATAATGAATGGTATACTTGGTTCATGTGCAATCTTATTTTGCAAAATTCTCTTCCTAGTTATAATCCTAATAAACAAAAGGAAGACATATTGATATAAGTGGGGAAGAGACATAAGGGGTTCTCTAATAAATCTTAATAGGATATCTTCAGGGTCTATCAACATCTAATGTTCTAGTATAAACTGATCTAGGAAAACTCTCTTATGCTTACGGCTTCACTCATTTATTGGTTAGTTATCAAAAAACATATTAAGGACTAAGTACATGTGTTTTGGAGTAATTAATCCCCTATGTCTATTATGCGACAGATTCCATGAGAGCAGGGATGACCTTTATTTTCTCTACAATTATACTCAATGAATCTGGATTAAGATCTTACAACATTTTCCATTTCCTAATGCTCCTACAAATTGGGACCTTCTAGTAAGATGGACAGTGGAAAAGTTCAGTCATTAAAGCAGGATGGATTATTACTTAGGACTGCCTTTATTTGTACTATCTATGTAATATGGCATGAGGGCAATAATAGACTATATATAATGCAAGCTATACTGCTCTAGAAGATACCGTACTTACAAATAGGATAATTCTCTAGATCAGGGAGATTATCCTATCAAAAGGCTCTACCTCAGTGTTGAGCCATTATTATCGCATAAATTGGAGAATATAAGAAGCATATACATTAAGAGATCAGAGTACCAGGACGAGGAAAGGATCCTTTCTCATGCTTCCCTAAACGGTAGAATGGTTAACCAAGCAATCTCAAATGGGCACGATTTCAATCATCGTAACCTCCTCCATAAGATAGTAACGTCAGATCCCTCGCGGGTGCTGAAGACATGCAGTCGAGGAAGAGAGATAATAACTGGAGCGCAAACACATAGGAAGACCCTTCGAGTATTCCTAAGAAGAAAAAGTGAGTGAAGTCTGCAAGAGAAGAAGTTACGAGGATCAAACCAGAAAGATCTTACCTCCGTAACCATCTGGAAACGCTAACGACGGAGACTTTAGAGCTCTAATTCGAAAGCTTTTGGTGAAGCATTAAAAGGGGGTTTTTTTGTTAATTCGTTTTGGAAGTTCGGAGAATACATTAGAGAATGGTTTGCTCACAATGACATTTCTTTTGTCTACGATATCGTTAAGTCTGTGTTTTGATATCCTATTAGGAGGATACTAGTTGTACTGAACTCTTTTTTTTTAATTCATTTTAATTTTTCAAAAAAAAATGACAAACTTTGCAACTTGAAGTGCTTTCCTCCGATGGATCCAAACGTTGCACCAATTCACGTTTCTGTATTGAAGGGACACCAAAATAATAATAGTTATCTAACCCTTTTATACCAAAGGTTAGTGATTCTTGTATAACTTATTCTTTCTCCATCATATCTAGTGAGAAGGTTTTTTTCCTTCATTTTAATAAATAAATATTTTCAGCCCCTTTGCATCTTTAATCAGACATGCCATGTTCTCAAGATGCACTTAGAGACCTTTCTCAAGTAATTGACCAATATTGAGCAAATTTTGATAAACCTCTAAAATATATAGCACACGTTGCCTGCCCACGTACACAATAATGAATTGTGGCTTCAAAAGCAGTTTACGCTTTACAATATCCAGAACCTCAACAACTACAACTGGAAGAGGAAGATTAATGCAGGAAAAAACAAACGCAACGCATAATCTTAAGTAATCAATGTTACATCTCTTCTCTAAACAACAGTAACCACCACTTCCATAAACTTTTTCCTACTAAAACATGAGGGCTCATTTCCAAAATTTTAATGCAGCAACTATACATTCCGAGACATGTTGAAAGATTTGGTGAAGGTCTGGCCTACATAAATGCAAAAATCTCAAGATCTTAACAAATAAGGTCCAACTACTTGAGATAGGTAGATGAAACCCAAAGTAGTAGGTAGGTTAACAATGAAGTAGTCACTTCAAAACTTCTTGGCCCTTTAACCAATGGCAATGGCGGAATTATTGATACCATCAAAAAGGTCCCAAACAGCCATGAGAAAATAAAAGCTCCAACACTGCATCATACAAGGAAAATAGTTAGTTCCAGTATTTCAACAAAGCAATATAGATGGAAGTTTTTAATAAACCCTGAATTACTAATGAGAGTTTTTAGCAAAATTGATATATTACAATAGAGTAGCATGAAACTAAAAACAGTTTCAGGGTTTTGATGTGACTGAATTGCTACATACCTATAAAGGAAAGCTCGGATTTTGTTTTTCAGTCGATCGTAGATGAAATATATGGTAGCCAACAAGGAAATCGCTACCTGAAGAGTTGGACCTTCTTCCGTTGGAAATATAATAGTGAGAACTCCAAGTACTAGAAATGCCAGGGATGTTTTAACAGTGACAATTGAGGAGGGGGTTTGGAACCTGCTCGCAATAACCTGGACAAAACGAGACTGTTGTACTTCCCTCAATTTTTTCTTGATATCAATTTTTGGGTTCCTCCTCTCATAGAACTTCTGCATGATTATTTTATCATGGGCTGCCTCAATTGAATCCAAACTTGGCTTATGCCCGCTATATTGCTGAACAAGGAAGTTCCGTGCTGCTTGAATTTCATCTTCAGAAGCCTCCCTGCTTATTCCAAGTCGTTTGTAGGGGTCTCTTACATGGATTCTAGGAAAAACAACTGAACTTGGACAGACATGCATGAGAAAGATTCAAAGATTAATGGCGCTAGCTTTTGACAGTTTTCTGAAAATAAGCAACCTAGTAAACAAAGGACAAAAGGCTTATCACAAAGTCAATATAGGTAACTACTATTTGATTATTAACAATTTGTGGGCAAAAGCTGCTCTGCATACCAAATATTACTCTTTGCAGATGAAAGTAGCAATTGTGTGCGAAGTGTCTGTGCATAATCAATTGCTAGCACGTTCCAACTATATGACAAGTATGCCAGTTAACTGATCATTGAAATCATACAAGTACCCTGCAAAGTCAACACCACTTTTCTCACAATAGATTCAACCCAGAATCTCTTGAAGCGTTTAAGACGTTGAAATGACAGTTTCTACGCAGAACTTTCCAAATCAGAACTTATCACAATTACTATGTATATTGAATCCTTGACCAGTTATCCCTAATTTGCTAACATTTATCATGATTCTCAAAAGTTAAAGAGTTGCTCCAACTCAAATCAAAGATGGAAGAACACTAGTCACAGAAATATAATCTCCTGTCAGACAAATAGAATGTATGAATCGCTTGCTATATCTTTTATCTGTCAAACAGATAACTAAAACCAACAAGAAAGTCTTCTAATATTCAAAACGAGTTCACAGTTTGCAAAAGGAAAAAGTATTTGTGAGGAATCACACGATCTACTTGGAAAATCATTTTGAATCTTCCCCCCACCCCAAGAATAAAAAGAAAAGAAGAAGAACAGTAGAAGATCTTTGTTTTTAGTCAGATATAGACCGCTAACAGGTCAACAAAGAGAAATGGTTACCTGGTTTACTATTTGCCATATCTCCACCATATGAAGCATCCGTTGCACACTTGAGCGAGTAAGTCCGTTTTGCATTGCATCTTTGCACGGAATCAGTCCATTGACTTTGTGTGATAGCAAAATAACAAAACAATCACTTTGTGAATGATCACCAAAACAAAATGTAACAGCTTAAGGATGATTCAGAAGTACCTAGTTGTGTGTCGTAAATCAATCTTGATTTTCTGCTTCCCAACACCAGCGGAAGCTGGAATTCTCCTGCAAAGCGACCGGGGACCAGGCAAAGGCAGCCGGAGATAGCACAGTGAGGGACAACCAGTAATTCCAAACATAATCATCTATAAACTGCAGATTCAAAAGCCATTGTTAAAAGTAAACTAGAAAACCATGATAAACTAGTACGAAGTTCACATTTAATAAGCAGACCTCCATAAATACAGGATTATGGAATCGCCTCATCTTTAGTAGCAGCTATACACTATGCTACAGCTATAGTTTCCTTAATTTCTGTTCTCCACATTACATAGTAGAGGGAACAAATCAAATATTACATCTTCAAGAAAAGAAAATCCATCTTTACACTAAGCATAATCAGACACATTTAGATACTAATGCTGTCCAACTTGAAGATTCCCATAGTGCAACCCAATTTAAAGGTAGACATAAGAGCTAAATTACAGTACATCCACATTATAATCTCAAAAAGTTATGAACTTGCAAGAAATTTAGGACAGAAAGAAAGGAAAAGGAGCAAAAGAAAAAAAGATAAAATCAATCCAATAACAAACTTGGAAATTTAAAGCATAAGAAGATGAAACCTCACCTGGTGAAAGTAGTGAGATTAGAAAAGTAATCTACTTGGCTTGGGCTGGGTGGCAGGTATAAGCCGCTCTAAACCCTCCGCTTATTTGAAATGAGACAACGAGAACTGAGACTTGTTTCTTTTTTTTAATTTGCTATTGTCGAAGATGAGCCGTTCACACTGGTAGGACCTCTTCGTATTATCAGGGTTTGGAGGCTGATTACGAGATATCAGTCAATGTTTGCGGTGATAATAGATACATTAGATACGCACCCAATGCGATGTCGTTTCAATGAAGCCGGGTTCAAAACGCTATTTCCGTTGCCGGGACTTGAACCCGGGTCTCTCGGGTGAGAGCCGAGTATCCTAACCAACTAGACTACAACGGAGCTGATGGCTGAGAGAAAAAAATCTATAAAAAACAAATGATTATAAATCCTGTATAATACAATCCTTCAATTCTTGTGAATTTATCCATCTAAATCTTATACATAAAAATAATATTACTAACTTAATTATGTCAATCGAACTTATCGATCATTACTAAGTTAATTGGATAGAGAATTTCCTTTTACATATATCAATCCAATCTATGCATTAGTTAGGAGAAAAGCTATTCAAAAATCAAATCAATTTATACACTTTTTTTTTTTTGATAAGTCAGTGCAAATTCTACCACATATGATATTTTTAAGTAATTTACTGAGAATATCAATTATATAGATAAAATTATTATTACTACAAAGATACGTTAACGTTTTCATTTTAATATAAAGAAATTTACATCATTTTCTTGAACAAAAATGGCTCTTAATGTTAACAAACACTAAGAAATATCTCTCAAACTGAGTAGACTAACTTCGTCCACTTGCAGCTCATTGCTATTAACTCTTGTTCTGGTGGATCATTTTTTAGCAAAAATGGTTGTTAAACTTGATTTTATGTTAAAATGAGGTAAAGTGTGCAATATAATTAAACTCACATTCTCAGACTCATTTTATGATAAATTCCCGACACCTACCAACCTCATTTCCTTTCTTTACTAATTTTGAGGAATTCATCCAATGTTTTTAATTTTTGTATCTCGTATCAGTTTGGTTCTTTGTAAAGATGCCTTATTCTCTAACGTGTACCATATACTTATGTATTTACTCATTTAAGCTGGAAAGCACAGAAATTATAGTATATATATATATATGGGGATATCAAATCCCATCGTGTTGAACCTTTTAAGATTTTTTCAATTCAATACTCGTTCTTTTAAATTTTTCAACTAAATGACCAATCTTTTAAAATCTTACTAGTTTAGTTCAAAATGTTAGTTTTATTAATAAGTTTCTGGTTTGGTTAACGGAATCTTTGTTATTCATGACATGTAGATGTACATTTAAAAGATTTCTCTCTACTCTAGTCTAATCATAGCCAATGGCCATCAATATTTCATGAAAAGCAAAGATTTTATTAACCAAATCAACAAATTACTAACAAAACTAGCATTCTAAACTAAACTGTTAAGGTTTAAATAGGTTAATCATTCAATTGAAAATCTTAAAAGCTTGGGCACCGAATAAAAAATATCTCAAAAGGTTGAACAATTTAGGAACGGTTATTCCTATATATATGCAACAAAAAATGCAAATTACAATTAAAGAATGGTGAGAAGATAAGGTAATGTTGTTTGAGTTGTTTAATATGCATGTTTGCTTTATTTGCTTATTTGAATCGAAATACTTAAATGTAAGTGTCATATGCTCCAAAATAAATACTATTAAGCTAGAATAGTTACAAAGTATTCATAATTAATGGTCTAATTTTTCATCATATTACAATTGAACAAATAAGGTGTGATAATCTTATACATGAAGTCAACAAACTATAGGACATCTAGAATAAACGCTACTATTAATATACACTTTTAATGTGGGTTAAATACAATTGTTAGGACATTATGAAGCAAACAAAATCTAGGGAGAAAGTTCTACAATTGTGTCAAGTATCTAGCTAACCCAATTTGTTTCCTACATATTATATCATTAAAAATTGCAACTTTTTTATATAGTATGATGTTCTATTTTGAGAGATGGCTTGAGTTGTAATACAAAGATTGAGAAATTAAATTTGGATGAAGAATGAAGCTAAAAATAAAAATAGTAAAAGTTTGTATGACAAGTGACTCTTTTTGTGGGTGAAGACCTTATTGCTAGGTTGAAGTCTAACGAGGAAATAAGGAGAAAGAAAATAAGGAGAAAGGAAATTGAGGAGGAAATTAAGAGAATGAAGGTTTTTATTGAAGATTTAGCAAAAGAGAATAAGGTAGTAGGGTTGATTTTTATCAAGTTTATGTTGACTTTGCTCTTGTTGGCTTGCTATTACAATTTATTATATATGTGCAAGTATTTTAGTGGTAAATGAGTCACATATTTAATGACTATTATATAAGAGATAATGTTAGTCTTTTAAATTTGTAATATTTTGTTTTGACTAATGTGTAATTAAAAAAACTTGAGCTATTTAGAATAATATGTTATTATGTTTTCACTTTTTAATCAATGGAAATTTCATAAAAGGAACTATCACCAACATGTATGCTAAAAATATTTAGTTTATTAACAATCTAAAGGCTATCAATTTGATATAAAATCCTATTTAAATTGTCAATGTAATCAAAAAAGTGTCATTCCATCCATGTACCTAAAAGTTTTAGGTTTAATCAAACATCCATGTATTACAAGCTTATTTGAAAACACATAAATGTTAGGTTTAAACATACATTAACAAATTACAAGATTGTTTGTCAAGCTAAGAATACTATTAATATATTAAACAAATGATTTGTTTGGTGTTGTTTGAATAGATTTCTAAATAGCTAGTTATTAAAAAGTCAATTCATCAATTGTGATGAATGGATTGTTCTTTTAATTATTGCTCTCTTCCTTTTTCTATCCTCTTAAAATTTCCTTGAAGTGATACTTTCTTTGTCGTTAAACCTTAGCCTTCTAGGTTAACATAACAATTTGAAGAACACTAGATGAACATAACCAAAATTCTTTTTTTTCTCGTAAGGTCCTTATCATTGTTATTGTGCATGTTGAGTTTTCTTATATAGATAAGAAGATAAAATAGTTAGTAAATAAACTACATTATGGCAATAAATAATACATCTGATTAGGGTGATTTGGAATATACTCTTGATTGAGCTTGAGGAGCTGGTTAAGTTTAATACAAAATTTCAAAGGAAACTTTGTATGATATATTGTTTGACCGCTTGAGCTACACTTTCTACACTTTTGCAATTAACCCATTTGAGATAATTTGTACAAGTCTTTCTTGTTTAGCTTCTATGTTTTACTCTTTCCCATCCTCTATTCCCTTTTTAGCCCTTCCAGATATAACTCTCTTGGCTAGAGCATGAATTTCTTCATATTCATTAACTAGTTAGAAAAATGAACCTCTTGTAAGTCGTAAAACACTCTCTTACATGTTAGATAAACCCTTTGCATATCAATTAAGTACAAAAGGATCCATGTTCTGCTTGAAATGGTGTATAGGATTAATTGCATGTTTGCATAGGTACCTAAACAATCCTAAACCTCATAGGTGTAAGTTTGCTCCCTAAGCTCATATTATCCTTTGATTCACCTTTTAATATTTCATAAGCGTCATCTTCACTCCATATGATCCTCCATTTTGTGTTTCTTCCTTCTTAATCTTTTTATTCTTCTTCATTATATCTAGAGCAATATCAATCTTCCAAAATTGTACCTACACTTATTTTTGCTTGCCTCCTAATCACCGTTGATTTAATTGTCTCTAATTTTTAAATTATATGCATATCTCTAGCTAGCCACCCATTAATTGTTTCACACATGTTGTTTTGAACCATAGGACATTTGGATTTGCATTGGATACTTTAGCAAGGCATCAATACATTCGAGCTTCGACATGTTTAACCTTTTTAACTCCTTATTGAACTCTTCAACAAAGGTGGATCAACTACACTTCAAAAGTTGCTTCCTTAAATCTCTACCACTATAATCAAAATGCCAATTATAGTACACATTTTTGGCACACATTCTAATGGACAATCTATGGTAATTTGACCTTAGTGGTTACATTAATCCCTTATAATTTAAAAAAAAACATATGTAATAAAACCATATTTAAAGGAAAGAATAGTTGCAATTATGACAAATTAGATAAAATTACCTTCTACATATATGTTTTTTTTCATCTCACAAATCCAAATTAGTCATCAAAGTATTCAATAAACAAAGAGCATGAATCAATATTCTCAACTTCAATAACATATCAAGCAATAGGATACATTTCTCCACTAACTAGTCTCCCAATTTCACTCAATAATTATCCTTGATTTTTAGTATTAAGAAAGCATACATCTATTCAAAACCATATGTCTCAAATGCCTCAACCCTCTCTTAATTGCAACAAAACATATCTATAATCTTTTGAATTGTAAAAGATAAGTGTCTTGATTCCTCGTAAGTTAAATGTACATAATTGAGTTAGGTTTACTAACCTTCAACTTATTAATGTAATCATACAACTTAGGATACTGGTTCACATATTGTCTAGATCTTTTCTTAAACACTTTCCTTTTAATTGCCTTATGCATATAAAAGTTCATTAATAAATTAAATTGTTCCCTACATTCCTCAACCATCCATGTTAGGCTTATTAGTTATGAAGCATGAATGCTCTGGATTATAGGCATTAACCTTGAAGCATAAATCATGGGAATCATATAGCTCCCATTAATAATCATCAACAAACTCAATCCTCACTCTTTAAGGTTCATTTTTTTAACGTAAAATTAAACCTATTGTAACACCCACATACCCCCTGGAAGGATACGGAAATGCCACACAAAACAATACTGAAACAATCCAAAACATGCTAAAGCATTTCCAGAAACTCAAGTAACATATATTTCATTTCATAGGTTGGGTCATATTCAAAACATAACATACATATGGTACTTATCACATATAAGCCTTAAATCCAAATCCAACTTGTATTAAGGTTATTATAAACCATCAAACAAAATACAAATTCCAATATGTCTCATTACATTAAATACAACACAAAAACAAACTGAACATTTCCAAAACAAAACACAATCTCCTTGGCCACTGCGGTTGTCTTTGTCCCAGTCTTTAAACCTTCTTATCAGAACCTATACGGAGGTAAAACCATCGTGTTAAGCATAAAGCGTAGTAGGGAAATAACTAAACAAGATATAATTTAGCGACTGTTTTTAACATTCTTCTAACATTCATATATACAAAATCAGATCACATCTCAAGCAATCTTTAATTGTTCATATTAAAGCACAATCCAAACAATATGTATCTCAAAACAGAATATAACAAATCAAAACAGGATATATTGGCTTTAGAGCAAAACTTACAAGTATCATAATAGAATACCATAATATCATAACAAAACTTTAAAGTAGCAGAACAGAACTTGACTATATCAAAACAGTATCTGATTATATCATAACAAAACTTAATTATTTCAGAACAAAGAACTGAGCATGTAATAGAATACAAAATAAGTTAGCCTGCTAATCCTTTTTACGGAAGTGGGTAACGGGATTAGAGTAAAAGATACCCATGTTTGGTATTTGCAACAAAAGAGAATTAAGTCTTTGAAATAGAAGTCACAGAAGTGTCTAAAATTAGAAGACATCGGAGTATCTGGCATAAAAGACACTAAAGTGTCTAGTCATAGAAGACAACTTAGTGTTTGGTTACAGAAGCAGCTGCAGACCCTTCTAGGTATGCCTATGTACCTACAACTAGGACTT
>JANIJH010000225.1:14672405-14701056 GCA_024520975.1 Erythroxylum areolatum | reverse complement strand
TAACTAAATTAACTTTTACTCAATTAATCTAACCTCAATTTAAGTTCATTTCACACCTTAAACAAGTCCAATTAAGTCCCAATGTACTAAACAAAATGACCTAACCTTATATAGTTCAACAATTGCACTAAACCAAGTTTTTTACCTTCCTAACCATTTCTCACGACCGTGGAATGTACCTTATAAATCCCACGATCGTGGGATGAGTGAACCAAAGGCTCACTCACTTATAACCTTCAATTCGTTTCCAAAACTTAACTTCTTCATTTCCATTCGACACACCTTCACCAAAGTCCATCAAGTTCACTTCAATTCTACCTTATTCATGCTTCAATATCTCATCAAATTATTGTCCAAACCAATTCAAAAATCATTCATTAAACATCTCACAATCCATGATCTTTCAGGTATCAACATCCAAAACAAAAGTTGTTAAACAAGTATCATGTTTCAGACCTCAATTCTCATCAATTCAATACATATTCTATTCAATTCTCAAATAATTCATATTATAGTATACAATCAAGTTTATCATTCCCTTACTTATTTAACTTCAAAGAATAAGCTAAACTAGCTTTCCAAGCAACAAGCACAATTCCAAAATCCAAGTGAAACTAAGATGCTCTTAGCACCAAAAGACAGCAACATAGAAGATAGCATGTGGTAGCTTTCTGGATGCAATATCTTGCAAGAATTCTAAGTGAATTGAAACAAAATTCAGAGCTAAGAAAGGGTGGATGGTTTCAGTGGATGCCAAAATGAAGGCTGCAAAAACTTCTTGCAAGCTTCACACGTAAGTTGTTAGGTGTCACTCTCATAATATGGCATTTGTCACCATTGCATATGTCCCATTTGTCCACCATATAAGCCACCATATATATATCAATTCTATTAGGCCACTTATCACTCATTTATTGCTTCCACTTGTCAATTTATTAACCATGTCAAACTAAAACTCAAGATCAAACCAAAATTTAAGACATATACAATTCATAATCATATCACAATTTCAACACCTCTCATATTTACTTTCATGAACATATAACATTTCTACTAGAGTGTAATTTGGGGCCTTACAAATCTCTCCCCCTTTAAAGAATTTTGTCCTCGAAATTCATACCTAATAAGAACAGCTGAGGATACTGAGCCCTTATGGTCGATTCTGGTTGTACTTAAATTTCTTTCATAGGAATCTTATGTGTACTATCATATTAGTATCTTCTCAACATAGAAACATGAAACACATCATACAACTCAACCAATTCTTCAAGAAGAGCTAACTTATAAATTATCATACTAGTCTGATAACTGTTGATAACTGTTGTACATATGCATCGAATCTGACTTGTACCTCCTAAACATTCTGGCATAGAATAACTTGTGGATCTAAGTCCTTCTAGCAATAACAATAGTGTCATCTCATATTTAAGAACCCAATGACATAGTTTGGATACTTTATAACAATCAAAGTACATATACTCGCCATAGTATATTTAGCTTCTGTTGCCTGAGTCCTATACTTATATGAATCCAATATTCACATCTGATTCATTCAATACTCATTCGTTCCTAGAAATGGAACATTTGATCTATATGGTACAATTCAGTAAAAATCCTCATAAAAAGAGTTTTCTTTCCTCAATTATCTATATTGTTCACAAAATCCTTATTAGTCAACTATGTTCGTTGTTGCTCTTCAGCTATTCATAACATTTCAATAAGATCATTTACTATCATATCTCATATAATCATAATGTTCTATATACTCAACCTCAATGAAGCGATAGGCATACACTTTTACTCTTATGTCTTGGTATATACCATTAAGATCATTGTATCTTATCTAGAGATTTATTTTCAAAAGGTCACTAATTAATATCTTACGTGGATGATACCTTGACCTCAATTACTATCATATCCAAGCATATAATACACATGTACACCGTAATATCATTTTCCAAAGCAACCACATTATCATATGTACACTCACAATAATTGATCAACTTAATCTTGAGAACTTTTACATATATCATTATCATTTACTTCATCTTACTTACATATGTTCTCAATCAATTCAGAAATATAAAATACGTAACCATCATAAAATTCTAATATCAAACCCAATCTTATAATTTTATATTGAATCACAAACTCTCATCAACACCCTTATGAGATCTCTCCATACTTAAATCTAGAACCAAAACATGGGACAACCCACATTAGGCCAAACACAACTCTTATCTTCAAGTACAAGCAATATTTAGGCATTGGTTAAACCAGAATCACCTAAACCATGCTCTGATACCAAATGATGTAACACCTACATGCCCCCTGGGTGGATATACAGATGTCACACAAAATAGTACTGAAATAATCCAAAACATGCTAAAGCATTTCTAGAAACTCAAATAACATACATTTCATTTCATAGGCTGGGTCATATTCAGAACATAACATACCATGGTACTTACCACATACAAGTCTTAAATCCAAATCTAACCTATATTAAGGTTATTACAAACCATCAAACAAAATAAAAATTCCAATATGTCTTATTACATTAAATACAATACAAAAACAAACTAAACATTTCCAAAATAAAACACAATCTCCTTAGCCACTGCGGTTGTCTCTATCCCATTCTTTAAACTTTCTTATTAGAACCTACACGAAGGTAAAACCACCATGTTAAACATAAAGCTTAGTGGGGAAATAACTAAATAAGATATAACTTGGCAACTATTTTTAACAGTCGTCTAACATTCACATATACAGAATCAGGTCACATCTTAAGCAATCTTTAATTGTTCATATTAAAGCGCAATCCAAACAATATGTATGCCATAATATAATATAACATATCAAAACAGGATATATTGGCTTCAAAGCAAAACTTACAAGTATCATAATAAAATACCATAATATCATAATAGAACTTTAAAATACCAGAACAGAACTTGCCTATATCAAAACAGTATCTGATTATATCAGAACAGAGCTTAGTTATTTCAGAACATAGCTTGATTAGATCATAATTGAGCATGTAAAATAATACAAAATAAGTTAGCCTACTAATTATTTTTACAGAAGTGGGTAACGGGACCAGAACAGAAGACAATGAAGTGTCTAGTCACAACAAACATCTTAATGTTTGGCACAAAAGACACATTAGTGTCTGGTTACAGAAGCAGCTGTAGATCCTTCTAGGCATGCTTATTTACCCACAACTAGGACTTGACAGTTTTAAAACAAAACATTTCAGATTTTAGAATCTCATATAAAAGATCAAATTGAACATAATCTTTCACATCCAACAACTTAACTTACCTCATGTACATAAATATTTGCAATAATGTACCAATAAATGCATTATGTATTTACACATTACATATAATTACACAAATTCCCAATTCATAAACAATCAAATTCAATTCACATCATATAAATCTTTTGAAACAAACTTGTGTTCGTAAGGACACATTCATCCTTGAACACACCGTACATTTCAACACTAGACATTATTTACTAACGACACATTCCTTAAGTAATTACCTCAATTAACAATCCATAACTAAATTAACTTTTACTTAATCTAACCTCAATTTAAGTTCATTTCACACCTTAAATAAGTCCAATTAAGTCCCAACGTACCAAATAAAATGACCTAATCTTATATAGTTCAACAATTACACAAAACCAAGTTTTTCACCTTCCTAACCATTTCCCACGACCATGGGAATGTGCCTTATAAATCCCACGATCGTGGGGTGAGTGAACCCACAACCTTCATTAAGCATCTCACAATCTATGATCTTTCAGGTATCAACATCCAAAGTAAAAGCTATCAAGCAAGTATCATGTTTTAGACCTCAATTCATCATTAATTCAATACATATTCAATTCAATTCAAGCATCAAATAATTCATATTATAGCATGAAATCAAGTTTAGAATTCCTTTACTTGTTTAACTTCAAAGAACAAGTCAAACTAGCCTTCCAAGCAACAAGCACAATTCCAAAATCCAAGTGAAACTAAGTTGCTTTTAACACCAAAAGACATCAACATAGAAGATAACATATGGTAGCTTTCTTGATTCAATATCTTCCAAGAATTCCAAGTGAAATTGAAGCAAAATTTAGAGCTAAGAAAGGGTGGATGATTTCGGTGGAGATGTCAAAATGAAGGTTGTAGAAACTTTTTGCAAGATTAACACCTAAGTTGCTAGGTGTCACTCTCACAACATGGCATTTGTCACCATTGCATGTGTCCCATGTGTCCACCATATAAGCCACCAAATGTCTCAATTCTATTAGGCCACTTGTCACTCACTTATTGCTGCCACTTGTCAATTTATTAACCATACCATTTATCACTAATTCATAGGCTTAATCATTCAAGTTTTCATGTACCAACTTATCTTACCACTTGACAATTGTCCTAGTCTAAATGTATATTTCATTCATCAATTCTCTCACGGTAACAATTAATTTCAAGTTACTAATTATGGTCCATCAAACTAAAATTCAAGATCAAACCAAAATTTAAGACGTATACAATTCACAATCATATCACAATTTCAACATCTATCACATTTACTTTCATGAACATGTAATGTTTCTGCTATGGTGTAATTTAGGGCCTTACATCTATTAGCTACTTCATAATCTCTCAACGATTCTTTAAAATACTTAGCACCATCAATAATTATTACAAACATCTAGTTAGAAGGATCATTGTTTGGTTTATGTCTAACTATTCTACTGGGCTTCCTCAAAGTTACATAAGATTCATCCTTATTAGGATATATTCCTATCTAGAAGACTACCATAATCAAATAAATTTATCTATGTAAGTTGATTCCCTTCAGGTGCATCATTATAGAACCCATCATCCTCTTTAGCAGCTTTAACCTCTTCACCAGCAACGTCATCATCTTCTTTAACAGCTTCAACCCATTCACCATCAATTTTGTCATCATCATCATGATCTTCAATAGATTAAACCCTTCACCATCAATGTCATCATCATCTTCAACAACATCATCCCCTTCACCATTAATGTCATAAAGAAACACAACTACTACTTTTGGCAATGATTCCTCTAAACGTCGCTAAAAACTATTAACAACGATTTCCACAAAACATCATCTATAGTTTTCAACTAGGAAGATTTAACGATACGTAGCTAAAAACTATATGCGAAATCTTTTACACCTTTATCTATGATTTTTCCATAGCCAAAGATCAACTTTGCTGTAGTGAGGAACTACTAAATCAACAATGAGGAACTATTAAGTCAAAAAATTGTTTTAGATTATCTAAACTTTGTGGATCCAATATTTTTTTATTTATAATAATCAATGATGTAAACTCATGAATAACAGTCAGTTTTTTTGGTTGTTGTCAATAATCAAGATAAATTATCATGGAAATTCAGTGTTTAAACTGAATTATTAGAAGGAAACACTACAAGTAAAGTAGGAATTAGCGTTGGAAAATTACCGATGGAAACGAAACAGTTGCAAATTACCGACAAAAAATCAATTTCCGTCAATAACATTGACGAAAAATTTTTCATTTAACGATGGTAGTAATATCTATCAGTAAATATGGAGGGAAATCATCCCGAAAAAAATTTTGACAGATTTTAGCGACAGTATAAAATACCTATCGATAAAGAAGGCAGAATTTGTTGGCGAAATAAAATAGTTTTGAGTTTACTGATGTCATTTTATCACCAAACTACATCATTTTAGTTTACGTTTAACTCACCCAAAAGCTCCTCCCCCTGCGTATTCTTATTCGGTTATACGTCTCTCTCTTGCGTTTTCTCGTGCAATTTTCTTCTCTCCAGTTTCTCTATCGTGGACTCCTCTTCTACTCGTTGGCATTTGTCTTTTCTGACCACTGTCATTGTGTCCTTCGATGGAGGTATTATTGCAACCTTTCACCTCTATTTTTTCGTATATTGGATGAAAGTTTAGATATTTGATAACTTTCGTTTATTTGTGCATTTTGTTATTAGAAAATAATTTTAAGGGATAAATGTTAGCGATGGAAGGGACAAGATGTGATTTTGGTTGTGATGTTGGGATACATTTCTGATGCATGTAAGGTGTTTGATGAAATATCTGTCATGATGATGTTTATTGTATGAGAGTGTTTTACGTAATTTAAATTGATAGGAATCTACTCCTTTAAATGATGGGAGTGTTATAACTTTGATATAAGCTGTATAATGAAAAAATGAATCATTCCTACATTGAAAATGATTTTAGTTCTTAAGAAAAGGAAATGCATAGAGTTGTCACCTATATTTTTCATAAGGAAAGGAAAAAGAAACCTAAAGACAAGAAAGATAAAGTCATAACCAAAGAAAAAAATGAGTTAAGATCTATTATAAAATAGAAAAGGTATATTAGATGCCTTATCTTACCCATTTTAGCAATTGATTAACCTTTAAAAGGATGTTCTTAAAGTTATTAGGGAAATTTAGGGCATGAAGTGAAAATAAATAAATGCAAAAGTAATAATAGAACAAATGATTTTGGTGCGATGTAAGAATGAGCTATGAATAAAATCTAAAAGTCCTAGTAGCAAAAATTGCGAAACTAATCCCTTTTGAAAAAATTGAAGTTGAAGAAATTTTGATTAAACATAATTGTTGATGAACATTTCTAAAGGCTCATTACATGTTCAAATCAAGTATTACTATGCAATTGGTTATTAGGGTTACTACACTTCAGCAAATACAGTTTCAAGTAACAAATGTAAATTATAATTCTTAAATTCTAAGTTGAACTCTTTACTTCATTTTTATTCTAAGTTAGGAAACAAGTATGGTCAGAACACAAGGAATTTTAAATCACCGCCAATTAAAAAAGAACCCCTAGGTATATTCAAAGAATGTACAACTTTTGACTGCATTAATCTCTATATTGGTTATATAATTTTATATTCTTTTCATCAATGGTTACATATGATTGGTGCACGCAATTGAATTTACAATATCTAAATCATGCAATTATTCGTATTTTTATATTAAGCATCAGACAAGATGTATCTAATTAAGAGCTAATTTTTCGACATAGAGTTGTAATGATAAACAACCATTTAATTTAACTACACATTGATCTTGTTGTATTTCAAGGTAGAATATGAGTTTATTGAAATGGATTATTAAACTAACCAAAAGTTAGACTAAAATTTTAAAGGTGATCTAAGTGGTTAGCTATCAATTTTTTTTCCCCATGTTGAAGTGGATATTGTTGCCATGAGTTGTTTTTCTACATAAAGTTGTTTAAGATTTGGCTTTGTTTTAACGAGACTTGGATGCTTTTGTCTTCATGTTTCATTCTTTCTATTGGAGAAACATTAGTAGCATGATCATACGTTTTCATTTTTGGCAAGTCGGGATTGGTTTGGTCTAGTAATAATTTTAACATTACTCTCACTAAAAGTCCACATATTTCTATTCTAAAATTAACAATATCATTTTCTGATTTGCTTGCTTTAATATATTGAAAATATAACTAAACTATTGAACAAGTGTATTATATTGAATATGAAATTAATGAAAACTTAGTATCAATGTAATTAATGAAAAATTAGTATTAACACAAGAAATTCATAGGTTTAATAAACAAGACAGTTCTTTGCATAATAAACCCCTAAGACGGTATATAGGCTAGAAACGCAAGATGTAGCTCCCGTGAGGCTTATCAAAGAAAATTTTCACAAGTCTAGGAGTCACGGCGAGAACTTGCTTTCTTGATTCACAGGTGTAAATAATGTCACAAACCATAGTATTGAAATTAATTGTAGGGGATTAATTCAAATGTAAATACTTCAACTTCAATTTGATTAATGCAAACTTAATATTAACTCAAGAAATTGATAGGTTTAATAGACAAGACAGTTCTTTGCATAATAAACCTCTAAGATGGTATATAGGTTGGAAACCCGTGATGCAACTCCTGTGACGCTTATTGTTGAAAAATTCCATGAGCCTAGGAGTCACAGCTAGAACTTGCTTTCTTGATTCATAGTTGTAAACAATGTCACGTACCATAATATTGACATCAATTGTAGGTAATTGATTCGATTGATTTATACTTAAGGGATGTTGTGTAAAGTTTAGATGTTTTGTAAACTTAGGAGATATCAAGGATACTAACTATGAAATCACTTTTTTAAATTAACAATTTTGCAGAAATGAGTAATATTGATAGATCTTGGATGTATAGACAATTAACTCTTGATGGTTTCATTAACCCTAAGTTTGTTGAGGGAGTTGAAGCTTCTATTTAGTATGCTTGTTCTCAACCTATATATATGGATAGCTTAAAGATCAGATGTCCACGTAAAAAGTGCAAACATATTTGTTTCCTTCCTATTGATGAAGTGAATGCGCATTTGCTGAGAAAAGGGTTGTTCCAAATTATTTCCAATGGACACGACATGGGGAGCTATTGATTTGTAGCATCTCAAAGGGTAATTAAGTAAACTCGTCAGTAAATGTGGATAAGTTTGAAGGAGGATTGGATTTAGAACAAATAATGTAGGTACAAATGGTTTATGATGCAGTCAGTTATACCTTTCAGGAAAATATAGAAAATCTTGAAGAAGAACCAAACCCATATTTTAAAACAATTTTTTCACTTACTCCACTCAGCTAACCAAGAATTATGGCCAAATTGTGAGAGAAAGACTCAATTGTCTTCAATTGCTCGAATATTGAACATAAAGTCTGAAGGGTATATTTCTGATCATAGTTTTGATAAAATTATTGGATGGTATAATAAATTATTGCCTCCTAATCATACAATGGTTGATAGTTTTTACAATATGAAGAAACTTACTAAGGGACTTGGTTTGCCTATTGAAAAATTTGATTGTTGCAAATTGGGATACATGTTGTATTGGGGAGATAATATGGAATTATAAGAGTGCAAATTTTGTGGTCAATCTAGGCTCAAGCTTAGAAAGCATTCTATGAAACAGAAATTAGTACCCTAGAAGGGGATGTATTATTTCCCGCTAACTCTGAGACTTCAAAGACTATATGCTTCTAATGTTACTACATCTCACATGAGATGGAATAATGAACACGAACAGGAAGATGGAATAATAAGTCATCCATCGGATACACTAGTATGAAAATATTTCAATAACATCCATTATGAGTTTGCAGTTGAAAGTTGAAATATTAGGTTGGGATTGTCGACAGATAGATTCTAACTTTTTGGTCAATCCGGTCATCAATATTCATTATAGCCAATCATAATTACTCTTTATAATTTGCCTCCATAGATGTGTATGAATGAGGCATATATGTTCTTAACAGTGATTGTGCTAGAGCCTACAAATTCAAAGCATAAAATTGATGTATTCTTACAACCATTGATATCTGAATTACAGTATCTTTGGGAATATGGTGTGGAGACGTATGATGTATCTCTGAAACAAAATTGTGTGTTGAAAGTAGCTTTGATGTGAATTATTAGTGATTTTTCGGTATATGCTATATTGTCTGGATAGAGCACAGTAGGAAAATTGACATGTCCTTATTATGACAATGATTATGGCATTCTATCTTCCAACTGGAGGAAAACTTGTTGATTTGACAACTACAGAAAATTTCTTCCTCCAAATCATCCATTTAGACGCAATGAACAAAAGTTCATTAAGAATATAATGGTACAAATACCTCCTCCCCCTCACAAAGCTAGTGAAGAGATATTATAGGAGATTGATGAATTAAGGTTATTGAAAGTTACAAAATTTAAAGCTGATGAAATTAATACAAGCATTAGTAAAAACTTTTATTGGAGAAAACGAAGCTTTTTTTGGGATTTTCTATATTGGAAAACTAATTTGATACGTCATAATCTAGATGTGATGCATATTGAAAAAAAATATTTTTGACAATTTGTTCAATACCATAATAAACATTGAAGGGAGGACAAAAGAGAACGCAAAATCATGAGCTGATTTGAAATTTTTTATTAAAAGGAATGAGTTAGATAAAGATCTACGCACCAATAAATATCTGAAAGCATATTACACTTTGGACAACAAACATGTGAATGGTTGAAAAGTCTAAAGTTTTCCTATGGTTATGTTTCAAACTTGGCAAGGAGTGTGGATATGAAGAAGTACAAATTATTTGGGATGAAAAGTCATAATTGTCATGTGTTTTTGCAAAGGATAATTCCAATTACATTTAGGAAGTTGCTACCGAATAAGGTATGGAAAGTTATAACAGAATTAAGCTTGTTTTTCAGAAGCTTAACATCATCTTAAATAAAGTTGGCTGAAATGAAAAAACTAAAAAGGAAAATTCCAGTAATTTTGTGCAAATTAGAAGGGATTTTCCCTCTAAGCTTCTTTGACGGTATGGAGCATCTACCTGTGTATTTAGTACATAAGGCTAAACTTGCTGGTTCAGTTCAATATCGATGGATGTATCCATTTGAGAGGTAATTATATTAAATATTTAAATTGAAGTAATAACATGTTTTAATAACATAATTATAATAACCTGAAATGAGTAATGTAGGTTTTCACATCATTTGAAGAAAAATGTCAAAAACAAGGCTAGAGTTGAAGGTTCGATATGTAATGCTTATTTAGTGGAGGAAGCAAGTACATTTTGTTCACATTAGTTTGAAATGCATGTTCACATAAGAGAAAGAAAAGTTCATCATAATAACGATAAGGGAGGAACGGGTGATGCTGGTAGTAACTTATCCATTTTCACATGTCCTAGACAAACATATGGACGTTCAATAAGAAGAATGTTAATAGAGGAAGAAGTAGAGGCTACCCATGATTATACTTTATTGAACTGTCAAGAGGTTCAACTTTTCGTGCAGTAAGTTGAAATTAATTATTTGAGTTTTGAAATATAGTGTTATTCACAACTGAAATACATAATAATGTTTTTAGATTATATGAGGAATGGTGGCACAAGTTAAATGCCTGAGAAAACACAAGATAATATCAATAAACAAGTTAGAAAACACTTTTCTCGATGGTTCGAGATATATGTAAGTTTTCACTTACAATTATTGAAATGATTGAATTAAAGATTAAAGTGTTCAAATGACATTATAATATTAATATGATAATTTCTTTTGTGTAGGCTTTAGAAAATCCAATAGAGAATAAGTTCATATATGATCTTGTAAAAGGACCTTTGTGAACTATTAAATCGTATCCAGTGTATTTTGTTAATAGATACAAATATCATACAGAATATCATGGTCATAACATGGCAACAGTAAATAGTGGAGCTTGCATACAGGGAGAATTGATGGATTACTATAGTAAAATTATTGAGATACTTGAAATTGAATATCATGCATTGCCAATAAAGCAGAGTGTGATATTTAAGTGTGGCTTATTTGATCCAACTCTTAATGATGGTATAAAAGTGCATAGCCGATACATTCTAATTGAAATCAACCAACGAAGAAGATTTAGACAATTTGAACCTTTCATGTTGGCAATGCAAGTGATCCAGGTATATTATGTCCCTTTTCTTAGCTTACAACGAGATAAGCTAGATGAGTTGGCTGTTTGTAAGGTTAAAACTAAAGGTGCTTTGAATCACATGAAAAAGGAGAATAGAGAATTAAAAGTGAAGAGTTTCAAGAAGATGTTTATGAAATAAATGTATATGTTACATATGATGAGAACGAACCTTTGAACGATCCAAATAATGAATATGTTGAAATTTCATTTGGAGAGGATGAGGAGGGCAAGAGATCTGAAGAGGAGCCTAAGTTTGATTCTAATTCTTCAAAAAAAGAAGATGATAATGATTTTAATTTACAATTAAGTGTTGATGGCGATTAATTTGTATTTGTAATAGAATATTATATTCAACAAATCAATTATTGAATCAACAATATATTGAATTGAAATTGTTATATTTCTAGAATATTCAATAAAACATGAATTTTAGATTAACATATGCCATCAAAAAGAAAATAGGATATGATGCGACCAAAGTTCAAACCACGATTTGAAGTCGATTACTGTTCAGGTGAAGCATCACATTTTGTAGCTGCAACCGAATCAGATGATGTACCTCCAGCTACTATACTTATAGATGAGGCATCACCTTCCATACCTACTGCTACACTATCCACCACCCCTATACCGACAGACATATCAGGGGCAAATGATACGGATGAAGGAAGCAGTCTTCAGCCTAGAGCTGAGGGAGTTGATGGAAGAACTTACACCACAATTGTCAACAATCTGTAAGTGAAAATACATGAAACACCATATGTTTATAATTAAGTTATAGGTTTAAATTTAAAAATGATATAAAATTAATTTTTTAATATTATGTTGATTCCGTTTGGTCCGTACTTAAGAAACTTGACATCTAAATTCAAGGAAAAGATTGATTTTGAGGGTTATATATGAAATAATATATTTCAAGCAACAAAGGATTTTTATTATTAGGAGTTTGAGATTAAAAAAATATATTTTTGTAATTAATTTTTATACATTAATTAGATAAATATTGTAGATTATAAGTACTTATCATATATTTTCTTTTTTTCATAAATAATATTTTTAGGATTCTGAATTTGACGCAGTCATTTATAAAGTATAAGAGAGATGTAGAGAGACTTGTAAGTATCTACACTTTACACTTATATTCTTTTTTTTACTTTGAAATATTTCAATTTAATTTGATTTGTAAATTTTAGAATGAAAATATGTGTATTATGGAGAATTATAGCATTATAAATGTCTGATGTCATATATGATTATATTATTGAGTTACTTTCTTTGTTCAACAAGGGGTAAATATCATAAAAATAGAGAAAATTTTGCAATAATTTTTGTAAATTGTAGTTCACTTATAACATTTTATTCTGATGCAGTAAAAGTCTATAAGCACGAAACCTATACCCCGTTAGCTCTTCTTGCACACTCACATTAAGGAGCATGACGGAGTGACCTTCGTTCACACCCGATGTAGAGAATTAAATGTATGTGATATTTATGCTTTAATATTAATGATTAATAATTAGCACTTATTAACATAAACATTGCATTCTGATATGACCAAATATAAGAAAGCATTCAATGACAGTCTCAACCGTTTGAAGATGTTGATGAGAGTTTAAGCTATAGAAAGATATTCGACTTAAGTTTATTTGCAAACACATGTTATTCGCAATCCTCCATATTCAATACAACAGCATCTAATAGGTAATCTGCACCCAATGAAATCCGTGAGCTTCAGACACAGAACAAGCACTAGCAACTCAGTTGCAGCAGTCGATGGAGTACATTGTCCAACTCCGTAATGAGGTGGATGAGTTAAAGGGAAATGGCAGCACCTCATTGCAAATTCCAAAACATCCGCATTCACCAAATGAATAGTTGTTAAATACTTATTGTTGTACAATTAAGATAATTTTTTATTATCAATTAAGATAATTTTTACTTTATATCATCAATTAACTTTCTGTTTTAACAAATTAAATGTAGAAACAAATCAAAATATTATCAACAGATAACTGATAATTGTATAAATTATGCATCAATTATAAGATTATCAAAGAAAATTAAATTCAAGAAAAAAAATTTAAAATATTGTCAGTTTATTTACCAACGGAAAACCAAAATCTGTCGATAAAATGTTATCAATTTACCGACGGAAAACTAATCTCTGTCGGTGCAGTTAGTCGCGAATTTACCGACAGAGATGTCAAATCTGTCGGTAAATATACCAACGGGCAAATCCTCATTCACCTGTTGCTAAATTTACTAACCGAAACTAACGTTTTGGTCGGTAAACCAACTTTTCGTCAAAAAATTTACCAACAGCACAAAATTACTATCACTAAATATAGCGACGAAACATAAAATATTTGTCGATACATTAGCAAAAAAAATTGTTCTCCATCAACAATTATTACCTATGGCCGCTTCCCCGACGACTTGCTCCGTCGCAAAATTAGCTTACTGATAAAAAATTTACACTTTCCATCGGTAATAGTCCTCACTAAATCATATTTTTCTTGTAGTGAAATGTAATTGAAGCATAAAACATTTGGACTTATCAAGCCAAAACAATTGACAATTAAGAGAAAAATTGTTGCTTGAACTTGGTGTTTAAATTTAAAGATTTGAGGAAACTGAGAGATGTCATAATTTTGGGTTTTTTAACAAATTTTTAATTTTTAATTAATCTAATATCCATCTGCTTTTGAGGTTAGAAACCACGCTGACCTATGTACACAATACAGACAGCAATAATAGACAAACCTCATTTACAAATGACATTCGTACGTTCCCTTAGTTTGTTAATGTTAAGTGCCATTTTATTTTTAAGAAAACATGGTGAAATTTTAATTATATTATGATAGTAACTTTAGATGCGGATCCATAGATATTGCCTATAGGAATATTAAACTGAAGGACATTAAAGGTATTACCCGCTTCATAAACGAACATGCACTCCAACGAGATTAAGTCATTATGGCAGGACCATTTTTGTCAAATGATGCTTTTATAAGAAGCATCTCCATCATGATTCATGACCCTCCTCTCGTCTCCTTCTTCTCACGCCTTTTACCCAAAACACACCATTTACCTTACCATATTAGAAAAGGGAAGTCACTCCAGACTCCCAAGCGGTTATTGAAAATTTATTGCTAAGGACCACACTCAATCGGTACTACTACTCCTGTCTATCCCTAGCACGATTCCCTATCCACTTCGAGTATACGATGATTACACCCGTTCCGGACTCACGTGGCATTACCAAATACTAGAACGATTCCTCAACGAATGAAGAAGGCATTAGCTTCCATAAAACTTCGTCAAAGATTCTTTAACATTCTCATTCTCAACCAATGTTCCCTTATAGTACGTAATCATACCATTATTTAATGTGGCTAAGGTATGGTAGCTACTAGCCACCCACAAGACTCGAGAGATTATTTTGCCAACATCTTGAAGAGAGGAGAAAGGAATGAAATGAAAAAGAAACAGGGAATCACCAGAGCTAACTTTGCCAGCTACTACTGCCAAGTCCAGAGAAGTCGAGCACAAATTAACACCACGCCTAAGCTGGAGACCGGTAACAGCATGCTTGATGTGATAATAATAATCTATGTGTTTCTTTTTTAAAAATTTTGACGACTCCACTGACAAGCCAAGAACAGACAAGTAGAAACAATGCCTCGACTTGAAGTCACTGATAAGTCTTAACTGCGTAATGGGTGTTTCAATAACGGACAATTTACGTGTAGCCAGACCCTGACAGGTTCTCTGTCTCTTTGCTCTTCGTCGTCATGCAAGTTCTTATTAAATGCCTTATCTTTGCTGTCTTTCCTAAAGTTGTAAGCTTTCTTTCACTTCTCTTTGCATACCAGAAGTAATAAGAATGAACTATTCTTCAATGAAGTTGAAGCTGTTGTTGCTGATATTAACGTTTCCAAATGAGAACTTTTTGCTTGCCATAAGTACTGTTCCTAGCAGACTCATGGGAACAGAAGAAGCCTATTTGGAGTGGGTTAAACAAATGGCTGCGGTCAAGTTTGCTTCTTTTCAGGAAGCGAGGAACAAATTCAAGCCTTGCTTAACCATAAAAGTAAACAATAAACCGAGAATGGGAGACTTTCTCACCGTCCAGAAAGCTATCAACTCCATACCAGTTGTTAATGACTGCCGAGTGGTTATCTCCATTGGTGAAGGAACTTATAGGTGATCCACCTAGCATTCTTTTTACGGGTTCTTCTTAGAATGTCTCCTAGTTTTCATCTCAGAACAGTTAAGTTCAAGTATCTATTATAATTTATATCCAAAAGGCGGGTATTTCTAGTCTACATAATGGTCTAAGATTGGGCTTTGAATTGTGAATGGGAAATGCAGGGAAAAGGTAGAGATTCCTGCAACAATGGCATACATTACCCTGGAAGGTGCTGGTTCAGACAAGACAATTATAGAGTGGGACGACACGGCTGACCGAAAAGGACAAAGTGGACATCCATTGGGCACTTTTGGCTCAGCAACATTTGCTGTAAATTCTCCCTACTTCATTGCAAAGAATATAACATTCAAGGTATTCTCCGCAGCCAGACTATCTGCAACTCCTTTTTCTGTATTCTGTGCCAACTTGGTTAATTAAGCACTTCTTCGTCCTATATGCTTCAAGAATCAACTGGACAAGCGTCAAAATTTGATCAGATGACTTGTAAATTTAGAGTTTGCTAAGCATGTCACTTATCCGCTGCTCTTGCTCCAAATCTTATCAGGGTTACTGGAAACATTTCTTTTACATAGCAATGTAATAGAGGTTGAGAGTTCTAACTCTCTTCTGAATTCTGATCCTCCGATGCCATATATTCAAAAACGGTAGTAACATAATTTGTTTTGTTTACTAAAGAACAACGCACCGCCACCACCTTCTGGAGCATTAGGGAGGCAGGCAGTGGCATTAAGGATATCAGCAGACATGGCAGCTTTCATAAGATGCAAGTTCATAGGAGCACAGGACACGCTTTATGACCACATAGGAAGACACTACTTCCAACAATGCTATATTGAAGGTTCCGTGGATTTTATATTCGGAAATGGGCTATCTTTCTATAAAGATTGCCATTTACATGCCAAAACAAGTACATTTGGTGCCTTGACGGCACAGAAAAGAGAGAGCTTGCTCGAAGAAACAGGCTTCTCCTTTGTGAAATGCAAGGTTACAGGGTCTGGTGCACTGTACTTGGGCAGGGCTTGGGGCACTTTCTCCAGGGTGGTGTTTGCTTACACTTACATGGACAAGACAATTACACCTAGAGGATGGTACGATTGGGGCGATAAAAACAGAGAAATGTAAGCATACACACTCTCTTTATCTATTGATATGTTGTATAATGTATATTATTCCAAATTATATTCCAACTAGGTGCCACTTCACCTCAATTTTATGTGCTTTAAACATCTATAGGACTGTATTTTATGGTCAGTACAAGTGTTCAGGACCTGGGGCCGATTTTGGAGGAAGAGTATCGTGGTGCAGGGAACTTACAGAGACAGAGGCTAAGCCATTCATCTCAATTGGCTTCATCAATGGCCAAGAATGGCTTCCCAATCCCAACTCTTGATATCACCACACCACACTAGGCTTCCATTTTTAAGTTAAAATAAAAACTGTAACAGCAATTCCAGACATTTTAATTCTTATCGTATGATAATGTTTTCAATTCGTCTCGTATGCCAGGAATTTGGATCGAGGGTTTTTTAGAAGTTGCGGCCCAATTTTTCAAGCTTTCAACTTTTTGATACCTGGCAATAATACAAGACTAGAAGCATAGATTTAATAGAAGACCGACGAAACTTGGGTGTCACTGCACTGCGTGCCATTGTTGACGCTGATCCTAACAAATATGGAATCACGTACTAATTAATGTGAATAGGGCAAATGAACTGTACAAATAAACATAGTTATGTACAATTTAAGATTTACAATCGTGCAATGGCATCTGTAGTTATATGCTGCCTTCTTTTCTGCTGAATTAAGAGGTGTCCACTGCTACAAACTGACAACAGGAGCCAGAGCAATGAGAAATGGAAATAATAGGGTAAAAAAAAACAGATAGTTTTGGACAGCATGACAACCGTTTTTCATAATAAGTTTGGAACTCAGTTACTAGAGTTACGTAGTACACTTGATTGCTGAAAAAAATTGCAGAGCCATCACATTTTATAATTCAAAGAATCCGACCCGGGTGAGAACTAGCTGGCCTTTCGTGAGACAGAATCTTAAGAAAGAATTCCACGTATGAAAAACATGCAAGTCATCGCTAAGAATGAAAAATAGGGGCAAAACATACCAGGCAGATATCAGGATTGGAATAAAGTTACAGTTGCGATATAACCATTCTTCATCACCTGTTCAAACAAAAGAAGATATTTGTTACTAACTGCAGTAGAATCATATTGTACCAATAGCAGTAGGCTCCCATATCATATTTCTGATGGCACACATGATGGTTATGAAATTCTCAAAAGCTCACCTCAAAGGCAATATTGTGGTAGCCGTATACAAAGGTGGATCCAAAGGGATTGCTAGAAGAACCCTGTGTCTGGATAGCTGCACGACCACAGTCCCCAAGGATATCCTGAAGTAAAGAAATGTTAGTTAGCTGCATACATCACTCGAGACAGAAATACAAAACATATACGATCAACTCTCGTCAGAAGCTAAGAGAAAAAAGTCAAAAGCAGGAATTTATGGTGAAACCACACACATTAAAGGGAAAAAAAATTTACAAAAGAAACTTTAGAAAGAAATAGTTAAGAAAAGGTGTAGATGCAAGTGAAACCAAGTAAAGCAAAAAAGAGAGAGTGGGATTTAAACAGCAACTAAATTTATAAAGAAAAATGGTAATTGAAAAAGCTTAAGCAGCATCTTAACAGCAGAAAAAGATACTACATGTGGAGTTGAAAATATATACCTTAACTTGGTCCCATTTGGTGCTCGGTGTGATGCTATGTTTAGAGTTATTCACTTGCACAAATACACAAGAGACAGCACAAAAAGAAGGTTAGTACACGAGATTAAGCTTTAATCACCAGAACCTTCTCATGGGATTAGAGGCAAAACCTTGGATGACAAAATTGCACTTTATGTATGAATTGAAATCGGCATGACCAGGATAATTGGTATGCAGAACAAACTTCTTGATTCTATGACTCTGCAAACACACAATGGTACTTTTCACACTTTTACTGTAAATTTCGTATGACAAATAGTGCCACAACCCAACATTTGAAATAAAAGAAAATGGGTGATGAAATGATAAATAATAAGAAGCACCTGGCCATCAAATAAAATATCTAAACCACGGGTAAAATAATTGTAGAAGTAATCTCCACAGAGGGTTGTCCTTGGACGAGGATCTGAAGCAGAGTGAATGACCATTTGATCAACCTGCATGGCCAACAAAAATCAATACACACCAACTGGGATCAACTCTCACATCAAACAAGCAATTGCATGACACAATATAACAATCAAAAAAAAATTGTGTCCAAAGATATGGAGGGCAAGAAAGAATGCAGTACCAAACTTTTGTTCTTCTCAAATGAAATAATATTTAAAAAATACAATCAATTGTTTATTCAGCTATATAGGCCCAAAAACATGGAGAAATTGGCTACCTGCTTCTGATGGATTCCACAAGGACGGCCTAATTCAGTCCACACATCCTGCACATAAGATCAACGTTTGAGATGATATCATGACTAATGCATATGATGCATGTACAAATTCACGCACTTCAAACATTGGACATTCTCTAAATATGTCACTCGCTCACCAATGAAGATATAAAGGTTGGAAATAGGAAAATATAGCTAAATGAAGGAGTATTCTCTTTATTTTCCTTTTTCCTTCAAAAAGCAATCACTTAAAGACTTAACAGCCTGGTAGAATCTGATTATTGGCAAAGCAAACAAGAAAATAGAGTTCATAATTGAGGCTCTAAGAATAGCTAGTCAAAGATCAAAGATAAGGAGACAAGAACGAGGCCTTTGAACTAAATATTCCCCCAAAAAAAATTTAGTGAGCTTCCCATCCCAACTGGATTGTGGAGTTCAAAAGTTTTATTTGAGGTCAACACAGATCCAGAACAATTTTCCACGAAGAATTAGGTTAGCATACAGTTAAACATAATTCATCAAGCGTCTAATTAAAACAGAATAAGTTAAAACCAAAGAAATCTTATTGTACATTGAAATAGAAAAGTGAAATTAGACTAACCTGTGGTGATGCACCAAAAGGAATGTGCTGGCCCCCAGTGGAGAAATATAATTCTTCTCCAAGCTGCAACAGTTAATAACAAATTGAAACAGAACCAACATATATTCAACTAATAAAAACCCTTGAACCAAGCCAGCTTTCCAGAAATAACTTAAGAAATAAACTGAGACGCAATTTTTGTAATGTTAAAGATGATAGAGGAAGCAGCAAACCTTCACGTGCACCTCTTCCATGTATAAGCTACCACTAGGTAATGGAGGAGTAGAAGCTTTATCCATTAAAGATCCCACACCAACCTTTTTATCTGTGGAACTGTCATAAATACAGACACGGCATGTAACAGGCGTAGTACCGTCTGGAAACTCCAGCGGCAATTCAGCTACCAAGAAATTTCAGAGTCAGAATGAACTAATAAGAAAAGGATGCTAAAGCATTTGCAAAGTACAAGATATTACCTTCTCCGTCCTGGCAGCAATCTGTATACTGGCTTGGAATAGGAAAAGCAAATGATAGCCCCTGCAAATACAAAGATTAGTCGCAGAAGCAAGAGCGATGCTGTAAGTAGAATATAGTAGTTAGGAAATCACAACCACATACCGGGTAGAATAGATTATAGACTCCTCTATCTTTATCATAAATTCCAGGAAATGTTGGGCCAAAAAGTGCATAAACAGCTACAAAAGTAGCTAGAGTGGAAGGTCCCCTGAATACAGGAACGGGAATTAATAACACCCAATTCAAGACAATACATTAATAACTTCAAACTCAACACATAGCTTACCCAATAAGCGAAGTGGCATATCGCATTTGCAGACGTTTGATGTCATAAATTTCGATCAACCTTAATCTCTAGAATTAGTTCAAATTTGCAGCAAACACAAACATATTGTATCAGACCAATATGACAATTGGTGAACAACTATCAGACAGAATCCAAAGAAAATGAAAGGCTTCTCAATTATTACCTAATGTGTAAACACGTGATATAGTTCAAAACAGAAAAACAAAATCAGCTTCCAAAATAAAAAATAAATTACCTGAGACCACGGATCAAACCTTAGATGAAAACCATGATCGGGAAAACTTATAACAATATCAAGCTTAAGAGGCTCCTGCACAACACCTTATATCAATTAAAACTTGGGATAGGAAAAACGTAAAGTTTAGAAACTTTGTTAATCCTCTTTCAGTCCTATGATGCAAAACCTCGTCATAGAATTTCAAATGAACAACATCGTAGATGTTTGGCTGCTGCTCCATTAGTGCAAACGCCTCGCAAATTGGCATCCCTACGTTAAACCAGAATTCGAATTACAGTTCCTTTAAATCGATTTGGGTTAAATGGAAATCATCGCTCGAATTTCGAAGAAATTTTAGGTTTAAACGAAAAGGAAGACTCGCGATTACCGAGAGAGAACGGTCCGAATCCGAAGCCTGGTCGGAGATCGAAGACGATGGCGCCCATGGCGGTGCCCTCGCACCGTCGGCGAGGTCGCTGATGCTGATGCTGAACCGGGTGCTGCAACATACCGGGTCGGGTAGCGTCCTTTTCACGTCTCCTCAGTCTGGTCGGCTTGTGAGTTGTGATTGTGAATGCTTTTGATTACACCAGAAGCTTAAAACCCACACGCATGCTGTCCGGCTGCTTTAAAGTTGAAAGTTTTAGACCCTCTGCGTTTGGCTTTCCATTTTTAAAAGCCTCTCGCTGCCACGTAAGCATCTAATGTCAACCCAACCCTCGATTAGGTCTCGCGGTGGGACCCCATACTTACGATTACAGTTCTAATTTACTTAACTTGCCTTATCTATTACTTGTTTGAGAGGGATAAAAAAGTAGGAATCCGTCGTCGTTATGTAGCTTTCTTTTCTTGTGAAGGATGTCTTATACCTAAAAATCTAAATAAAGACAATGAGCTTCCGTTGATTATAGGAGTAATTAACTTTAGGAGTTTTCTTCCAAAATTAATTAACAAAGAGACATATTAACTATTTAAATGATAGTTTAATATCAACAATTGCATAATATCTTCTTAATTAACAAGTAAACTATGTTATATCAAACAGACAAAAGGTATAAATTATTTAAGTTTAAAAATTAAATTAGTGGTATTTAAAATAAGTGATCTTTGTTAATTAGTTTAATTCTCCTTTAATTATATTGGTTAAAATATTTGTATTAAATAAATTTATATCTTATTACTATTAATTTTGAGATGTCTTTAACTCCCAGAGCAATCGTGTAATTGTTCATGCTTACTAGTGTCTACGCAAATAAAGGTAGGTTTTATTTATTAAGTATATATATATATATATATATATATAGAGTAAGTGCCTATTTGGATGGACTTATATAAGTAGAGTTTTTGTTAATGGAGCTTTTATCAGTAGAGTTTTTTTTTTAAGTTTTTTTAAGAAATCAGTTGATTGTTTGACTGTTATTTAAAAAAGAGATTTTTTAAAAGAACTTTATATAATAGACTGTTTGGCAACATAAAAATAAAAAATATTTTTAATTTTAACTATATTTTATTTTGTAATAAATATTATTTATGCATATAAATATTATTTAAAATATATTAAACAATATGCAAAATACAATATATTAATTATTATATAATTTTAAACTATCTAAATGAAAATATATCTAACCAAATCTTTTATATGAATTATAATATAAGTAAAACTAATATAAAAAATAAATATTAAAACATATAAAAAAGTCAGTAATATTAAATATATCTCAAAATAAATGTGGAGATATGTTTATGGATATTGTAGGAATTATGTGTAAAAATATAAAGATAAAAGGGACTAAAAAATAGGCTCATTAATTGATCTGAAAAATCTACCTGAAAATTTGCTTTTTTGAACAGCTCCAAATTTGAGCTTCTCAAAAAGCTATATTTTAGCTTCCAAAAAAATTATTTATATGAAAAAAGTACTTTTGACTTTTACAGTCAAACACTCATTTTTCTTTAAAATAGCTGCTTATTCATCTTCCAAAAGCTGAAACAAACAGACACTAAAAACGAATGAGATGGATGATCACGCATTCCATCTTATTATCCTTTTCATCCGACGGCTTCAATTCTTTACGCGTTACCTGTCATTATCACGCATGTGACTTATTTAATGTTATTATATATATTTCTCCACTTTTTCATCACCCATTATTGTCCAAGCTCTAAGTATTTATTGTCCAAGCTCCAGGCAATTACCATCTGAATATATATATACTAAGGACAAATGGGATGGACAACCACGTATTTCCATCCCACCGTTCATTTCATCTATCGACTCCGATTCTTTACATCTTAACTGTCATTGTCACGTTGTGACTTATTTAGTTATAGTCGTGATCGTGAATGTTATTATATATAGTTCTCCACTTTTTCATCACTCATTATTATCCAACCTCCATGCACTTACCATCTACTAAGCATGATCGATGACAACCACAATTTTTCATTGCTCATTATTGTCCAAGATTTGTGACTTATATTAATTATTAATTATTAAACATGCATTATTAATTATTATTACTATATTATTGAGTACTACATATTAATATTAAGTATATATCTTCACAATCGTGCATTATTAATTATTAATTATTATTAAATATTATATATTAATATCAAGTATATATATAGCTCTTACGGTTAATAAGTCACAACCGTGAATTGCGTATTTATTATTATTATTATTATATTAAGTACTATATAATAATATTAGTGACAATCGTCCATTATTAATTGCTAATTATTATTAAGTATTATATACTAATATTAAGTATATATATAGCTCTTCATGGTTGGGATTAATAAGTCACAGTAATGATTATTTAAATTAATTATGTCAGTTAATTGATATTTATTATTATTATTACTTATTAGTTAAATATGAATTATGTTCTTATTAACTATCTAACGTTTATTAATCCTTTCATATTATTACTTATTAAGTATATATATATACACTAAGCAAGACGAATACGCATTTCTTTTGATATTATTATTCAATTATTAATTTAGTTTTAATTGTGTCATTTTAATTAATATTAATTATTAATTAGTTTTTAATTATGTCATTATAATTTTGTATAATTATGTCATTATAAGTTTTTATAATAGACTCCTCCATTTTCTTCCAATAAATTTTAAATATATATAAAAATTGAAAATCACGACTTAATAGTCATAGGCGTGACTCCAATGCACGGTTGTGACTTACCCTACATTTTATTTTGTTTTTTTTTCTTACCAGGCTTTTTCACGTGCTCGGTTATTGTTAATTAATAAATAGACATGTTCTTGTTAACCCTTTCATATTATTATTTAATTATTAGTTTAGTTACAATTGTGTTTTTATTAATTAATAATAATTATTAAATCATTGTTAATTATAAATTGTTGTTAATTATGCCATTAAAATTTTTATTATTATTAACTATATATACTACTATTGCTTGTTCTAGTAACTTTTGTTATTATTACTAATCAATTAATTAAGTTTATACTAAGCACAAATGGGACGTTCGTCCTTCTCCTAACGTGTCATAGATCCAACGATACTAATTTATCTAACGACTCCAATTTATTCTATTAGTTGAGTGGGAAGTCGACAAAATCTCAAAGTAATAAATTTTGGTAGTCTCTGTAACATTTATTCGAAACCTGTCAACCTAATTAATAAATAAATCTCGTGACTTGCATCTGTGTGTTATTATTGATGCATGTTATTATTAATTATTAAGCAGCTCATTCCAGTTTCTTCTTCTTCTCCTTCTCCATAACCTTCTTCTATGGTGACTCCTCCGGCTTCCTCTCTTTATGTGCAATCGACTTCTTCTCTTCTTCTTTTTTGATGGGTTTGAGTTATTAGTTCAAAAATGTGACTGATCTCTGTTCTTCAAATTAATCAAAGAAGGCCCATGTCAAGTTCCTGCTACAGAAAGAAATGAGCTGAATCAGTGGATGATCATTTGAGTTGGATTGCATGATTATTGTATCTCAGAATGAAACCTCTATGATTGCATGATTATAGTTCTAGTTAAATCAACATCAAAAGAAACCATTTTCTTTATTTGTTTATTAGCTTTCTTTAACATGCCTTGTTTTCTCTTACATTTTAATTCCAATCACATGCATTATTGATTATTGATTATTAATTATTATTACTATATTATTAAGTACTATATATTATTATTAAGTATATATCTTAGTCATAATCGTGCATTATTAATTGTTAATTATTATTAAATATTATATACTAATATTACTGTGAATTGCATATTAATTATTATTGTTATATTATTAAGTACTATATACTAATATTAAGTATATATATTAGTGACAATCATGCGTTATTAATTGGTTTATATACTAAGATTAAGTATATATATAGTTCTTCATGGTCGGGAGTAATAAGTCACAACTATGATTATTTAAATTAATTATGTTAGTTAATTGTTATTTATTATTAGTTATAGTTAATTTATCTAACGTGTATATATATATATATATATATATAAGCAAGACTAATACACATTTCTTTTGATATTATTCAATTATTAATTTAGTTTTAATTGTATCAGTTTTAATTAATATTAATTATTAATTGGTTGTTAAACATGTCATTATAAATTTTTATAATAGACTCCCCCATTTTCTTCCAATAACTTTTAAATATATATAAAAACTGAACTTAGACAAATCTTGAGTAATTACGCATGTGACTTAATAGTACTCCTATGTATGGTTGTGACTTAAATTATTTTTTTACTAGGCTTTTTCACGTGCAAGGTTATTGTTAATTAATAAATAGGCAAGTTCTTATTAATGCTTTCATATTGTTGTTTAATTATTAGTTTAGCTAAAATTGTTTTATTATTTATTATTATTATTATTAATTGGTTGTTAATTATGTTGTTAGAAATTATTATTATTAATAATTATATATACTACTATTGATAAAAATTTTGGTCATACATTTTAAAGGTAAAAATGTAACTCTGATTTTAACAATCATTTTGATGTTACATACGATTTAATTATTTCTAGACAAATGAAACCTTAAACTTCTATTATTTTTATACGTAACACAAACATTAAACTGATTTTCTTTCTAAATATCTATCAAATCAGCAATTCAACTTATCTCTAAAAGTCACTAATCGCAAGAGTTATAAAGCGACTATGATTTATCAATTTGCTTTTATTACTCTATCAACTTTATATTATTCTAACTTTAGAATATTATTCTCCCTCTTCCACCATATCTGAATCATTCTTGCATTTTTGCCTACATATCGCTGCATCAAACTTACAAAATTTAATAAGATCAAATTAACATTACAGAAAAACCTTAACCACAAAAACATCAAATACTACATAAACATCAAAATCTACAATCATCAAACAGACTAAAACTATTTAAGAAACCAAAATTTCCACTCACAAATTAAACATTTCCACATAACAAAACAATAAATTTGAAATTACATATGCATCCACATAACGCTTACATTAATTATCAGAACTCTTTCTTTTTCATCGACGCTCTTTGATTTTCTTCTCTTCTTCCTTTCTCTGCATCTCCTCCGTGTCTCCAAATGTGATGAAATGAGTGAAGATTAATGGTCCTTCATCCTTTATTCACAAAATAATTTCATTAAGATTTATACAAATTTCAACATATAAAAAGAAGCCAAATTAAAAAAAATTAACGACAACAATACCTCAATACTTAAACTATAATTATACTCAACCAAAACCAAAAACACAAAACCATAAAAACACAAACACCAAAAAAACAAATTAATAATAACAACAAATTATTTTTTCATTTAATAATTAAATATATCAAAGAACAATTCCATAAACACTACCTAAGATTTTAAAACTCATAATAATTAGTGACAAACTATTCTTCGCATGCATAATCATAATTAACAAGTACGTCAACTGAAAGACCATTAACAAGTGTGATAGACACTCACTTCACTTTTCATTCTCTCGAGCATTCAAAGGTCATAAATATTCTTTCATTATTCATTTCATGTTAAGCATCAACCATAAGCTTGCTTACTAATCTAATCTTCACTACTAAATATATAACACAAACATTAATCCGAAGGTCTTTATTTTGGTTGTAATGGGGCCAACATAAAGGTAGGGAAAAAGATAAAACTAAGTTTTAAACCATAGGACTAACTAAGCATTTAAAATGATACAAACCAATAAAATATAAAACATACAATTTTTTCTTTTCAATTACAAACTTAACCCTACTAATCTCCCTTACTTTTTTCTTTTCCCCTTTCTTTTCATCTTGTTTTTGCTCTTCCTATTTTTCTTTTTTTCATTGCATTTTCAGCTTCTCTTTCCTTTTTTCCTTTTTCTCTTTTTTACACTCGATATGATTTGTTTTTTTCCCAATATACAACAACATAAATTCAAAAGGGGAAAACTGTAGACAACAAATGTAAATTATTACAATAACCCACCCTTAACTTATAACCTAACTATATGCTATGCTTCTCCCATAAGTATTCCCTACAATCAATTATACCTTTTTAAATGCTCAACTTGCCCTTACGACGGATGTAATCAAAAGAGATAAACAATCAAGGCCAAGGCTTATATTTCGGGTTTTAACCAAAAAAAGATTTCATCTAAACTCAAGGAAGCTCACTAAGGATAATATCATGGTGGCTTTTTAAGCTGTCAAGATAAATCCTAAATGTCTTCATCACTTCAATGCCTGCATAAGATTATGTAAGCTCCACTAGTATTTGCAAGCAAATTCTAGATTTGCTTAACCATGAAAAAAATACTCTCACCAATGAATACTTTTAATTGGTATATAGTATCTCAAAAAAGCTCAAATTAACCAAAGAAAGGTCTGATTCATCTATCACAACAAGCTAATACCCTTTTAATTGAAATCCAAGTCAATCAGTTTGCATGCAAATATATTAATTCACTCATCTTATGCATTTATAATCCTGGTCAAGTTCATTTAATAATCAAACATCTCTAACTATTAAACAAGAAATAAGCACGTAATGTACAAATATACACTATCAACATCATAAGAAAATAATTAAAGGATCTAAATGCAAACAACATCAATAAAGACAAACAATAAAACTAAAAATAATTTAATTTCAAACAATCAAAATAATAAAAAGAAAAAGATAGAAATACAATACTAAGATGAATGTGGACATTGTCTCAAACGAGGATTTAAATTCGCTAGGAAATTCCTCATCTCTGCTATGCTAGCCTCAATCTTGTCGAATCTACCATTTGTTCGTCATTCAAATACAATTAGTTGATTAAGCAATGATTGTTATTCAACATAATTAGGTTCAATGTTCCAACATGTAGCTTCGAGTGGCAAAGCGTCATCCCCTTATGTACCTTCACCTACCTCGACGCGATTACGCTTACTACTTGAAGATTCTGTTGTGTCGTCATTAACAAGAAAATAACGATCACCCTGTTGTTGAGTCAAAATGACTTTACATATATGATTTTGATGAATAACAAAAAAGAAGAAAAAGCAGACGCAGAAAGAAAAACAGACGGAGAAGTTCAAAAGCAGATGCAGAAAGAAAAACAGACGGAGAAGTTCAAAAGCAGACGCAGAAAGAAAAAGCAGACGCACAGTGAAAAGCAAATGGAGAAATAAAAAGCAGACGCGAAATAAAAAGCAGACGCAGAAAAAAAAGCAGACGCAGAAGAAAAAGCAAACGCAGAAGTAAAAAACAGACGCAAGAGTCAGTTCGAGTTAGTTACAGAACTCAACTGATTAACCGTTTCTTTCAAGATTCAAGAAGCAAGA
>JANIJH010000225.1:14630167-14653448 GCA_024520975.1 Erythroxylum areolatum | reverse complement strand
AATTAATAATAATATTATTATTAATATTAATAATAAGAATAATAATGAGTAGAAAATTTATAATAATAATTAATAATGATAATAGGTACAAAATCTATAATAATAATTAATATTAATAATAAATTAATAATAATAATAATAAGTACAAAATTTAAAATAATAATAATAATAATAATAATAATAATAATAATAACAATGAGTTTAATAATATAATTAAGAATAAAAATTTGATAAATTTAATAATGAGTAGAAAATTTATAACTATATTTAATAATAATAAGAATAATAAAGTTAATAATAACAACAACAACAACAACAACAACAGCAACAACAACAACAGCAACAACAATAATAATAATAATAGTAATACGGACATTTTGATCTTTTTGTTACTTATTCCTTTTTTATTCCAAGTTTATATTTTCAAACCACACATTGGAATAGAAATTCTTTCTCTATTCTATTACCTAAAAACAAAGTAATACTAATTCTATTATATTCTTTATCTTTTCTATTATTAGGAATAACTATTCCATTCCTTATCTATTCCATTCCTTAAACCAAACAGGCCATAAGTATTTATTTCACCTCAATTGAAAGGCCTTCAATTATAATATATCCCTCTAAAGTTTTAGTATTTATAACATAAAAAGTAAAAACATAATAAAAATAAAAAGTAAAACTAAATTTCCTCTAATTGTATGATTGTTTATGCCACACAAAACTGTGGTTGATGTGAGTAGTTACAAGTTACATGGACGAAAATTTGGAAGGCCAGCCTGTAACTAGCAAAGACAAGTTAAAAGAGGCTTGCATTTGGGAAACCGCTGGCGGCTGGCCTAACACTATGAATAAAGTTTAATTTTAATGCAAGAATTTTTAATTCTTTACCATTCCGGGTCTCATGGTCGAGTCCTATAACTCCCTGTAATTATTGTAGAAAGGAAAGAAGAAGTCCCAACTCGCAACTTCCTCAGGACGATGCCGTCACTTTCACCGTCCATGGTCTATGGAGACTTTTTCTACTTTCTTGGGTTTTCACTGACGTGATTTTATATGTTAATGATAAATAAATAAATAAATATATATATATATTAATTTGAATTCATTATTAATTTGTTGAAATGAATTTTTTTAATTTTAAATTATATATTCACTTCTTAACTTATTTATAATACGTGATTAACATATTACCAAATATATGTGATGGTTAATAGTGCAAATTACAAACTTACTTGCATGTTAATGAATAAAGTACTTGAATTTATCAATGTTTTAAAAATTGAATTGGACATCAAATTGATCAAATGAAAGGTTTAAAATTTAAAGGCACAATCAGTAGTAACCTACTATGTTACTACTATAAAATCGATATATAATAAATAAGAATTATAATTTATAAGAATAAGTAAGAATAAAATATTTTATTGGAATAAAAATAAGCATATATTCATTACTATATAATGAATTAATAATAAATAAATATGAATATAATAATAATAATAATATAATAATAATAATAATTATTATATTTTTAAAGAAAATTATGTCTTATTATTATCAAAATTTTCAAATTCTCTAACAATATCTAAAAACTTATAAATTACATTTTCATCCAAATTATTTGCATTCCGAATATATAGTCCGGTTTTAACATCTCTTATTATTGCTATATGGTTACATACCGAACAGGTGAGCTCGTATTATTAAAAGAGCACCTTTAAATACTGCCAAAATTGGCCATTTGGCAATGTAAGACATCCATTTTATATTATATTTAATCTTTTGAATGATGTACCGTAACTAAATGAAGTGAATACTGTATACAAAAGGCAAGCCGAATTGGGAAGATCTTAAAGAGCTATTTTCACACATATTCAACGGATGGTCAAAGAACATAGAAGTGGTTGTCGCGTGATTGTGCGAAAAAGGACAAGAAAGAAGAGAAAAAAGAAATAGCCATGAAGGCATGAACACAAGATTTGCAGCTTCGAGAAAAGCGGAAATAAAATATTCAAGCAAGAAGCAAAACCTTTGGGCCACAAAAATAAACAGATGGAAGATATTTAGAAAAGAGAAAAAGTGTTATGAATCATTGTTTTTTATTCATAAGACTGCAACAAGCCCACAAAAATAACCAGATAAACAGAACTGGTGTGACCCTTTAAGTTGTCAAGCTATAGTATTAGAGTAAAAAAGCAGGGGGGTATAACATGGAGTGGTAGACAATACTATTCTTCCTTCACTCCTGAAGAATGTAGCACTATTTCTTAAAACAAATTCCTCATCTTGCTTCAATAAGCTCAGTATCTCATATCAGCTGTGCAATATTTGAGAAGACAAAATTGAGTTCATAGTACCTTAGTAGCTCGGGCTCATTTATGGCTCGATCAACTTGGATCAAATTTGATATTCCTAATTTAAGAAGAATCAACATGACTCGATTTTTGCATCTTTTTAGTTACTCACAAGTATCATATTTACTTACACGCATCTATAGAATAAGGGAGATATGGTGAAGAGAAGATGGTGAAGAGGCGAAGAAAAAGTCAAAAATAAAAATTAAAATTTAAGCCTTAAGCATATCCGTTATTTTGATAAATATCGACCGAGTCATTAAAAATCAACTGAGATTCTAATAAACTAAACAATTTTTATATTGAGATATTATTGAATAAAACTGAATCGGACAATTGGTCGGGTCATATATTTTTCTGTCAAACTAGCCAGTTTAATTCGATTTTTAAAACATTGAAATTTATTAATGAAAGAAGTATGAGTATAAATAAATCTACACTTTTATTTAACAATCATAACAAATACAACAATCTTTATTAAGATGAAAGGAGAAAATAAATAACATAATTCGACAAATTAAAAAAAATAACTAACGCATGGTTTGTTGGGGGATATATTAAAATGCCCAATCAATGTTAAAGAAAAAATATTATCTGAGAGAAGAAGCAGAAAAGTAATGATTGAATTAATGCCGAACGCAGACAAGGGAGAGTTAAAGTAAGAGTCAAAAAGCGGACCTTACATTTACACGCCCGATCAAAAAAAACAACTCAACCCGATCCAAAAAGTACAGAAAGATGGGTCATGTTTTAGGCATTTGAGAAAAGTGAAAATGTGGAATCCACTAGACAGCCAGCCAGCCAGCCAGCCAGCCAGCCACAGTCAGCCACATGGTGCACACAACACAACACTAACACAAGTCACGCCAACAACACAACACTAACACAAGTCACGCCAACAACACAACACAGCGTGTTTCATTCGTAGAATCAAAGCGCCGCGTTTGACGCTTCTTTCTATCGTCTCTCTCTCTGTAAAAAATGTTTCTCATGGCAAGTGGGGGGAGGCGGAGGGAGGGAGCAGTAGATTAGTGGTCGTAATATTGAGAGTAGTACTAGTGGGTAGTCATCTAAAATCCCAACTGTCCTCTTCTCCTGGGTCGGACGCGCCCGCATAGCGTACACACGCATACGCAAGAAATGAAAAAGTAAGTGAAAATTAAAGAAGAGAAAAATGAATTGTCTCATCTATCCTCAGTCCATGTCCATGTGCATAGTACCAGCTTCGCCAGGGAGACCAGTCTACCTCCAATTTCCTAAAGTCAGAACCTAGGGTTTTTCTTTTTTGTCCTAAACTCAAACTTTACTCGATTTTCTTTTTGTTGTTTGATCTTTGCCTTTTTTTTTTTTATATACAATTTGTTTGGATTTAATCGGACTTATGGAGAAAGCAAAGCTGGAGACGGAACGGGAACGCGACTACAGGCCTTGTATTGAGAGCTCAGCGCAGAGGCCGGGGATTTCTGGTGGCGTTGATCAATGCGAAAGGCTACCGGAAATGGACGATTCGCAGCTCTTTGGAGCTTCCGAGATGGTTCCTGTGGCGGCGAAGGGGGTGGATTCAATCGTCGGAATTGAGACTGGAGCTGCTGCCGGGATGGGTGCTTGTGTTAAGCGGAGGCGTGGACGGCCGCCGCGTGCTATGGGAAACAGCACTGTGCAGCGGCCGCATCCTCCTCCGGCGGAGAGGAGGAAGAAGGATGAAGAGGATGTTTGCTTTATTTGTTTCGATGGTGGCAGCCTCGTGCTATGTGATCGCCGGTGAGTTGGTTCTTTTGACTTCTCTGTTTGGCTGCTAAGAAAATTTGGATTGCAGCCGCCGAAATTCGAAGTTAGATAAAGTGCAATTTTCTTTTTCGAAACTCAAGCTCTTATTACTTTTTTGGTTGAATATGGAAATTTTGATAAGCTGAACGTCGTTGACTTCTATTTGGGAAGTTCTTGACATCAAACAGAGGCTTTAGATTTACCTTTACTCATTTCTGATAGCGTGTTTGTTTCATGATATTGTGCACTCCTTGGTTGGTTTATTCACTTGGATTGATATATGGCAGGGGCTGCCCTAAGGCTTATCATCCGTCATGTATCAAGAGGGACGAAGCCTTCTTTCGATCAAAAGCTAAGTGGAATTGCGGTATGTTTCAGTAGATCATATTTTGCATGAGCTTCTTTTTGGCATTATTCTATATCTCTTGTCCTATGGTTCACCTTGAGTTGAAGTTATGTAGTTGGATATATTTATAGGGATTGCTGATGTATTAGTTCTAAATGCAAATACAGTTTCCTCACAAGTCATTTGATGTGTGTAGTGCAAGGATTTAAGATTTTCCAAATAATGACTGGTGGGTTAAGTCATTCTGATACATTCTCTTTCTTTTCCCGTAGAATGTTGTATTTCCAAAGTGTTGGGTTTACTTTTTGTCTCTACATATTGACTTACACGTGTTTGTTAGTTAAGACCTAGTTCCCATATGGTATTGGTGTAATTTAATCTAATTCTCATGCAAAATATGTCGTGTTTTCAGGTTGGCATATATGTAGCAGTTGTCAAAAGGCTTCTCTTTATATGTGTTATACCTGTACATACTCATTGTGCAAAGGATGCACCAAAGGCGCAGATTACGTGTGTGTAAGAGGAAATAAAGGATTTTGTGGGACGTGCATGAGAACTATAATGCTTATAGAAAATATTGCTATGGGGAATAAGGAAACGGTATGCTAAATCATATCTCTTCATTATACTAAACCAATCTTCATGGCTCAGATCTGAAAGGGCATGCATGATCCAACAACAGGGAAAATCTGTAATATCCTATTTTGACCTAGCTCTTCTTGATTTTATTAGAGTATCTTTGAACTAGCTGTCTTTTATCACATATTGGTGCAAGATTACTCTCTTTTAAAACTTCATCCCACCTCTCTCTAGCAACGTCAACCTTTTAGTAATTAGCCGTTAGCATACTGCAATTTTATATGTTTGCTTCTTCCATGTAACTTGCACAGGTTGAAGTGGATTTTGATGACCAAACTAGTTGGGAGTATCTTTTCAAGGTTTACTGGATTTACTTGAAAACAAAGCTATCTTTAACTTTGGATGAGCTAAGTAAAGCTAAAAACCCCTGGAGAGGTGATGAGTTACCAAAAGTGAAAAATTCGTTGAAGGGAGCTGCTATTATGAGTCCTAATGTGGAATTGTCAGGTCACTCTTTTCTTGTTAATGATGATAAAGCTTCATGTATAGATAAATGCTGGGGAAAGCCAGAGGACCAGTCTAAGAGGAGGAAAACTAGTCTCAAGCCAAATGTTCCCAATGAGGGGAGTTTTGGCATTGAAGAAATTAAGCCTTTACCTCAGGGCACAACATGGGCTACAAAGGAGCTTCTAGAATTTGTTTCGCATATGAAAAATGGAGATATATCAATGCTATCTCAATTTGAAGTCCAAGCTCTTCTTCTAGAATACATAAAAAGAAGCAATCTTCGTGACCCTCGCCAAAAGTCACACATTTTATGCGATTCAAGGCTTATGAGCCTTTTTGGAAAATCACGTGTGGGTCATTTTGAAATGATGAAGCTTCTTGAATATCACTTCTTTTTAGAGGAAAAATCCCTCGCTAATAACATTGTTAGAGTAGGAGCTGCTGATGTTGTCAGTAGTCAGGAATTTAGTAATAATTATGATAATCAGTTGATGACGGGTAATGCAAAAAGGCGTAAAACACGCAGGAAGACAGATGAGCGTGGACCTGTGGCAAATTATAATCTCAATGATTATGCAGCTATTGATGTTCACAACATTGGCTTGTTGTACTTAAAGCGGGATTTAGTGGAGAACTTGTTGGATGATGCTGAGAAATTCCATGAAAAGGTTTCTGGATCATTTGTCAGAATCCGGATTTCTTGTGGAGACCAAAAGCAAGATATATACAGGCTTGTGCAAGTCATTGGTATATTGCCTTACTGCCTCTATTGTTCAACAAAATGGAAACAGAATACTGCTATTTTCTTTGAACAGCATATTGTGTACCATAAATTGATGAAACATTTCTGTTTTTCTCTGCACAGGTACTAGTACGGTGACTGAATCATACCTAGTTGGCACAAGAACAACAAATATCATGCTTGAAATATTAAATTTGGATAAAAAAGAGATTATGTCAATTGATCGCATTTCAAACCAGGAGTTCTCAGAGGTGGACAAAATATCGTTGGATTCTTGTTTTTGTATTAATACTTCTGATATTTACTTTCCTGTGTCATGAACCTCTTACTGTTTGAGGAAAAGTGTTTAAAATTTTTAATTATTTCTCAATGCGATGTACTGGGTGGCTTTATCTTGTGTTCGTTTGTGTTCTGGGTATTATTTACTGTTGCTTGAGACTTCTGTGTGGTAGGATTTTTACTTGAATGCCTTACGCTTACTTCTATGACCTCTCAGTCTAATTAAGAACCGAAGAATAAGGATTACTCAATTTAACTTTACCTCATGTTTTATTATAGTGAATTTGTGATGCGTATCCATGTTGGTGTCTTTCTGGGATCCCAAAAGTCATATTTGGAAGACTCACTTGATCTTAGACTTGATGATTGAATGCTTTGTCTTGCTGTGGCTCACTAAGTAAAGGGATAAAAGATTGGCTTTTTGCTGTCATGAATCTTTTTCATGTAATTAATTCTATCGGGATAATAATTAGATATTTTGTATTTAAAGTTAATTTTACTTGCATAATCATGTCTTTGTGGCCCCTGCTAATAATCGTTGAAAGATGTTTTACCTTCAGTGATGATATTGCATTTGCATTCCTGTGTTGGTGTTTACTGCTGTATTTTCATATTTACTTATCTTTCACATTTTGTATTGTGTTAGGTGACGACATGCATTGTCCTAACCACCTTGTATTATCATATAGTCTCACATTTTGAGCTATAGCAGATTATCTTACTATTTGTTATATCAACCTTTTCAAATTGAATGTACGAGTAAACTCTCACTCATGATTTTATAAACCTGTTTTCAGGATGAGTGCAAACGCCTGCGCCAAAGTATAAAGTATGGTCTCATTAAACGGCTGAAAGTGGTGAGTGTCTCTGGTATGCTAAATTCTATTCCGTAGTATGGTTATGCGTTTTCTTGCTCAGAGGAGTTGTTATTTGGCTTTAGGGTGAGATTCAGCAGAAGGCAATGGTTCTTCAGGCTGTCAAGACTAATGATGTGAGTTCATCTCCTGACTATTTCTGTGCACTTATATGCCTGGGAGTATGGTGATGGATTTCAAGTTTTCACGTGGTCGACTAATTACTGTTATCAGTTTAACTTTTAGCTTTATAGTGCTATAATTTTACTTGCTGTTCTCTTCTGAGTTCTCCATCTCTTAATGAATCAGGGCCTGGAAGCAGAGATTTTGCGGCTTAATCATCTCAGGGATCGAGCTAATGAAAAAGGGCGCAGGAAAGAATATCCTTTTATGTATGAGATTGTTCTGCTCCTATCTATTGTTTGATCTCTATCACGAGTTTTAGAACGTCTTTTTGAGTTATATTGGTTTACAGCAAGGTCCATTATCTTTAGGACAATTACAATGAAGATCCACTGTGGAGTATCTTTCATCTAAATGTGCTATAGTATTCTTTAAATATGCTGACTAGAGCACTTAAATCTCAGTTTATTCATCCATGAATTTGGAGATTTTTGTGTTTGTAAGAATTAGTCTCAGCTCTCTAACACTTCCAACAGTTTTGTGTTGCTCTATGAACTACAAACAGTTTCTGATTGCTTACATGTATTGGGCAAAAAGGTGCTTGTTATTCTCACTTCTGCTTCAACCATGACTATGGGTGTTAAAGTCTCTTTCTCGCAATGAGTAGACCATTGGATATGCTATTTGCATTAACCACTGAGGAAGCTGTTTTAATCGATGCAATTTGCCATCTTAATATTTCCTATGTAGCTAGCAAATTGTTGTTCCTTGCATATTGCGGTGTTCCTTGACTGTGCCTCCACGCTTAGAGAATGTGTAGAGAAATTGGAGATTCTAAAGTCACGCAAGGAGCGCAACCGCCGGCTGCTTGAGATTCCTATTGTACATCCTGATCAGCGCATGGATCCAAGTTATGAATCCGGAGAAGATGGAGAAGCAAATGAGATGAAACAAGGTTCTTACCAATGACTTGTCAATACACGAAATTTATCCCAGTATTTGTGCTTGAAGTTTTAGCTTGAGAAAGTTTTATTGGTAAAAAATTACTGTGTTGTGCAGGTAAATGTTCAAGATCAAGAAATGGAGATAACAATAAGAAGGGATTGGATATTAATTCTTCCCTGGGAGCACTTGATGTGTTGAGTGAGGTTGGAACCATGGAACAAAGAAATTTAGCTGCTATTTGTCAAACCCGGGATATATGCACAGCGGTTTATGAGGATAGAGATGGTACCACTCAGGTTCATGAGAAAGTGAATAACTCCATACCAAGTCAGGGAGGAGAAGCTCTGAACAAAAGTCAGAATTTGCCTAACAATCAAATTGCTCCTGGCGATTCACTTACTGGCTATTCGAGTAGCCATACAGTCATAAGAGCTGATCAATCTTCAGGGTCTGCAACAGCAGTTGTGCCGCCACCACTTACTGTGAGAAAGCTGTCAATTAATGATTCTGAGACGAACAAACTGTGGCACTATCAGGATCCTACTGGAAAAATTCAAGGACCATTTCCTATGATGCAGTTGCGCAAATGGAGTACAAGTGGGCATTTCCCCTCTGATCTGAGAGTCTGGAGGATAAATGAGAAGCAGGATGATGCCATTCTTCTGACTGATGCATTGATTGGACAGTTCCATGAACAATCCCAGTTGCCACAGGACAAGTTTTTATTGCCACTAGGAGTTGCAGCTGCTATGGATGACACTAATAAAAAGTGGGAACAGTGTTTGGGTCTAAACAGTTTTGCTACTTTGGTAGACAACAATAATTCTGATCCCGGCAGGAAGACTGTGGAAAATGATGGAAGTGTCCAGTGTAAAGGTAATAAACTTATGAGGAGTGATGAATGGCCTTCTCTTTCTTCTAGTAGGACTACAGCTATGAGTGTTGCCATGGGTGATGATAGACAGGCTCAAATGTCAGTACAGGGCTGGGACCTGAAGAGAGGTGTTAGCGCTTCTGCCGATCAGGCCCAAGTGTGCAGTTCATTCTTCTCATCATCTTCTTCTGTGAAGCTTCCAGAAACTCCTGCCTGTCATGTAGAGGGTCATGGAAATGAAAATTGTTCTCGGATCTGTAATCTAAATGATAATTCACACAAGAGCAGTGAGGGTCAAACTAGTACTTGGGAAAGCAATGAGAAGCAAGCTGATAGTGAGGGTCATTCAAGCCAATCTTCTGGACGTAACTGGAGACCTTCCCCAAAAGATGATTCTTCAAGCAGATGGGATTCCAGTTCCAAGCCTAATGGAAAATTCAAGCAGAATCAGGAAATTGACTTATCTGATTTGCCCAGTCCCACACCAAAACCAAGCCATCCAAATTTAGAAGAGCAGACTGCTGAGGGTAAACAGTCCATTGCATCAAATGCTCCAGTCCTGGAATCAGGTCCCAGTTGGAGTACTACTTCCAGTTTAGTGACTGGTGGAGCTCAGCTTCCTGAAGTCGCTGGTGAATGGAGTGGTTATTCTTCCGCTCCTATCAAAACTCCTGTTGAAGATTGGGATTCAAATCTTGCAAGTGCATCTTCATTCAAACCAATTGAAGTTGCCAATAATCATGCTGCAACATCGACATCAGGAATTGATCATTTCACTCATTCTTCCTCAGCCAACCTAGCAGTTGATTCATCTGGTTGGCAGCCAGTTCCAGAATCCAATGAGTTCTCTCTAGTTGATGAATCTGTTTCAGATCTCTTGGCTGAAGTTGAGGCAATGGAGTCTCTTGGTGGCTTGCAGTCCCCTACTTCAAAAATGAGATGTGTGGAACTGACACAAGATTCTGATGATGATTGCTTTAGTCCTGTTGAAGGGTTTAGCCCAGCCCTTGATCCAGGAAAGAGTGATGCATTTAGCTCCACTGGAGATATTCAGAGGCCTTCTCAGATTACTGCAAATGACGATCCACTCAGGCTCAGGTTATTTGACATGCCTTCACATGCCACTGTAACAGATGAACCAATTAAGGTATCTCAAGTGCCATCTAAATTGATGGCAACTGATCAACCACATCCACATGATGCATCTCGTGTGCCTGCTCGGTCCATTGTGATTGGCGAACCAACTTGTGCATCTGAAACGCCCTCATCTTTGGTAGATGAACTGCATCGAGTAGCAAACGTGCCTTCCCAGTCAACTGTAACAGATAAACCTCTTGAAATGTCTCAAAAGCCATCAGAGTCAAGTTTATGTGATGAAGCGGGGCAGATGTTGCAGGTGGAAACAATTGTTCCTCAGAAGAACTGCAGTGGACAGTCTTCAAGTGGTCATGTTCCGGTTAAGAAATTGGATACTGGAACAGAAATACAGCCTCCTCCATCATCAAGTGTTAGTGAAGGGGACAAAGTTTCAGATATGCATCCTTCTGCTCTCTTCACTGTCAGTCAGTGGGAAGCAAGGTCTGATGTCCAAAATTCTGCATCACCTAATGAAGATACTAGGAGTAATAATGCCATGGGAATTTGTCTAGGAGGTAAGAACATGGACTGGGGAGCTGGGCATGCTAGCGCTAATGCAGCCAGTTCTACAGGGAATTCCGGTGGATGGGGAAACCAACCCCGGTGTGGTGGGGATAGATATGGAGGCACAAGGGACCATCGTAATTATCAAGGAAGGGATTCAAGTTACGGGAGAGAGAGGTCTTACGGTTGGTGGAACAGGCAGATATTTACCAGCGGTGTTTCTTTCAGGTCTCCACCCAAAGGGCAGCGAATATGTAAGTTCCATGAGAGCGGGTTCTGCAGGAATGGAGAGTCATGTAGTTATCGGCATCCGTAACCATCTTTCTTTGGGTGCATGTCATGTCATTCTGTAATCATTCATCATTTGTATGGGGAAATTTTGCCCTTGATTTCAATTTAACTTACCTGTAAAAGCACTGAAAAGGTCACCACTCACAAATATTTGTTATAACAGCTGCATTGTTGCAGTTTGAGGCTCATTCAAACTCACCGTCCTGTCCTCTAGTGTAATTTAAAAGAGGAATAGAAGGGGAATCTATATAAAATCAATACATATTATTCCCTCCGTTTCATAATAAAAGTCGTTTTAAAAAAATACACGCTTATTAAGAAAACTAATAAAATTATAAATATACCCTTATTAAATATGCATCTCGGTAATTTGCAGTAATTAGCATGTGAGAGAAATTGCCTTGAAATTGTGATTGTATAATTAAGATGAGAGAGAAGTGAAAGGTGAATTTTGAAAAAAAAATTATAAACATACATACAAAGTCAATAATGACACTTATTTTGAATAATTAAAATATTTCTAAAACGACTTTTATTATAAAACAGAGGGAGTATATTAATACTTGTAGTTAATATTGGGGGGCACTTAGCCTTAGCCTATTCCAACCCTCCATGATGTTAGGATTTTCTGATTTGGTAGGTAGTAGATGCACGTATCCCTCATATAACGTCCGAGGTGAACCATTTCTGATTTAAATTGATACCTAAGCTGTGAATTCAAAAGAAACTATACATCTATTTTATTACAGTATTGTTTATTCATTTCTATTAAACTAAAAAATGGAATATTTCGAAGCGACTCTCTAAATTGACCAAATTCAATTCTCAAGGCGCCATGAGAGTGAAAGCGACGCGTTTAACCCGTTCTTCAGAGCACACGACGTCGTATAAAATGCCGATATCCCCGTACAATTCTGTAGTCGGGGGGGTTACCGACGTCGACGTGATGTACGAATGCTCGCCAACTCTTTAAAATACCATTTTTAGGGAAAAAAAGAAAAGTTTATATTCATCGATCATGGCCACCCAGACGTCATTCCTGTCGCCGTCGCAGAGATACGCCGCCGGAGCATTGTTCGCGATCGCTATCCATCAAGCTCAGATTCATCAGACCCGCCCGCTCGGCTCCTCACCTGAAGATGAGTCTCGGGAGAGAGAAAGAACCAGTAATAGCAGCAGTAGTAGCTCTGACTCGGTCTCCGAGGACCCTGAGCTTTGGGTCCACGAACACTCGTCCTTGCTCCGACCCGTATTCAGGTCCTCCTCGTTTCTTTCTCTTGCTCTCTCTTTTATATTCGACGGGGATCATGCAATTTCTCTTCGCTGTATGGCTTTGTCTAGCGAAATTTTGGTTTGGCGATAGTTTATGGCTTTAATGGTTAAGTTTGGTAGAATTTAGGAGAGAAGTTTAGTTGCTAGGGGATGAGCTGATACTGGTCTGTTGAAATTTTGTCCACGATTATTGTCTTGAATAGGTTTCTGGGCATTGATCGTATTGCGTGGCCCTTTAGTTGCTATGAGATGAGCTGATACTGGTCTGTTGAAATTTTGTTCACGATTGTTGTTGAATTTCTCTTGAATAGGTTTCTGGATATTGATCGAACTGCGTGGCTCGGTCTCGAGGAGACAGCTGGTTCTTCACCGGCTAATCATCATGTTGGAGCGGTACGCTCTTTTAATTTCTTTTGAAATATAGGTTTCTTATACCTGATTTTCTTTCTTCTTTTCAATTGAACTACTGCTAGTTCATGAGGCTGATTTCAGAAGAGAGGGATGATAATTCTTCTGAAAATTTGGATAAAGAAATAGCATTATCGAAAGGTGTTGATGCTATGGAAGAAAGCATGCGAAAAAGTTCTGCATCTTCCAAGTTAAAGAAGGATAAGCAACAAGAGTATGAAGATAAATGCCGTGAAAAGTTGTCGTCTGGGGATGCTCAATCAAATCCTATATTGACTAATCAGTCAATGGAGACTGCACCAGAGAGAGAGGGTAACCTTGTTGACATAGGTGACACAACTGTCAGATCATGTGTGGCAGTTGATGAGAAGCCAATGGAAGAGGAAAGAATGCTAAGTTATGAAAGAAAAGTTACAGTTCTGTATGAGCTTCTTTCTGCTTGTTTAGCTGACAGGCGTGAGGGTAGTAAAAAATGTACTCGCCGTAAGAAAGGCTATGATGCCCGGCATCGAGTGGCTCTGAGATTATTGGCAACTTGGTTTGACATCAAGTCTATAAAAATGGTCTGTGAACTCTTACAAGTCATTTTTCAACAGACATTTCAAAACTTCACTATTCTTTGTTATATTTTCAAGATTATGTTTGTAATCTGACTTGTGCATTTCGAGTAAATAGCATTCCGTAGAATATTTTGTTGGCTTTGTACTTGGTGCAATTAATAGTTAGGTAGTAAGCGCAAAGGTGTTGGACCTTACTGTGTTTTTGATATAATGGATTTACTTGTAAGGAAAATGAAAAAAAAGAAAGAGAAGGAAAAAAGGAGAATCAGAGTGATTGGTACATACTAAGATTTGCTAACAATCTAGCACTCAAAGAATTATAGATTGTCAAGCCCAATTTTACATGTGCATGTATTCTTAGGCTGAGGAAAATCTTTCATTGCAGGATGCCATTGAGACTATGGTTGCTTGCTCTGCAATGGCTGTAGCCAAACAGGAAGAAGCAAAAGAAGAAGAAAGCAGATCATCTGAAAGTAAATGGGCAAAATGGAAACGGGGTGGTATCATTGGTGCAGCTGCAATAACTGGGGGAACTTTAATGGCTATTACTGGTGGTATAAGCCCCTTACGTGTTCTTTCTTTCCCCCGGGATTAATTCTATTTGTATTCAACTTTAAATCGTTTCTCATTAGTTAAATTTTCTTGACTGAATCAGTTTTCATTTCACATATGGCAGGATTGGCTGCCCCAGCAATTGCTGCAGGATTTAGTGCTCTAGCTCCAACTTTGGGCACTCTTATCCCTGTGATTGGAGCTACTGGATTTGCAGCTGTTGCAAGTGTTGCAGGAACTGTTGCTGGTTCTGTTGCTGTTGCTGCTTCATTTGGAGGTGTGTGATTAGCAACATTAAGAATGTTTCTATCTTGAGTGATTAGATTAGATTTAGATATATAAGGACTAGGAGAAGACCTCTTGAGACATTTACTCTGGTTCTGCTTATCTTCATTTAAATTACAGCCTAAGGGAAAATTTGACTGATCTGAACATCTTGTGTTGGTTATGCACGATAAGACATGCAAAACTTAGGCATTTCTCTTCATCAAGAATGTCATTGTAGCATCATAAACAGAAGTTAATGTTTAATCTAGTTTCTGTAATTATTTGTTGACTTCTTGATGATTGCACAACCCAGCTGTTGTTTTGGTTGATGAATAGAACAATTTGGACGCATTGGGTGATCTTGTAGGAAGATATATTAAATTGGTGAATAGTAGAGTTCTGGTCATCAATATCTTCATGTCCTTTGTCTGTTATACTGTCAAATATGTGTAGTGAACCTCTTTCATGTTATGTATTCTATATGGTCATTTTTTTCTTCTATTTTCGTGTACTATATTTTGGTAGTTTAACAGCTTTTGGTCAAGCGTATTATTAGGTGAGAGAAGTTTTCTCCCTTAATTTAACATCTTTCTGTTGATACTTTTATTTAATCCAGCTGCTGGAGCTGGGCTTGCAGGGACCAAAATGGCTAGGAGGACTGGAAATGTTGATGAATTTGAATTTAAAGCTATTGGTGAAAACCATAATCAGGGTGTAAGTTTTTGCGGTGCCCTTTACGCACTTTTGGATTAGTTTTTGCTTGTATCAAATTACTGTTGCAATCATAGAGTTTGATGTGATTTTTGATTGAAAATTTCCACCAGCGGTTAGCTGTTGAAATTTCAGTTTCAGGGTTTGCCTTTGATGAGGAAGATTTCATAAGGCCTTGGGAAGGAATTATTGACAATTCGGAGAGGTAAAGTGACCTATACCATCTTTCAGTTAAGTTGTCAAGAGATTTCTCTCAATCATAATTCTCATCAATCCCTTTCTATTATTAAATTAAATTGATTGTAATAATCACATCTTAATATATCTGTGTTGAACAGTAGATTCATGCTTGCCAAACTTGGCTTTGTTCTGACAACTAGAGAATATTTGTTGCTTTATGGCCTGTGGATGCAAGTAACAGGGATGTAAAGAAGTGTCGTTGTCAATGTTACTGATGGCATTTCTTTCTTTAATTACTTCTCTCGCTGTTTACTGGTTCTTTTGTTGCAAAACAGAAAATATATTCTTCAGATTATATGCGCACTGGAAAATTAGTTAAATATATATAATCTTGCTGACTAATAATTTTTAGGTATGTGGTGCAATGGGAATCCAAGAACATAATTGCAGTGAGCACTGCAATTCAGGATTGGCTTACTTCAAGTAATGGGGTTTGGAACTGATGGCTGTTTTTCTTCTAAAAACTTGATTTGAGGATTGGAGTTTTATCTGTTTTTGACATTACAAAATTTTTCTGCAGGAATTGCTTATGAATTGATGAGGCAAGGCGCAATGATGACAGTGCTTAGCACACTTTTGACAGCATTGGCATGGCCAGCCACGATACTTGCTGCTGCTGATTTTATTGACAGCAAATGGACGATTGCTGTTGACAGGTTAGCTTTTCTCTGTTGGCTTCAAGCAGAATAATTAGATGTGAAGATAGGAAGAGTTGCCTTTCAATTGCATTCAACTTCAATTTTTGAACGTCATGGGCAGCCTAATTTCCCCTTAGAAAACATTTAGATCTATACTGCGATAGCAACTAGCTACTACGATATATTCCTTGAGTTCTCAACTAGATCTTATTATTCCATTTCCTTTTCAGATCAGACAAAGCAGGGAAGCTATTGGCTGAGGCTTTATTGAAAGGATTGCAAGGGAACAGGTAAATAACCGATAATATGGTAAATAATGTTGTCATTCGATTGCCACACTGTTATTTATAAAATGATTTGTGAATCTTGAAGGCCTGTTACATTAGTGGGCTTTGCACTTGGAGCTCGAGTAATTTTTAAGTGCCTCCAGACTTTGGCTGAGACTGAACATCATGGTAACTGTGATAATTTTTGAAGTTAGGTTTAGGGTGCTGTAACTGTCCTAAACTGGTCTTTATACTATTCTTCTGAATTTTAACAGCTGAAATTGTAGAAAGAGTTGTTCTTCTTGGTGCACCCATTCCCATTAAGGATGAGAAGTGGGAAGCTGTAAGAAAGGTGTTGGTGGTTATCCAGTGAAAACATTTTCTTGTTTCTTCGTGACTGCTTGTATTTTATTGATGTTTCTTCTAGGAGATGCTTAGATGCCTCTGTCATTTCACAGATGGTGGCTGGAAGATTTATAAACGCCTACTCTTCAAGTGATTGGACTCTTGCAGTAGCTTTTCGTGCAAGGTATGCTCTGAATTCTGTTGCGGTATTTACGCTGATCTGGAGTAATTTCAAGTGCATTTCGTATGTGGCCTACAACCTGGAATAGTAACATTCATTAACTTTTGGGATCCCAATCGGAATCAATATCCTTCCATGTCTTAATTCAAGCAACAGTTTTTCATACGATCAATTGTTTTTTTTCCCCCCTTTGTTGTACCCTCATTGAAATTGCCTGATGTTCCTAATATGTAAACTAAATTTTAAGGTCATAGCGGGAGATTAGTTTTTGGTCTTTGAAAATAAGCTCATTTACCATTTCTGCTAATGATTGGTGTCCATTAACAGTCTACTTACCCAAGGGCTAGCTGGAATTCAGCCTATCGATGTTCCAGGAATTGAGAACGTAAGGACTTGGGTTTCCTCTCGCCCTTTAAGCAAAATGTTTGATCCTGTTGGAAAATTGTGATTATTGAGATCATCCATTAAAAAAAGCTGTTTTTATACAGGTTGAGGTTACTGATCTTATCGAGGGACATTCTTCGTACCTATGGGCTACGCAGCGGATATTGGAGCGACTTGAACTGGATGCTTATTATCCTGTTTTCAGAACGTTCCCAGCCCCTCCTAAGTCCTAATGCAGAGTTTTATGCAAAAATCTGTGTAGATGAATGAACTTCTTACAGCATCACTAACCACTTCCAATTTCATTTGACCAACTATTCCATTCTCAAGATTAACGACTTGTATTCCGTTTTTTTTTTTTTTTACCTTCCAACTGAAAGCATTTGCTGCACTGTAGTGTATATATATTGTTTTAATAATAATAGCGTAACAAATTGAGAATAAGATTATTTATGACGACTAATGCTCAGTAGCTTTATCCCCCAACCTCTTAATTTCATCTTTCTTATCACTTGGTCATGTTTTGAGATTGGAAAATTGGAAAGAAACTGCCCTTTTCTCTCCATAAAGCTCTATTGTATATGTCTGCAATGGTTTCTCGGTTGGAAGTTACTGAATTACGCTGCTAGACCTGGACTCGACTAGTTTATCCGTAAATTTCATTTTTCACCTTCACTTACAACTTAAAATTAAAAAAAGAAGAAAATAAAAACAAAATGAAGAGTAGAAGAGAAGAGAAGGACAGAAAGGGAAAATGAAAAAGTGAGTGCGTCCGTGCTTGTTCTAAAATTAGGGACGTCGGGTGGGCTGCTTCTTCTGAATCATCCTCCCTAACTAGCAAGTACGCGTGAGACAGAGAGATAGAAGGCTACGATGGATACGAGTAAAGGTACAGAATCAGACAGCGGCGGAGTAGGCGGAGCAGGAGGTGGTGGTGGTGGTATCAAGGGGAAATCATGTAAAGGATATTTGTATTACTCATCAACCCTCAAATCCAACGGCATCAATCCCCGCTGCGTCGGTATCCCCCGTTCTCTTCCTCAGGGTCTGCTCCTTCCCTTTTTTCTTCCCTGTTCCTCCAATTTTACCCCGCTTACACTTAATTCTTTAATCTTTTTATTTATTGTGTATGATTGGTTGGTTGAATTGGTAGCTGTTAATAATAATATGTTTGTTCATGTCATATGGATTTTATAAAACCATACCAGTTCCTAGCTACATTGTGGGGCAGTCTGAGGTTGAAGCTTCTCAGGAGGGCCGCACTCTTACGGATTTCTACTATGCTTGTGCTGGTTACTCTGTCCATGTCAATGATGATAATAAACATCCTTCAACTGATCAAGAGCATCATGTCACCAAAACGCAACTCCCTGTTTGCGTTGGCCTTGAGGTTATCTCTCTTTTTATTTTCCTTCTCTATGTTACATACATATGATGACTACGTTTATCAGCGTGTCTGGATCGTTACCTTGATATGAAACTCATAATTTCAACATTTGATTTCCATGAATTTTTTCTTGCTTAAATTTTACAACTGCAATACTTGCAATTTTCACCAACAGACAAAGTTAGGTTGATTAGCATCCTTTGCATACATACACCCTTCAACATTTCTTTGAGACTTTTCACTCATCTATTCTGTTTTGCAAGAAAGTTTATTGCAACTAAAATGGTGATTCTACTCATTTATTGAGAGACTCCATTCTTTTAAAATTATCGTTTACTGTGATTTTCAGTTATTCATTGATAGACTCCATTCTCTTAGAATTCATCCCTATCAATATATTTGAGTTTTCTTTTTTCTTCTTGAGATAAACATAAAACTTATTGATGATAATCAGCAAGCGTTACATCACACATAAACTTAGGGGAACAAGTCCCCTATACCACTGAGCTTGTCATAGAACTAGGTGGCCGAGCCAGAACACGATCAATCTAGTTCGCAAATCTTTTAAAAAATTTGAAGGACAATAATAGAATGGATAATCAATATATGTAGTTAATTCTCTTATGTTTTTCTTATATTTCTTACTTGAAAAGATTACACAAAATTTTATGCGGTTCTCTTATATCTCTTCCTACTCACTGCCATTTGACTTCTTCCTTTTTAAGGAGTAGGTTCCAAAATTTAGAAAATAACTGGAATCCTAATTCCTTTAAGAAATCATTTCCAAGGACTAGAAAGAAAAATCTCTTCATTGTAAAATTTGTTGGGTTGGATCCATGTGCTTTAAGTTAAATTTTTCTTTTTATACTTGCATATCTGATTATTATTTTTATTGAATCAATATTTTGATCAAATGATTTATTTTTTACATAAAATAATTCCAACTCTTCAACTATTTTTGCTTAGAAACATTCCAACCATCTGGAATTCCACTTTACTGTCCTTCTTGATCTGCTTTTTTAAAAGATTCAATGTAATAATTAATAAACATTTTAATATTTGTTATGGTTGACATCATTTTCATCCTCATAGTAACTTTAGACTAACAATTTTTTGCTTGGATTTCTGTGTTTCTGGATATAGATGGATAATATCATGTTTGAAATTTCAACTAGAGGTTACATATACTCATGTATCTGCAGTTAACACGAGCATGCTTTATTTCTAGCCAAGGGACAAGTTTGTCTCACTGGCTGGCTTGCAGTATTTATGTTTCTTTTATGCCTTTAACATACCTTTTCTTATTGATAATTTGGGAAGATAAATCGTCTGCAGCTTTTAGTTGATAGAAGAGTTGCTGCTTCTGATAAGGCTTCTGCTCCAGCCCATGTTCATAGTAGAGAAGGTAAACAAAATATTTGTAGTTTATGCATTCTTTCATGGCATGTTGACTTGAATGTTGTATGGCCCTTCGAGAATTTTATCAAATATGATTGTGGCTTGTGTGTTACGAACGGCTGCTAGTTGTAAGTTGAGTTCCAATGCCTAATGCTCTACATAAGTGATATGTAACGGATAATCTATCTGTGAATAAACCATTTGTTGTTGGGAGAATTTATAAAATGACACTAGTGCTTAACTAATGCAATCATTTGAGAGAATTGAAAAAAAAAAGACCATTCTTTAACATAGAAAATTAATGTTCCTAGGTCATCATTGGAAGACTGATACCTGATCTTTTGTATATAGTTTGGCTTTTAACTGTGATTTCCACATTATTGATTCTGTTGCCTATGTACTTTAGCGTTCATAATCCATCTAAAGTTTGGTGCAATCTTTTCTTGAAGATGGTCATGAGCATACATTTCCTCAGCCTCAACCGCATAAATCACCAGCACACCCCTCAGCGGATGACTTCCTGAGTAGGTAAGTAAATAGTTATAGAAAACAGAGGAGGGTGTATATTACACCAAATAAATATAGTTAGTTAATGACTGACTTTGATGAAAAATGCAGGTTTACAAGAAATGCAAACCTTGTTGCATCAGGAGTAGCCAGAAACGTGAGGAGAGTGGGGAATTACGTAAAACAGAGTGTGGATGACATATTATATCCCTATCGAAGGAGACCTAAGTGAGGCTGTTGATTCTGAAAGCCTGGAAGAGGAGAGATGGGTAGATCTTTTACCAATTCATCAAGACATGTCTATTTTTCTTCTAGATCTATATCTATGTATTTTTAACCTAAAAGCAGGGCCCTGCACCCCCTCTCCTGTCCATTCTCCCCAACTAGTTAGAATCTACAGAATGGGATAGAGATGCATTTTCTCTGCTCCTTCATGGAAACGTATGCATTTGAAAGTAGTTGTAGGGTAATATCTGCATCGTTAATATCGAGCGAGCCCAGTTGAACAGGAGGCGGGGGAATAAAGTTATGCTTGGTACTTTTTGCAATAACATAGTTTGAAATTCAAAGCTGTACCTCCCAAGCATGTATTGTTCGAATTAACTGATTCTTGAAGCTGATTTTCATTTTCTGGCAATCAAGACAACATGCCAATTGTTCCAGTTCCAGGAGTATCGGGTAAAGGCTCTTTTTCCTTGGAATTACTGCCTTAAACTACGACAGAGGTTAGCCTTAGAACTTAAACAAGTAGACTACTGACTAGATCTGGATCGACATCATTCATAAGTCCGTGTGTCCTTAACGAAATTTAACACAAGATTTTAGATTAATTTTGCAATTAATCAACACAATTAATTAACCCTAGGATTGCAACATACTATATTTAATAATTGAATGGATAAATACCTAAAAATTGTGGAATAATTGAATTCATTATTGTTTTCTGTGAAATGATGTGACAGAGATACAGAGGATTAATTATTGCTATTCCAAAAACCTAATCAGTAAAAGCACATACAGTTCTCAATGGGGCGACTGTATTTAAAAGTTGGCTAGCAGTAGGGCCTCTTGTGCTTTACAATACCCATCATAGCAAACCCATGAACACAGGCCCAATGACACGTTAAAGAGAGAATTACCATTGACATTTAATTAATCGGGGTTTGTACAAAATAATTTTTATTATGCTAGTCCACAATAATGATAAAATTCTACCATTCTCCGACTTGGACAGCATAACTAATATCAATGAATAGCATAAACAAATCCCCAAATTAATATAACAATATATAGCCACAATAAGATGTCAAAGTAGAGTCAACAATCTCTTAATCATAAGTCCAAAATAAGGTTACAAGTACTTCAACAATATAGAAATCAGACTCGATTGGAGTAATGATAAGATATATGCAAGATACCCATACCTCGATAGCCTAAATAGAATGTGTCATAAGAAAATGTACACAAAATGGTAATCTGTTTGTGCAATTCCAAACAAAATGGCCTAAGCATCCACTCAGGATGCCAACTGAGATTTAACAAAATATCTTAGAAAAACAAGATGAGATTGGGTACAAAATGTCTCCAACAAAATGCCAAATATATACAAATATTTAAACGTATATGCGCAGTATATCAATAAAGTATATGACAATAATAATAATAGCAACAATTATAAGCAAAAGTCTTTAGACTGAATAACAAATTAATCAAATACAATGTTGATATCAAAAATTATCATAAAAGACAGACTCTCACTAATCCAAGGTATCAAAAGATCTAAATAGCCTTACACGAGTTACATGACTCACAAAAGTCTTAACAGTCAAGCCTTTGGTTAGAGGATCTGTCACCATAAGATCGGTGGGTATATGCTCTATATGAATCTGAAACTTCTTAACATTCTCTCTAACAAACATATACTTTGTATCACAATGCCTTGAACGTTTGGAATTCTTGCATATTTGAGAGAAGCCCACCACAGCAGAGTTATCACTATATATGGTTAGAGGTTTGGAAATACTCTTCAGGAGATGAAGCTCAGAAATAAAATTCCTCAACCACATTGTACGTGGTAGTTTACTCTGCCTCCATAGTTGAAGTTGTTGTAAATGTTTGTTTAACACTTTTCCAAGATACAGCTCCTCCATTTATTTTGTGTAATTGTGAGCTCGCTTATCGTGAGACCAATTATGATAAATTGCTGTTGTGATGTTGTTATTGAGCATACATTAGATGCTATGTTAATGATGCACTTACCCTATCAGTTTTCTTTATCAATGTGGTTTCTAATGTTTTGTTTAATTCATTGAATTATGTCTCTAAAGTTTTCAATATCCTATCGATATTAGCTTTAGGGCATAGTTTAATATTCTGGGTGATCAATGTTGTAATTCGAGACCCTTAGGTAGGATTGTAATTGCATGAGAACCTAGCTGTGTTGTTTTCCCAATTATGCTAGTTGTTGATACATTTGCTAAATCTCTCTGCTTTGTATCAATTTCCAGCTTTGAATTCTTTGATTAAGCTGAATGGGACCAATTATGAGGAATGGTTAGAATCTTTGAATCTTTTTTTAGCGGTTTCTAATGTTGATGTTGCTCTCGCTGAGGATGAGCCTGCATAACTCACTGCTGAGTCTTCCGCTGCAGATAAAGCTAAATATGATAAGTGGGTTCGTTCTAACAAGGTTTGTCTGATAATCATCAAGTACACAATGGAGAAGACCATCAAAGAGAGCATCATAGAAATTGATAATGCCAAAAATTATCTCAAGGCTGTTAGTGAAAAATTCCAGAAGTTTGATAAGACTGAAAAGTCTAATTACTTGTCTTTATTGTCTAAGACCAAGTATGATGGT
>JANIJH010000225.1:14556975-14572201 GCA_024520975.1 Erythroxylum areolatum | reverse complement strand
TAAATTTTGATTTAATAATTAAAAATATATAAAATAAATATTAGTTTATAAATAATAATTTTTAAATCATTTATTTTTAAAAATAAAATAATTTATTAATACTTTATTAATAAATATTATATAAAATATTAAAATAAATTTAAATAAAAATATTTTGTAAATTTTATTTTATTTATAATTATTAGCAGTAATAAATTTTTTTTTTATTATTTTAAAAAATAAAAATTCACAATAATTATAAAAATTTAAATAAATAAAATACCTATTAAAAAACTTTGAAAAAGGGGGGAAGGAGAGATAAGAAGAAGCGAGGAAAATTTTAAAATTTTTTGAAAATTTTGCAAAAAATCTCCTTATTAATTTTTTGAAAATTTTGCAAAAAGTCTCCTTATTTTTAAAATTTTCAGTATCGGCCGGTATTTGGATTTTAAATATTTTTGCTCAGAAGTTTCAACCGACAATCTTCAGGTTTATATTTTTTTTTCTTATTTAATGATTTCAATTTTTATTTTGTTTGTAGGGATATAATTGGAAACATAAGTCAAAATTAAGTTACATTCTATAAAATATTGTTATATACCAAACACTATAGTAAGAATCCACCCAATTTTCTTATTAGAATTCTTATAAGTATCCAAACATGTAAATATCTTTACTTTCCATAAATTTATTTTTCAAAGAATCATATTCCAAATTCACTTTACTTTCCAGCCAACCAAACGGGCCTAAAGGTTGTGTAAGTTGTGGCAGTTATTATACTTCTCTTTACTTCGGCTTTCTCATAATAATAAAAGAATTATGTTTCTTGCCGGTAGACATAAGTCACATCAATTGGCTGATTTTGTTTTCTTTGTTTCTTTATTTTTCGTATGTATTACTTTTGATTGTACAACAATTTGTATCAAAAGTAAGTTTGTTGTCGAGATGTCTTTACACAAAATTGTTATTAAGAAGTTCAAGGAATCAAATAATTTCACTCTATGAAAGGTGAAGATGAGAACGATTCTTGCTCAGCAAAAATGTGTAACAACATTGGAAGGAGAAGAAAATTTGGTTCAGATTTTGGGGCCGGTATAGAAGCAAGAGATGCACAACATAATATTTGTTGAGTATGAGAAATGAGGTCTTGATAGAAGTGGTTGATAAAAAGTTATTGTTTGTTTATAGAAACAACTTGAAAGTATGTACCCAGAAGATATCACCTAAAAATCGTTTATATAAAAAGTAGTGTTTACATACTTTGGAATGTTAGAAAGTATATAGGCGAAAGATCACATTGATAATTTTAATTAGATTATCTTGGATCCACAAAGTGTTAGGGGTTAAAATTAATGCTGAGAGTCAAGTCATAATCCTTTTGTGTTATATCAGAATTTTGTTGATTCCATGTGGTATGATAGAGAGATTATTTCTATTAGTAATATAAATAATGCTCTGTAGTCTAAGGAATAGAAGAAAAAGATGTCTAACAAATATGGATATATACTAGATTTAGGTATGGTTATTGATAGAGGAAGGAATGTGGAAAGGGGTTTAAAAAATATGATTATAGATCGATGAATAACGTTGTTTGATGTTTTAACTGCAAAGTTAAAAGGTACTTTAAGAGGGACTATCTATAATAGAAGAATAGAAACGAGAAAAAGGAAATAGATCAAAAAGCAAGTGTTTTTGTAGTCTAAGAAAGAGCCAATGAAGAGGATAGAAGAGGCAAAAATATTATAGTAATTAGTAATTTTGATTCTACAAATCAATGGGTGATAGACATTGGAGTTGCTTATCATATGACTTTCAATAATGTTATCAAAAGTAGTGGTTCAATGTAGATCCAAATGTATGATAAAATTGTTAGAATATCAGTTGCATGGGATGTTCCTAATTTTCAGAAGAAATTGATTTCCTTAAGTACTCTTGATAGTCAAGGGTAAAGTTTTCTTATGGTAATGGGCATCTTAAGGTAGTAAAAGGTGCATTAGCTGTAACAAAGGAAATGTTACAGCATAACATCTATGTCCATGTCTTAAATCTTGAGAGAAGAAAGATAATGTTGTAGTATGACACATATGGGTGAGTCATGATAGAACTTCATAAAGGTCGTTTATTAAAGGATGGAAAACACTGGAAGATAGACTTTTGCTTCATATGCTTGGTAAAAAGTTTAGGATAACCTTCAAAGATATAGTGTTTTGGAAGCGACATATGTTCAGGCAAACATATGGAAAGGTCGTGCCAAGTTCAATAGTTAGAAGTGTTAGTTTAAAACTGACATTAGAACAACTTAAAAAAGAAATCATCAAAACGGTATAGTCAAGGATAGAGTGAAAAAGACCATTAAGCAACCAGGAAGATACAGTTTGAGAGACTCAATCGCATTTACTCTGGTCATTGGTGATGGAAATGAAACTATCTTTATAGGGAATAAGAAAACTCAAGAGATAGATAGATAGATGGGAGCTACGGTAAAAAAAATGTAAAGTTCTACAAGATAAAAAATTGATTATATCTAGTTAGATTTTGTTGAAAAGAGTTAAAATTTTAGAGGATGTAAATAACATGTTGATAAAGTTGTTACTCCCCGAAGAATTCTAATGTAACTTGGACTTATTGAATACTAATATAACTTGAAGGCTTTGGAGAATTGCGTAGGAGGGATGTTTCTTGTTTAGACGTTGGATAATTCAAGTCTTAAATTCCAGTAAAATAGAACTTCAATAATCTTAAGATTCTAGTGAAATCAGGTTTTCGTACTAGGCATCTATTGAAATAGACTTTCAATGATATTAAATATCCGTGAAAATAGGATATCAGCAATTTAAAGTTTTACTTTCATTAGACTTTTTACATGTTATTCTAACAAAAACCTTATTAAAAACTGTAAGTTGTGGTAATTATCATAATTCTTTTTATATCGTCTCTTTTACAGTAATAAAAATGATGTCTCCTTTCTAAGTTACATCAATTGGTCTAACCAAATAAAATTTTGTATTCCTTATTTATATATATATTACTTCTTTTTAATCATCAAAGATATATAGAAGAATAGATAACTTATACTTCTTATCCGCTTTATGTGCATCCTTTGTAACCCGCTCCCCAGAAGTACTGCCCCACTTCATAGGAGATATTTTGAACATCGTATGGAAATTAGCGTACACGTTTCTTGTTGTGTTTATGATTTGATATTGAACTTACCGTAAGGAATAGTTTATGACCAGTAAATTTACAAGATTGATTTTCTTAATTAGTTGAAAGACTTATCTATAAGAAACCATTCACGAAATTAATACGAAATAAATTTTGCTGGTTAGATTTAAACAAGAATAGGACTATGGGAATTATATATGGGCTGTTTCTGATATACAGTGTTTATAGGAATTACCTTTTAACATTAGAAAAATATCAAAGTATAATCAAAATTAAAAAGATTTCAACGTATCTAACTTCATACACTTGGTCAAAATGTGAATATATAGACAAATAAGAAGTCAATTTCACCTAACCTTTACACACACACACACACATATATATATATATAGGGATTAACAAAAAAAGGTAAAACTGATAGCAACAGGCACTCCTTTGTCAATTTATGGCCCCTTTCACCAACCAAAAGATGAGAACGAGTTTATGGCTTGTTAGACTTTTTGTAATTTTTAATAAATTTCTCCTTCAATTAGAGGAAAAAAATATGCTTGATATAGTAAGGAGTTAACGTCGCTTACATTTTTGAAAAAATCAACTGAATGAGTAAATCGAAAGCAACCCTTGAATCGATCTTATCTTGGGTCTAGCTAACATCAACAGATTGAATACTTCTACAAGAAAACAGGAGAAAATTCAAACGAAAAATCAACTAAGAACTTAGACCCTATGTTAAACGATTCCAAAAGATTATTTGTGAAAAGGGTTTGATGACTTAGCTGGGGTTATTGCCTCCTTACTTCAGTGTTAGTCACCCTGACCTCACCACACATTGTGTTTATCTCTTCCCAAGTCCGATGCCAAAAACCACTAAATAATGTTCTTGTTACGTAATGCTCCCATCATTGCCGGCCAGCAACCGTTTGCTTCTTGTTTTGTATGTTTATCACAAGACTCCATCAAATTTGTTTCCATTGTTCCCCAAGTAAATGGGAAAGATGAATTCATGGTACAAATTAATAGTATACGTTCAACGTGTATTGCACCACCAATTATATAGGAAGCATAAGCTTTTGCAGTATTGATGGCAACATGTCATACTCCATATAAATATTCTGAAGTATCTCATTTAACGTAAGGGCGTTGGGTCAAGTTTTGAGAATTTTTACGAAATTAAAATAATTACTTCTTAAGTTGAAATTAGTTTGCGTTCTTTTTGAGCAACCTATGAATGTGATCCAAAGAAATTGATGTGCAATGAAAATTCTACATGATCTTTTCTTATTTCCTATTTATGAGGGATTCGACTTCAAAATCAATTCAACGACGTGGAAATTGGGAGTAAGGCGACTTATGGTATATTTTATATTTGCACTCCTCTAAAATTGTTGACAAGGACAGGAATAGGTATGAAATCATTGAAAAGAGACACCTTATGGCTAAAGAAGCTTAGAGTCTGAATGGTCACCAAAGTGAAACAACTTTATGATCAGTTTGTCAAGCATCAGATACCTTACTTTTAGGCCCAGGATTCAGCAATTATGGGCAGAGGCTGCTATTGATTATCCACCAACTCTGATGTGCTTGGCAAGACTTCCAATTACCAGGAGAAAAGAGAATAAAATGCTTGAAATTACAGTCCCGTTATAAGTGGACATTTAATTTCCAAGTTCCATTATTAATCTAGTCACTAATGCTAAGATATTCAAGATTACAATCCCACTACAATTAGGGCAACTAGAACAAAAATATCTGATGTAGTGGGAGATCTTCAATCATATGGCTAAATGATCCACGAAATAGCATGCTTCTAACCTATTAAAGAAACATACCTGTACTCTTTTAACGATTCCGTGGGATTGGTGAACAAGAGGTCAAAGTCCAAGCCCATTGTTCTCGTTAGAAATGGTACAAACCTTACAGAAATGTATGCTATTATAGAAATCAACCATTAATTAATGAGAGTAAGAAGAGTTAACAATGTTTTCTTAGGTCATGATTATGTTTTTCTTCAACTTGTCAATGACACGTAAGTTCAAGTTCATCGAGGACCGACGTCAACGTCCTAATATTTCCATCCAAAATATATAATGAAGTGAAATGGTCATCAAGTATGTCAACTTGTTGATTTTCAGAAGTTCCACGATTTATATAAATATATATGCATGTCACCGGTCTAATTAATAGGCGTTCCTAACTCCACCTAACGCCAGAGATAGGATTCCTGACGTCAACATGACCTAGATCCTGTAATACACATTATAGTATCAGCATCACCAAATAAACAATCAATTAGTCAAATCGCTTAAAATATAATATCTTAAAGCTCATCATGTCTATTGATACAAAGTTACCTTGGGACGCAAACTTACATAAAAAATGATGACTCGAACTTACAATCAAAGATGATGGCTAATATGTTTTATACGACAGTCTCACGTAGGTTCGCTTAAGCAAGATTTCAGTCTTTAACGACTTTTGAAGTATTTACTTCGCACACTCGAAGAAATAGTACTACGGAAGCAATAAAAAAATAAAGGCAACAATAAAACCAAAGAAATATGGTAAAACTAATCTTTATATTACTTTCTCTCAAAAGAATACAACGAATACTCTTTCTGACTGAATGAGGATAGGCAAGACTCGAATGAGTTATATATAGACACTCTAACTTGGAAGCCAAGTTACATTCAGAATCCCACTTAAATTAAATTGCCTAAAATCGTGCTAAATTCACATCTATCTCTATCAGATTACATTACATGGATCAATTGGATGACACCCCTAATCTAAATAGGACTCTAATTGATAAGATAAAATCTATAAGATAACATAAAGATATAATTTACATTCAAATAGGAAACTAGCACCCTTATTCTCAAAGATCTCCACTATCTTCAGATGTTGAGTCTTACTACAACTTTAACTCCTAGTTATTGTCACATCGTCTAAGATACACTACAAGAGTTAAGACATTTAGTGACAATTTTTTTATGACTAACTATTGTTTAGTCACAAATACGAAGTTTTTTGTGACAAAGCAACTGATTGACACTATTGTTTGGATTAACTATGATGATTTTTTTTGTCACTAAGGCAATAGTAATTGTGGCAATTTAGTATCTTTCACAATTAAGTTGTCATTATTAATATATTAATAGTGTCAAATTTTCTTTTATCACTAAGTTTTGTCATTAAAAGCCTATGCAATTTGATGCCAAAATAATTTTGGCGGGAATAAATTGTAATTGTGACAAAACATATGTTAGCAACTAATATTTTCTATTTGTTGTGACAAAACATAGTTTGGTCACTAATATATTTTTCTTTTTGTTACAAAACGGTTAATCATCACACAATATTTTACTTGTTGTGACAAAAAATTTTGTCAATAAATATTTAATTAATTTGTGTGTACTTGATATTGTTACAATAACCAAACTATAACTACAGTCACAACTATTCGTAATTTAATGACAATTTTTTGTGACTAACTGTTTTTGTCATCACAAATACGATATTTTTTAGTGTCAAGACAATTGATTGACACTATTGTTTGGATTATCTATGATGATTTATATTTTTTGTCACTAATACAATGATAATTGTGGTAATTTAGTATCTTTCACAATTAAATTGTTACTATTAATATGTTAATAGTATTAAAACTTATTTTATCACTAAGTTTTTCCACTAAAAGCCTATGAAATTTGGCGCCAAAATAATTTTGGCGGGAACTAATTGTAATTGTGACAAAACATATGTTGGTAACTAATAGTTTCTATTTGTTGTAACAAATCATAGTTTGGTCACTAATATTTTTTCTTGTTGTGACGAAACGGTTTATCGTCACACAATATTTTACTTGTGACGAAAACTTTTGTCAATAAATATTCAATTAATTAATGTCTACTTAATATTGTCACAATCACCAAACTATAACTATGTTCACTACCATTTGTAATTTAGTGACAATTTTTGTGTGCCTAAGTATTATTTCGTCACAGAAACGAGGTTTGTTGTGATAAAACAATTGATTGATACTATTGTTTGGATTAACTGTGATGATTTATTTTTGTGTCACTAATACAATGGGAATTGTGACAATTTAATATCTTCACAATTAAATTGTCACTATTAATATATTAATATTGTCAAAATTTCTTTTATCACAAAGCTTTGTTATTAAAAGCCTATGTACTTGTTATGATGAAAATTTTTGTCAATAAAAATTCAATTAATTAGTATCTATTTAATATTGTCACAACAACTGAACCATCACTATGTTCACTATTATTTGTAATTTTAGTGACAAATTTTTTTATTGTCACTTGATCAACTTTTTGTTACAAAAGTTTTTTTATTTGGGAAATTAAATAATTTCATTAAAATTAGAGAAGTTACATTTGGATGGCTATCCCTCGTGGATAGCCCATTTGGTTCACTTGATGCACGAAAATAGTTGAAAAACGACAACGTTTACAAAAGGCATCTTTAGACGATTTAGGGTAAAACTAATTTTGTCTTTCTTGAATATTCGATTTGTTACTCAATTAAGGAAGATGATTTCGATACTCCGAAGGCGACGCTTGCAAAAATCCAAGGGACTCCTCTTCTCAGTCTTGTTCTCAGTAGGTATTTAGGTCATATTTGTATTCATTCATTCATTCATTTTAGTAGCATTTTAAGGTTTGTTTATTTATTTTCATTGAGTTTGTTTATTTATTTTATTTTTCTTGTTTCTTTGTAGAAAGCATGAAGTTTGGCTTCAAATCACACCTAATCTACCATGGAGAAAAATTTGGAATGAAACAGTTTGCCTTGTAATTTAATCGTCAAGAAGTTTGGAAATTTTTGTGCACCTGGCAGATACATCAAGGAGCAACTTACCAGCTGGGAATTAGAAAATACACAACAATTGGCAAGTTAAAAGAATGCACTCACAAAACGACACAGCAGAAAGTCCAGAATAAGAGTCCAAAACGCAGTGGACTAGGGGACGTTAGAAGGGGGAAAAAACGTTTTAACATGTTAGGTTTTAATTAGGGCGAAGAACTGGACGCTACAGCTCCAAGACCTGGACACACGAAGAGACGCCGCAGCTCCAAGGCTTGATGCGAAGAGGCCTGACGCATGGAGAAGACCTGGATGCTGCAGCTCTAAGACCTGGACGCACGACAACAACCTGACGTAGGGTGTGGGAACAAAATGAAAAAAAGCAGCAGATTGGAGAAAGGAAGAAAAGACGCAGGCGAGAAATAGAACCAAGACAAAGTGACGCTGCAATTGCGAGCACCATTTTCAGACCTAGAATTTTGAAGTTTTTGTTCAAGATTCATCAGAGTTCTTCACTCCTTACTCCTCTAATGTCTATTCTCCTTGTTTTGATATTTATTTTGATGAACATGAGCATGAGTGAGTAGATTTCTTATTGGGTTTCAAAGATGGGATATAGTTTTCAAATTTCTACATGATTTGATTCTGGATTTTATTCAATAAAATTGATTCATGGCTATTGATTCTTGTTTTGAGTATTATTGTGCTTGTTATATATTAGGCCTCATATATTTTCAAAGCTATTGCAGATCCCCTTACAACTAGTCTTCAACGTCTGAAAGTCTTCATTGGTGTTTTAACTTTTCCAGTTTTTATTCTTTAATTATTCAGTGATTCTTGACAAAAACTTTTCATGTTTTTTGGTACTACTTTGATTGTGTTTATATGATGTTTTAAATATACCAGGGCTTGACTACTAGTGGACTGTCGACATTTATAGATGTTGGTAATAGTTTTGGTGCTCCTGCTATTATTGAAGACAACTTCAGACAACAGGTCTCTTTTCATTATTGTTAATTCTATTGTTGCTATTCCCATCTCTCCCATTTCCCAGATATTATTTGGGTCTATCTTTCACTTTCACTCCAAATTTTATTTTGATTTCTTTATTGTTGATTCAATTATTGTCAAATAGTGAAAATTCTTACTCCAATATCATTTTCACAAGATTTTACTTGTTGTAGATGGTTCTCAATGGGAAACGTGTAGTGATGATGGGTGATGATACACGGGTTCAACTGTTTCCTCAACATTTTAACAAATCTTATCCCTATCCTTCTTTTAATGTTAAAGATCTTCGTACGGTATTGCATTATGGCTTTTGTATTATTTTCTCGCTGTCAATTCCTTACATTTCGTAATATACCAAAAAATTATTGTTTCAGGTTGATGATGGGTGCATCGAACACCTTTTTCCTTCCCTTTTTCAAAAAGATTGGGATGTTCTTATTGCTCATTTTTGTGTGTGGTATGATTGACATATTTAATCAGTTGCAAATAGTAAAATATTTGTATCTCTTGTTTGATTAATGAGTTTTGTAAATTTGTGTGTACATGTGTAAGTTGTTATGAGTTATTTATCAAATTGAAGACATGAGGGTGGATTTAGGTAATCTCTTTGCAGGATCATGCTGGACATATATATGGAGTTGACTCTCTGCCAATGGTAGAAAAGTTGGAGCAGTATAATCTCATTTTAGAGGTAGGTTTCTTAATTATGCACGCAATTTATGCCAAAACATTTATAAAACCCAAATGTGTACCAAATTACTTTCTGAGCATAATCATAATTGACCTTTTGTTGAAGTACTTCCATTATGGTCCAGTCCCTTTATCATGCACAGCAAGTTTTGAAATATATTGAACTCAAAATTAAAGATTGCAGATGAACATTGGAAATTCCGCACCTATAAGAATTGTAGAAATAAAATTTAGCTTGATGACTTGGGCCATGTGGAATATATATGTGAAACATCAAAGTGAAATTTTCTCATCAAAATGAACTAAATTACTTCCTCATTTTCCTTTCATTTAAATTTAATGCTTATTGGTGTTCCAAAAGTCCCTGTTGAAATCATGGGAAAGACACAAACTTTTAGCTATTAATGTTAGATTGATGCCTAAATTTTTTTTGGAAATAATATAAGAAATGAACTAGAAATTGAGCTTTTATTGGTCTTTAGTGATTGAAAGGTAAAGTTTGCAAAATTTTGGGTATTCTATTGTTCCAGATGTCCCACCTTCATTGACTCTACCATACATGTGAAGTTTCTCAATACATATTGGTTGCTTATTTATTGACTCTACTATACATGTGAACTTTCTCAATGCACATTTGTTGCTTATGGTGGAATAAGCTCATCTTGTTTCCATTATTAAGCTGCCTTTGTCTGTTGGTTTTAATCTTTCCTGCATGCTTAATTCTTAATTGATAATGTTTTACCACAAATTCTACTGCAGAAGCTTATCAAAATTCTAGATGGTGAGTCTAGTTCAGGTGGCTTGCATGAAAACACTTTCCTTTTTATTATGGGTGACCATGGACAAACCCTAAATGATGATTACGGTGGAGGAAGTGTTGAAGAGATATATGATTTAACTTTCTGAAGTTTAATTTGGTTTCATTCTCTGTTTCCTTTGTAACAAAATTACATGTTGCAAGTTGAATGTTAAGAAATCTTCCTATCCGTTTCCATCTGACTTTGATATCTCTTTTTATGCTCTCGATTTGGTATTGCCTGCTCTTTAAATGATTCTGCATTCGCTGTTAATTTCAAGGCGTCCTTCTTTTCGTTACCTTCTATCATTTCGCAATTTTCTGTTATAGGTGAAAAGATACACTGATGCCTACTCGGCCTCTTCAGTCATTGGGTTTTCTAGTGAAGATTTGTTACACATATCAGATGTATATGATAAGGCATTAGTGATAAATTTATTGTAACATATATTCTTTATTTAGTGATAACATTATTGTAACATATAACTTTCATATTTGTGATGAAATCTGTTAGATAATATAGCCATTAATGCAAATTTCTTTTACAACTATGAATTGATAGTTTTATTTGTGATAATAATAAACCCATTAGTGATAATACTTTTTGTAAGAATCAGTTTTCATTTTTGTGATGATATGATGTTGACACTTTTTTATTAATATATTAGTGACCAAGAAGTAATGGACACTAATAAAAAATTATTAGTGACAAATATTGTCACTATTTATAATTATTTTAGTGACGATAATGTTGTAACAATAAAATGAAGTATTGTTACGATTTTATTCGTCACTACTTCATATTATTTGTGTCAACAAACTTGTCATAAATATGTAAAGTTATTGTGATCAATAGTGTTGTCACACATTCCATAGGTTTTAGTGTCGGCACTTTTGTCACAATATAATGAAGTACTGTTACAACTTTTTTCGTCACTACTTTATATTATTTGTGTCAACAAACTTGTTCATAAATAAGTACAGTTGTTGTGACCATATAGTGTTGTCACACATTTGATAGGTTTTAGTGTCGACAATTTTGTCACAACAAATTGAAGTACTGTTACTACTTAATTCATCACTACTTTATATTATTTGTGACGATCAACTTGTCATAAATATGTACAGTTATTGTAACCATATAATTTTGTCACACATTTCACAAGTTTTAATGTCAATATTTGTGTCACAAAAGTGTTGCATAATTGTGACCATTTTTTAAATTAGTCATTATTTCATTAATAACGGAGGTATTTATGACAGGAGGTGATGACTACAAAGATTGGTCACTATTAATAATAGTGACAACTTTTACTTTCACTAAAAATACAATTTCTTGTAGTGATATCCCCACGATCTCTATCTGTTGATGAAGTATTGTGATCTTGTCGAAGCCCACATAGCACACTGACCTGATCCAATGCTCCCATACAAGTCCACTAGTCGTGGTCCATTTATTTGAGCATGAGCCAAGTCCTTAGTCCATCAAGTCCTTAGCTTAGGTCGAGTTAATCTCCACAAGGTCCGAGACACTACCAAAATTTGCACCAAGTCCGATCCTATTAGCCCATGTTTGCCTTAATATTTTTGCATGCCTCTCTCATACGTGTAATCCGGCTAACCTTCCTCTTAAGATGCATCGTGAAGGTAGTTGAAAAGTGCTCTGAAGTTTAAAGGTCTAACAAACTACCTCCACCAGATGGATTCGACGCCTTTGTCGAATTAGTTTGTTGGCACTCCTCCACGAGTGGTTTCTTCAAAGACTCCTTAGTTAGCTCTTGAAAACGGTAGCAAGTCTTCATATTGATTGCCACTTCACCCATGTATTATTGTCCCAATCCATTGGAGTTGTCTTTACTTACACTTAGACTTACCTTCTCAAGGCTCACCACTCCCACCAAAGACATGTTGAGAAGAGCTCCATCTGTTGAGCTTTCCCTATCACCTTGATCCTCCGTGATCTTGGCAATGATATGCTCCTTACCTGCCTTCTATTTTGGGCTTTCTCGAGCATAGTTTGGCTCCTTTTCAATGATCACAACCAACACTTGTGCTACTAATGTTGTAGTCTCCTTCGTCCCATTAATAAATCTACAAAAATTAACAAAGAAGGATTTTTCATCATACATAAACATCATACCTCCCAAACTTGGGTACAACACTATCTTTGCTACCTTAAGAAAGTTGATCCCTAATATCATTTCGAAATCCTCAAGTGGTATGACCATACAATTCATCTTGGCACGCCAACTCCCTATGCTCACTAGGCCATTGTAAGCAGCTCTCATCACTGCTTGTGCCTTACCTGTAGGGGTTCTTAACTTTGTTGGGGTCTTGGACACTCTAAGCCCTAACTTGCGCACCATCCTTTCGACCATGAAGGAATGTGACACATCTGTATCTACCATCGCGGTCACCTCTATCTCATTAACCGGTATTCCAACATACATTAGATCATCATAGGGATAAGGTTCTTTACTAACTGCATTCAACAACAAAATCGAATTTAACATTGCATTATTCGAAGATTCTCCCTCTTCTTCGGCTATCAGGGCATTTATCTTCTCTTTTCTCGGACATTCTCTTACATAATGTGATCCACCGTACAGATAACAAGCAATCTTGCCCTTTTGGGAGGACATCTCCCCATTCTCAAAGCTACCATTTTTCTTTCTTTTTTCCCTTGAAGTCTCCCTTCTTGAAATCCTTCTTCTTCTTCCCCTTGGTATTCTCCTATTGAACATGGCCTTTGCCCTTCACAGAATTAGAGGAGTTTGCGTTAGTTTCCTTCATCGCTCGAAAGTGCACCAAGGCATCAACAGTTGCGATTGCGTCAACTACGTCCTTCATATTTTGCCTCCATAACTCTATTTGCATCCATGATTGTAACCCAGACAAAAAGTTAAAGAGCTTGTCCTAGTCTGACTTGTTTTCAATATCAAGTAATAGAGAAAGACTTAACGTAGTCTCTTACCGAACCTTCTTGTTTTTGTTTCTTCAAGGCATCTTTTGCAACCCATGAAGTATTCAAAGGAAGAAATTGATCCTTCAACTTCTTCTTCATGAGCTCCCATGTATTCACGGGAGTTCTACCCGCACTAATCTCTGTAGAGGTCCTCCTTCTCCCCTAGAGCTTGACATCTCCATCTATGTACATGGCCGTCATGTTGACCTTCTCAGTATTGGATACCCTAACAGCCGGAAAGTATTGCTCCTTATGTCACAAGAAATTCTCCAAGACCTTAATGTCCCGTATGCCTTCGAACACCCTGAGTTCATCTACCTTCATAGATGAAAGTTATGGTGTAAAGCTTTCAACCCGATCTAAATCTAGCATTGCAACGACACGCCTCAATACAGTGATCTCGAACTCAGCCTCCTCTTGTGCCTTTAACAAATCCACCATTTTTTGTTGCAATTGTTGGATTTGCGCCTCCAACATCTTGAATCGAGTATTGTGAGATGTGACCTCTTCCTCCCTTTGAGGAATTGACCCAATGAGTGCCTCCACCTTAGTCACTCGTTCTATCAAGTTGCCTACTGGCATCCTAAAATTTGTCTCTAATACCAGTTGATATAAAGGTTACCTTGGGACTCGAACTTTCATCGAAATTGATCATCAACATCCATTGCACGACAGTCTCACTTAGGTCCACTTAAGCAAGAAATTAGCTTTCAATGACCCTCACACACTCGAAGAAACAATGCTACGAAAACAATAAGAAAATAAAGGCAATAAGGAAATAAGAGAGATACGGTAAAACCAACCTTTATATTACTTCCCCTCAAAAGAATACAAGGAATGCTTTCTCTAACTAAATGAGAAGAGCAAAACTAGAATGAGCTATATATAAGCACTCTAACTTGGAAGCGAAGTTACATTTAGAATCCCACTTAAACTGAATTGCCTAAGATCATGCAAAGATCACATCTATCTCTATCAGATTACATCACGTGGACCAATTGGATAATGCTCCCATCCAAATAAGAGTAATTGATAAGAAGGAATCTACAAGACAATAGAAAGATAGTGTAGCACCCCACTCCTATAGTGCTTATTGCCAACCACATCAATGGTGTTTGAAAATATACTCTACGAGGGTAGTATACTAGAACAAACTCATTGCAAATTTGACACGCATCACACGTATATTTAGAAAAAATCAATAAAACTTTTCCAGCCCATTTTATTCATAAACATTGTCAATCACAAGTCTTACAACCATTATACATATCATCAGAATTTCAGTAGTCACTCGGGTTGATTACGGATACAAAACATTTTTAGTTATAATGTCATTACATTACAAAATCATTCACATACATATTGTACAATACTTGTGAATACACATTTTGATACAAAATAAAGAAATACATATGCAGACGTGAACTGATCCCGATCTCTATCTCTTACTCGAATGCAATGGTTAGACTCCAATTTCTCTAACTGGAGATCTTCTCTAAGCCTAAAAATGTTACAATTATTGGGTTGAGTTTTGCGAACTCAGTAAGTGGACCATTCTTGATGAATCACTTAATCACATAACATATCAATTCATATTGTTGGGACCTGATCCGGGAACCGGATCCCAACCGGAAAACGAAGAACGAAGGAAACGAAAGCGAATGGAAACGGAAATTTCGCATCGAAATTTCGACTCGGAAACAAAATGCGGAAGCCAATAGCAAAAACGAACTCGCATCACAAAGCAAGCGGAAGCAAAGCAAATGCGAATCGAATACAGAATCTAA
>JANIJH010000225.1:14308217-14326780 GCA_024520975.1 Erythroxylum areolatum | reverse complement strand
CAAAATTGACTTCAGCTCTTATTTCCTTGGGTTACAAGCAATCTGCCTCTGATTATTCTCTGTTTATCAACAAGACAGGTGCTTCACTCACATTTCTTCTAGTCTATGTTGATGATGTAATCTTGACTGGCAATGATCTTACTGAAATTGATAAGGTGAAAGCATATCTAGATGCAACCTTCAAGATCAAAGATTTGGGTGATTTAAAGTTTTTTTTGGGCCTTGAAGTTGCAAGAACAGCTGCTGGAATTCACTTATATCAACGAAAATATACTCTTGATCTATTGCAGGATTTTGGTTTCATTGATTGTAAGCCTGCAAAAACCCCTTTGGTAGCTAAATCTACATACAAGCTTAGAGAAAATGATGCTGTGTTACTACCCGATTCAACAGACTACAGGAAGCTTGTTGGTCGATTGCTGTATCTCACTTCCACACGTCCAGACATTGCCTTTGCTGTACAACAGCTAAGTCAATATCTTGACAAACCAACATTTTCACATTTGCAGGGTGCACATCGTGTTCTACGATACTTGAAAGGAACTCCAAGTCTTGGTCTTTTCTATTCTGCTTCCTCCTCATCCACCCTTCGTGCTTTCAGTGACAGTGATTGGGCAGGTTGCCCTGACTCTAGACGATCAGTAACTGGATTTTGCATCTTTTATGGTGATTCTTTGATTAGCTGGAAAGCAAAGAAGCAGACAACAGTCTCACGCTCTTCTTCTGAAGCTGAATACAGGGCATTAGCTTCAACTACTTGTGAAATACAGTGGCTGCAGTATCTTTTGACTGATCTTCATCATCCTGTTGCTGCTCCAACTGCCCTTTATTGTGACAACAATTCAGCTTTACAAATTGCCGCAAACCCCATTTTTCATGAAAGAACGAAACATATAGAGATCGATTGCCATATCATTCGAGAAAAAGTTGCCGCTGGAGTGATATATCTTTTACCATGTTCTTCTTCCTCTCAATTGGCAGATATATTTACCAAATCATTAGCAGTGAAACCTTTTGAGATTAACATTGGCAAGCTTGGATTGCTCAATATACACAATCCAGCTTGAGGGGGGCTGTTAGTTGAATGTATTTTACAGCTATAAATAGCTAAATAGTGTTTATTTAGTTGGTAATCAGTTATTAGCCTAGTCAGCTTAGATTCTAATTTTAGTTTATTCATTAGCCGTATTCTTTTGTATATATACCTTGTATTTGCTACTTTTCAAATATAAGAAAACCGTATACACATTTCCACATGGTATCAAGCATTACGACTCTGGTTCCAGCTCCAACAAAATTACGTAAAACAAAAAGGTTTGAAAAGAAACTTGTAAACGACGCCACGTAGTTGGTGGTTGAGCTAGCGAAAATGGTTAATCATAGCACCCAATTGATGTAAATTAGTAATAGTGTGTTGCCACGTCCTCTATATACCAATCGGCTTCATTTTTTCCAACTTATAGCTTACTTTGGAGACTAAAGTCTATTAAAAGACAACATACATTGCACGAATTTCGATATCAGGTTTCAAATGATGACAGATTTTGTTCCAGGATGCTCTCTGCAGATTCTAAACAGGAAAAGAATTGGTGAAGACGTTGTCCCCAGAACACGGCCTCCTCCACTGTTGATCATTGTTGTTGATCAGAAGCCATTTTCAAACGTAAAAGGTTTCCCCTTCCGCATTCTCTTCTAAAGAAGGTAAACAAACGTACAATCCCATTTAGGACTAGAACAATAAAACACAGTTGTGAGGAGGCTATAGGGATGAAGTTGGTCCAAATCAGCATCAATAACAATTAGGTGCGGTGCTGTGAGCTCTGAAGCTGAACACCACAAGTATAATCTGAGCCGCTGGAATCAAATATATCGACGGCTGAGATATCACAGAATGCGTATACCTAACGCCACATGTACATAATTTCCCATGCTTAGTGGTCGCTGGACAGTAGTAGACACACACCTCCCTAACACTCCAATCGTCATAATGTTTTTGCTTTCCAACGGCCACCCAAAAGAAAGGTTGGACCGTTTCAATACAACCAATAAAGAAGATAAAAACCCAAAAAGAAAAGTTAAAAAGGTATTACGAGAAATTTAAAAAAAATTACTAAATGACATAAAATTATTTAAGTCTTTTCTAATAAGTTACATTACCTAGCAAGCCTACGTCCTGACGCACCACCAAGAATTGTACACTAAAAGGGGACCGAACCTAAACGCGAACCGGGTTCACCGGTTCCATAATCCTACCCTCTCGAAAGTATAGTGCTTCCAACTTTGACTCTACAACCCGTCTAAACTAGACAATACCGGAGGAGGCATACCGGGTTTAACTTGGCCGACCACCTCCTTCTTTTTACGCATCTCTAGCACTTTCCGATGGTGGTTAGAATGCAATTCACTTGAAAAGGTCGGGCTACAAGCCGGTCTATACTCGGGTAAAAGCCGGCCCGATTTGTACCGGACACCACAAGCATTGCATAGCGTCTTGGCTCCGAGCGGACCGGCTCTCCACTGCGGAGTCTTCTGAACGCCGCAATGGCTGCACCGTCGTGGCTGCTGCTGCGCTCCGCTTCCGGCGCTAGCAAATTCAAATGCCGGCTTTTTCTTATACTTCTTCACCGGGGGGGTTTCGACGCAAACCGGTTCGACCGATTCGGGGCTCGAGCCGAGATTGGTGCAGATAAGCCAAGGGCTTGAAGGGCTCGAAGAAGACGACGAAGAAGTGGTGGAGCTTGACGATGACTCCGTAGTCAACGACGGTGAACCAGAAAACCAAACCTTGGCGCCGGTTCTCGTACGCTTGCTTCTGGCCTTCGCCGGAATTGGAGTCTTAAAACACTGCTCTGTCAAAAGCGGTTTTGCTGGCTCTGGGTTGTCTTCATTTTTTGCTTTCGCCGGAAAAATTCCGGCAGGAAACGGCGTTGAATATTCCGAGTTGGAATCTTCCACGAAATGAGAGAGCCATTCAAGGCTGGCCAAATCATCCGCCTGTAAAAATGAGGCCTCTTGGTCAAAAATTGTACTTGGCAACTAACATACACAGTTCTCACACAGAAAACACGAATAAGAAACACGAAAAAGCTGTTCTTTTGGGTAGAAACCGTACAGGGACACCGAGTTCGCTCGCTAAAACAGGCACAAATTCGTCTTTTGCAGAGATATTGGTAGCCAAGTCGCCACTTTTCTCGTTCAGAGGTGCTTCTTCTTTAGGAGAAACAGAGACGGTAAACGATTTCCCTTCTTCTTCAAAGAACCCCTCTTCGTTCGAGAAGTCCAAAAGTTGGTCGACGAAAAAATCGTCAGAATTCGTGCTGTTTTGCACATTCACGGCCCACAAATCCTCGAAAAACCCTTGTGGGCTGGATTTCATGGCCATCTCCTTCTCCTTTCTAAAACTGGTCTTCAAAGCGGCTTCAACACATTCCATTTCTGTCTGAACCTGAACAACAACACAAAACCCAGAAATTAAAAAACATAAAAGACGCGAACTTGAAAACAAAATCCGAGTCTTTTCGTCAAAACTCCTCGAACCTTTAAAAGAAACTTATACCTGACGCGAAGTGGATAAGAAACGGAGAGGAGATGAAGGCGCAGAGGGGTATTGGAAAAAATGGGGCCGATGGTAAAGCATTGAATGAGGGATGAAAATGGGTGTGGACTAATACTAAAAAGTGCCCGTTCTCTTTACTATTTCTTTTTTCTCTTTTACTTTTTCTCTCGCTTCTAGATTACATATACTGCAGTACGTATCTGTATACCTCTGCTCTATTTATTCTATACGTTTTTGCAGTTTATAAGATAACGTGTGCTGTTCATAAATATGTAAAGTTTCTAATCTGAATTTACGAGGAAACTCGCCTTGGCCTTTTGTTAAAATCCAAAATTAAATAAAAACAAGCTTCGGCACAAATCTTAAGGCCTGAAGGATTCTGAACTTTGTTTTTATTTTGAATCAAATTTTTTAAAAAGATTCAGTTTCCATTTCCCTTATGTCTCTCTTCTTTGATCATGGTGTGCTTATTTTCCTTTTCTCTACGGAGTGATATCCTATCAATCAAAGCCCTGGGAAACTGCCACGACTTTTTTAATTTTTGTTTCCTTCAGCTTTTGCTTTTGTTCTTCCTTGTGCCCTCACTTTTCCGTTTTCTTCACTAATTTAATACCGTCGCAGTTGCTTACCGTTTCAATTCCCTCTTTCCCGCTTATTCCTTTCTAATTTGATTTCATTAGTAAGTTACTATTAAAAACATTTTGCTTTGTCACATCCATGATCCATCTCTTTTTATATTTCCTTAAACATGCAAATTATATCATCTATTTTACCAACCTTTTTTTAATAATAAGAGTAGACTACCTTCTCTAAGCCGATACAAATTCGGAAGAGCCAGACTTTTTCTAGTTGGTACAGAGAAATGCACTTTGACAACTTGGAACAAATGAAATGTCTATCCAATTTGAAATGTTTCAACCAATAATTTTGAACTCGCCAGTGAAAAAGGCTGTGTTAACTTGGACAACACAGTATGATTGACGGTAATCATGGAAGCTTGGGACACTGCCATGCCTTCTAACTTCTAAGGAAAGGGTGGGAAAAGTGAATACACAAGGCAACGAGTTGGAGCAGCTTTTGTCTCCGTGTACCCAAACTGGCATGATTTGATTCCTCCCTCTTGCGTGTCAAAAAATAAATAAATAAGCGCCTCCTGTCTTATCTCTAGTTTGCCTATTGATTTTATTATTCTATTAATACTTTTGTTTCGTACATCCCAAAAAACAAATTCATTACTTGACAATTAAAAAGAAGAATTAAAGTATGAAGTCTTACCAAAATTTGATTTTACGTAGATGTGGGCTCAATTGGGTTCCTTGCAACTCGCGCATTATCTTAATAGAGATGCAAGGCTTGTAGAAATACTCAAAACACAACTTGCAACACACATTAATGGATTACAGTTATAGTCTCAACGTTAGTACTGACAAATTGTAACATTACTTCTTCAAAAGCATATCGCTTCCTCTCAACGTTAAAACATATGCTTGGGGTGTCCAAATATTCTAAAAACATTGAGAGAAAGGAAAAAAGGAATACGATAATTTCATAAGTTAAGAGCAGCGTTCGCATACATAAAATGCATGTGTACGTGATTCCAAAAACTGGAGTGGAGGGACAGAATCCAGGTGTCCTCAACCATGTCGTTTTCGGCCGCCCTCTGTCGTTTGGATACGTGATACGTGCTGAGTTTTAACTGGAGCAAACTCCGACAAGCGACACGTCTGCTGCTTGTTGGATTTTTATATATGATCCTTGTAAAATTTTTAATTTCAAATTTGAATTTCGAAATACATGGATCTTTTCTCATGTCTTCGCATCTCTTTATGGCAAGTCCCAACTTTTGAATGTACCGCGGAGACGTCAATGAACAATAGCGTTCAATTTGCAGCACTGCCCTCGCATCGCAAACTCAACTCTTCATTGACTTTTCTTTATTCGGGACTCCCTCTCTCTCTTTAATCAACTAGTTCAAATTGGGATTATAAAAACATTCTACTATTTTATAAAAAAATATTATATAATATTACTGAAATTGTTATCATCATTCGAAAAGTTTTAAGCAATATTATATATTGAAAGCCTTGCAAAAAAATATTTTTTTCATATTTTTCAATTTATTTTCTCCAAACCAAACATGAGCTTAAATCTATTTTTCCACCAAATATCTTATTAGTTCATAGTTGCCTTATAATTGCACAACATGAGATGCCGTTTGGAGAAAGGGGTGACGGTCAAAATTGTACGGGAGGGCCTGCTAGAGGGTGAGGAAGTAGGGAATGTGAATGAAATTTCCAAGGACAGAATTTGCTGCTGCTATTAGAAAATGCAGATTGTTGGTACTTGGTCGACCGATGGATCTTTGACGATCAAAACAAAAGCGATGGTAAAGCTTTTAGTTTGAGGGAAGTTTCTCGGAGGGAAGGTGACAAACTACATTCACACAAATAATAATTATGATTAATAATGATTTCTTTTTTTCCAAATGCCATATAACTTAAGATAATAAAAAATGAATCCTTCCAATATCTCTTGAAATGCTTTCAAACACATCCAACGGGCAACTTATTCATCTTTACATATAAAGTCGCATCCACGATATATGGGCATATGCACAAAAGAAGTTTCAAAATTGATGAGCGATTTTCGTTTAAATCAGAACAAAGCTTCTGAGAAATTACTGAGAGCTTTAATTGCTTCTTCCTTATCATAGAAAAGGAACAGTTGTTGCCCTCAGATGATGAGTCTAGAAATCATCAGTTGAAGCTAACAATTGGAATCTAAAAATTCTCAAAAGAGTGTAACCCGCTGTGAATCAATTAAGTCTAATTGACAGCGGAAGCTTTGATGTATGTTGATGCAAATACTGTAATACTTTTGACAGTGTAAAAGAACTTAAGAGCAACAGAAATACTTTTTTTTTTACTGTTACGATTTCTACAGTACAAGTGTTACCAGCTAAAATCATTGAAAGGGCTCTTTAATTGTGGTCCCTGGAATGGTAATATCTTGTAGCTACTTGATTTCGACTACCATGAAATTGCACTATCATGGGATAACTTTTTCTTTTTCCCCAGACCCTTTAAACGTAAAAGAAGAAACTTATAGAAAGAAGACGACGAGGAAGAGGAAAAAAACTACACAATATATGTATGCTTACACTTTGGAATTACATCAAGAGCATGTTCATACACTTTATCATGAGATAACCAGGGTTCAAATGTTGGGTTTTACATGTGCCATTGAATGAAAGAAACGAAGTATATAGATAAACCTTTTATAATGACATATTTTATTCATTACTTCTTAGAAGGAATACTGAATAAGCACATCATAGTTTGTTAATTATATTTTTCAGTATTTGACAATTTTAAATCAAATATTAAATTCAACTCAAATGGTCAGTAATAAATTTTAATGCAGAATAAATTATTATTCTCAGTTTTTAAAAATAAAAATAAATAACTAATTTGAACTCAAAACTTAAGACGTTGATTGATTATTTTACTTTTGTCTTATTCATTGTAAATTTTGGTTTTTATAATTTCTACTTTCTTCATTTTAATTCTTAATTTTTATTTTTTTTTAAAACTTGTTTACTTATTAATATCAATAGTTACTTTTTTATTTTTCAATATTAAATAAAATTGAAAAATAACTTAATTTTATGAATCAATTAACTAAATAGTCTTTTATTTTAATAAAATGATAATAAATTTAATTGTATTTTATTAAAATAAATAAGTAATCAAGTGACTTATTTATCAAATAAGAGTTATTTTAACATATGTTTTAATTATCAGAACTGATATTATTACTTAGAATGAAATACAATAATTTTATAGCTAAATATTTTAAAAAGTTTGAAATTTATATAATTTTAAGATATTTTAATTTTAAATTTTATTTATAAAATAATTATTAAATTCAAATGTATCTTTTAATGCAGATTTGTAATTTTAAATTAATTATATTAGTAATAATTCCTAATATTAATTAACATTAAATAGTGCATATTTAGTTAATAGGAAACCAGATTATGATAAATTATGAAAACTAAAGAAACTAAAAATAAGAATAGACTCAATTAAATATATTTTTATTTAATTTAAAGTAAAACCAAAAAATGAAAATAGAAACAGAAATTATAAAATCAATAACATATTTTTTAATGAATTTAAAAAAACATAATAAAATTAAACAAGATGGATGTGTTTAATAATCCTTTTTAAGATTTTATAAGGCTTGAATCACCTCACCCCCCAAGGTAAGGGATGCGGAAGGGTTCAAAACATGTAGAAATTTCCTGGTCAGAGCATTATATTCCGTGACGATTAGGAAACAGTGAAGCTTTTAAACCGATCATGCAAAATTCAAAATATGTGGATTTTGGAATCGTTGTCAAATTGAAGCCAGGACAGAGGGGGCAATCAGCAATGGCAAGTGGAGTGACCGTTGACTGGCACGGGAGGTTCGAAGTCATTGAATCTTGATTGACACTCGTATTGATTTACACTAACACGATGGCCCATCTTGGTGGCGCTTGCACTGAAAATCATTACTTCAACAGTGACATTGTGATTATTATCCACACCTCCACTCCACAAAACTTAAACGCATTTGTTGCCATCGAAACGCTTGGAAATTCAAATTAAAGTTGGCAATAAGAAGTTTAAATTAGATGAATCCTCCTTAAGAAGTTTTCGGTTACAAACTATAATTGAAAATCTGTTCTACAGGGGCATAAACTTTGATTTCCTCCACCGACCCCCTAAGGTTCTATCTATGACATTTTAGATTTACATGTTGAATTATTCATATGATATGTTCGTATATCCTTAGCTTCTAACTGTTTTAGGTTGTTACCTTTCTTTCCATAAATAGGCATTCCTCTTTTATTTATTTCCTGTCAGGTAATGACATAAATGAACAAGTATTGAAGTACTTGTGGCCAAGAAGAGCCAAGGCTAACGTAAGCAGGTGTGCTTAGATTTTTCTTTTTATGTCTAAAACAACATGTTTTCTGATCCCGAGCTTCCGGAGAACTAAACATCTTTTTCTTTGTGGCTCAAATTTGACTAGAAAATTTTACCCACATACTACGACAAGTAGTATACGGAGAAGTTTTAGGTAAGTCTGGCCCTCGCTCGCAACTCTACATCTTATTATAAGGTAGAAATTTTAAGTATGTTATTACCAAGGATTCTTATTTCCTTCTCCTTTGTCATATGTCAAAATTAGAGTTAAAAGTTGCAAGAGAGATATTACATTAAGTAAAACTTGACATGAACATATAATATTGCTAATCATATGTGTAGGCCAAATTTAAAACTCCTAATCCTTAATCACATTACAAGTAATGTATTAAGGCATCTAGCTTGAATAACCCGATCGCGTAGGTGCTATTATACACATTTTTTATCGTCCTTTTATGTTTAATTCACTTACACGCATTTTATAATATTGCCCCTAATTTAGGAGTTGGTTTAAACTTTAAATGGTTAACATGAGGTTCCTGACCTTTAATTTTTCTAAAGGGTTAATTTAAGAATAAAGTTTAAACTTTTGTTAATTTTTTAATTATAGTCCGAATTTTAAAAAATAATAATAAAATATCCAAAAAAAATTTAAAAATTTAATCTAACTCAAACTTTAAAAAGATTTTCAAAATTTTTCAATTATAACGTGACGTTATCTGTTGTACCCTCAATATCCTTAGCTATTTGTTTCTATTTATTATTCTGATGCTCCAAATTAGTATCGCATAACAACATACTACATTAATAAACTTTTCATTTTTAATTCATTCTCTCAATGCTCATAGTGTAAAGATGTAGGGATTGCGTAATTTAAAAATCAAGTAATGGGGGCGTCGAGAGAATAAACTAAAAACGAAGAGAAAAATTAAAATCAAAATATAAGGTTGTTGATACTGAGTAATCTAATTTAGGTCATTTTTAAACAGTAACGTCATTTTAATTATGTAATTAAAGATGTTGTTTCATTAATCTTCATTTGTTGTATTAATTTTAACTGACGTGTGTTAATTATTAAAGTTTCTGAAATACGTCGCAAGCTACATTAGCAAATTTAACAAAAACACTAACATCGGACTGAAATTAAAAAAATTAAAAATTTAAGTATTTTATTGCTACTTTTTAAAATTTGTACTATAATTAAAAAAATTGAAAGTTTGAACATTTTATTATTAGTTTTTAAAGTTCAGGCTATAATTAAAAAATTGACAAAAGTTTAGATTTTTTTTGTAATTAACATTTTCCAAATTTTAACTTATAATGTTGTTATCTCAGAAGGACAGTTGACTCGGTGAAATGAACGTAAATCCGCTTTATTATCTTTTGGTTCAATTAACTTATTAAGTTTGATGGCCAGCTACAGTATTTGTTCTAGAACTTAGGGCTGTTATGTCGCCCTAATTCACATTGTGGTCTGCGATAACGGCTTAATTTTTTGATGTGGGTCAAACTGAAATCTTTGCAATCCTACTTCAAAATTGAACAGCCCACTTCTTCCCAAAAGATAGCAACTACGTGAACGGAAAAAAAAAAAAAAAAGGCAACAACGAGCTAAAGTTTAAAATATAGAGCCGTTGTTCTTTTTTTTTTTAATTACAAAGTATAGAAAGCTAAATTGCTTCAAAAAAAAAAAAGTATAGAAAGCTAAACAATTACATGATAGATCGCCGTTGTTTCTAACCAAGTGAATTTGACACAAATTATAACATGTCCTTTTCCTACGTAAGATATTCAGTTAGGCAACTTCCCGAAGGGTGACCCATCTCCACCAGAAAATGAAGCCAATGCACCACGTGGCATAATCATGTGGATGCAATGCAAGTGAAAACACTAAACAGTGTCTAAATTTTTTTGTCTAATTTTATAGTGTCTTATTATGTCCAATAAATTTCAGTCATTTATTTATATGAGTTTCGCATAAATTCAGTATAAATAAACGCAAATCTTATATAAATAAATAGCTAAAATTTATAAAATAAAATAAAACATAGTAAAATTAGACAAAAAAATAATCGCCAACAAACGACATATCAAAGCCCTCACACGATGGTCTGTCAAGAGGGTAAAGGCATTTTCACAGTCCCATGCACGGGCTTTGAGAATTGAAAGGCACACAAGACACAACTACTGCCAACTACGACACCAGCGCAGAGCTGAAATAGTAAAAGCCTAAAAGGAGTGGAGATGTGATGACTCTTCTTAGTCCTTTGCATTGAACAATTAAGAAAAATACCCTTTGTGCATTGGGAACCCATGTTGAGGATCAGGAAATCATCCAATTCTTTTGTCTAGCTCCGGAGGTTATTATCATTTGAGTGCATGGCGTCGAATCTTTTTGTTTAACAATATAAAATCCCTTTGATCAGATTAACTATAATTGAATCAATCGAGTTCCCAATTGATCAAAGATTGAAGTATGCATTTATAAAATAATTTAATTTCTATAAATAGAAAATTTCAGTAATTAATTTCTAGATATGTATCAAATTAACTCGTAAATTTTTATAATTATTTGTTAATTATGTATTTAAAATAAATATATTTATTTAAAACTACGTAACTAAAAGTAAATTAAGCTGTCAACAATTATAAGTACTTGAAGAATAACGCACAAAACCTCCGTTATAAGAATCCACCTGAAAAGTCCCCATGAATCACTTGGACTACCTCTAGTAGCATTAGAACTATCTATTATTGATTGGGATTTAGATTTTAAGGAAAGTACCGTTATTTTTTCTAAATTAGAAAAGTTTTTACTTTCTTAATTACTAAAAAAACGAACCAAACCTAGTAATTTAAATTTTAAGAAAAAGATTACTTTCTTTAACAACAATATGTGCCAACCAAACAGGACCCAAAGGTTCGTACAAACAGGAGAGACTCAGATATGTCTGTATTCTATTATTAGTCTGACATGTTTGGGCCTTGGAGTCCATTTAAGTGGAAAGGACTCTGAACATTTGATCCAGTGCACGGGTAGAAAACTGGAGACTACATATCGTGGTGATTGTATGAACTGGAACTTCCATTCTTTTTTCTTTCCTTTCAACTTTAAGAAGTCATCTATATTGAAGAAAGCAATTGGGTAAAAGTTGAGTCGAAGGTTCGTTAGTCAACTAGTGTTGTCTTAATGAAGCATTAATAATCATCAATGTATGACGTACCAACTAATCTATGTGAAATCATCAGATGTAGAAGTTAGTTTAGTTAGCCGTGATGAAGTGCAGTTTAGCTAAGCAGTCAGTGGTGAGCTTGGTAGATTCTTTGATTGTTTAAAAGTCCATATCAATATCTACTTACTTGTTATGTTAGTTCCCAACCAACAGAAAGGGAAGTCAACTGATTAATCTTCAGCAATCTAGACCTTTGAAATGATCCAGAATCTGAAAAAGGTTACAATAGAAACCACCATACATGTATATATATATATACACACACACATCGTGAGTTGGGTTCTCGCAACACCCCCTTGTCAGGTTTTACCATTCTTGAAGTCCACATGCACCACAGATGAATTAAGAATGCCTGCCAGTTATAACTAATAAGTTTCATTGTTCCTTATCGATACCAATTTACGGGAGCATGAAAGAGGAAACAATCTACAATATGTAAGGCTTATCTATGCGTCCAACTTTTTTTTTTTTTGAAAAATGAAAAAGAATTTACATTATAGTTAAAACTAAGTCGACATTACAATGTTTTCAAGACTTAATTCTACTATTATATTGCAATATGATCCGGAACAAAAATTCCATAAAGAAGATAGAATCACTGTGCATACTAGGCAATAAGAAGAAACAATTATAGGCAACACTGAACTTTCATCCGTGCGTCCAATTATTTATTATTGATACGAACATATTTTTCACCTGAAAACACCAGCAGAAGGCAAGAAGCAGCTCCACTAATTCCTTGACACTGCTTAATTTTGCTTGTTTAAGACAAACGGCTTTTCGCTCTTAGCAGCAGATTACTTCAGTTTAAGTAGAGTAATTTAAGCTGGAATATGACATTTATGAGTAAGTCTTTCTTGTTCACAGTATTTAGAATTTGACCGTTGTTTGAACGAAGCAAATATTACTCTTGTTGGTCAGAGAAACATACACAAAAATGACAGATATCTGTGCAAGGAATGGTTAAAGGACAGAAGCAGAACTCGTTTTTATCAGACCCGACAACTGCCTTGTGGAATGAGGATGCGGTAGAAAGAACTGAAAAGTTGTTAAAGATGCAGAATTCGTAGGATTTGCTTTCCACATTTTGGTCGCTTTTGGCATGGTATTTTGTCTTTTTATATAATGTGCCTTTTCTTTTCTTTCTTTTCACATGAAAGAAAAATCTTCTCAATGTAATCTTGATGGGCCTTTGAAAACTTCTGTCAACCCGTAAGTTAAAGTCCACAAAGCTAAGACTGACTAAAGCAGCTGTCAGAAGGAGAACGATCGAGTACAACCAAGGAATCATGTTCAAGAAGGGTTTTAAGAAGACTACACGAAGTTCCTATACGTTATTGCATTCAATTTTCATGTCATGTGAGATTTCTTCATAAAGAAGACATATAATTATCTCAATGGTTTTCTAGTTGACGCTTTGCATTGTAATAGAAAAGTCTCCATTCATCAAAAGTATTTAGCTGGTTAACACATAGCGTCGGAGTAACATCAGGACGTGAGAGTAAGAACCAAAAGTAAACCAAGACCAAAAGCAGACTTACACTACATGCGCTTGCAACGAGGAAGTGGAAATCCGCACAGGCCAGGATTATCCATGAATGCGGATGCAGGAATGGAGGTATTGTGCAATGGAATCATTCCACTGAGGTTGTTATTAGACACATTAAATTCTTTCAGATACTTCAGATTTAGTACCTCTGATGGTATAGAACCATTCAATTTGTTCCTGGAAAGTGTGATCACAGATAACTGTGAATGTCCAAGTTCCTTAGGTATTGCCCCAGATAGTCCATTATTATCCAACTTTAGTATATGTAATTCACTGAGGTTTCCTATGACCTTTGGTATGGACCCTTCCAACCTGTTGCTTGATAGATCTAATATTGCAATGGATGACCTAGTAACCCTGTTTGCAATATCATCACCAATTACACCGCTGAACATGTTGTCTGAAAGGTCAATAGAGCTGTAATACCCGATTGAGTCTCGTGATTGCTTGGAGAATACTGTGTTGATGTTGCCCGAGAACTTGTTGGAGTGCAGATCAAGATCTATCAGCAGTGAAAGTTTCCTAAATTCAACTGGGATAGTTGAGTGGAAACAATTGTTCGAAAAATTGAGGAAAGACAGGTTAGTCATGTTGCCGATCCATTGTGGTAACTTCCCTGACAATTCATTACATGACAAGTCAAGAGCAGATATGGAGGATGATGATAACCAGCTTGGAAGTTGGCCTGCAATTCCAGTCTTTGCCAACGAAAGCTGGAAAAGCTTAAATTCCTGTATCCATGTTGGTATGCTAACAAGACTCAGAGGATTAAATGAGAGGTCTAAATTCATTAAGTTCTGTAATTTAACTAGTTCAGGAGGAAGTCCGCCAGATAATTGGTTGCCAGACAAATACAGGGTTTCAAGATTGACTAAATTACCAAAACTTGAAGGAATTCTGCTGGTAAAATAGTTGTTGGAGAAGTTTATAAGAGTAAGATTCTTGAGATAGCCAATGCTTGCAGGTAGTTTTCCAGTTAGCTTGTTGTTTTCAAGGGATAGCCATTGAAGGTTTGAAAGCTGGCCGATTGATGATGGTAAAGTGCCTGTTAGCTTGTTGTCTGATAAGCGAAAGAATTGCATTGTAGCAAGTCCAGAAATCGAAGAAGGAATGCTTCTTGTGAGCTGGTTTCTGTCGAGAAATAACTCCTCTAAAGATGAAAGCCCACCAATGGATTGGGGAATCCTACCTGATATCTGATTCCCAGAGAGATCAAGATATTTAAGATCCTTAAGAAAGCAAATGCTTGTAGGAATGGTACCAGAGAAGTTGTTAGCATTGAGATCAAGTCTTGTCAACATAACCAATTGACCAATATCAGAAGGAATTGGCCCTGATAAATGGTTTCCCGATAGACCAAGTTCTGATAACGATTTCCAAGACCCAACAGAGGGAACTCGACCAGATAGTGAATTATCATGGAGATATAGCTTCTTCAACTTAGATAAGTACCTCAGAGTCATTGGAATTGAACCAGTAAGATTATTTGTATCAAGGAAGAGATAGTTGAGCTCTGACAACTTACCAAGTTCCGGTGGTATTGGTCCCGACAATTGCTTGAGATGGCTCAGGTCAAGAAATTGAAGACTTGACATGTTTCCGAAATAAGGTGAAAGAACTCCTTTCATGTAAGTATCGACAATGCCTTCCGGATCTGAAAAAAGACCAGGACGTGACACATTGACGACTCTGCCCGAGACACCACATGAAACACCTTCCCAGGAGTCGCAGCAATCTGAGGACTCTGTCCATGAACCCAACAGCTCGGAGGGGTCATATGTTATTTTGTCTTTGAAGTCAAGTAATGCTTCTTTGTCTATTTGGTTGCATGGTGTGGAGCTTAGTGGTGAGAAGAAGAGAATGAACATAAAGAAAACAATTTTGTTTTGTATAGGAGCGGCCATTGAAAGATCGTAGATTTGAGGGGGAGGACACATTCTCAATAAATAGAGGAGAAGAGCTGGTGGTCGTGTGACTGAGTTTCCTCAGGCATATCTATCAAGCCATCCGGGATTGTGATGCTGTCCTGCAATGACAAGATACTATAAGTGCTTCAACCTCAATTTCATTTGAAAATTGAAACCTAGAAAAAGGGAAATGGACTGTATTTAGTAAACAGCAAAGCGAAGAGAAATTAAACAACTTTGTCATGTGTTCGAATTGCCTTGAAAATTTTAAGCTTGTCTCCTCATTTCCTTGGTCCCATGTGGCAGTGTGAAATAATGGGGAAAAAAGAAACTGTCTAGGCCATCACCATCTTATGGCCAATAAAAGGCACCTTCTCATCTCCAGTAGTCTGCTTCCGCTTCGAAGCTGACGCAAACTTTCCTTCATTATATCTTTCATCCATTTGCAAAATGTTCAAAAGGATCAAAACTTTCTGCCTCTGTACCTTGCTAATTTCTGACCATTGATTTGAAAGGAAATAAATATCCTATTCTAATTTGATGTTCTTTTGGCAAATGCCACTAATCTCATATCATTGATGAGGGTGCAGCCCCCGAGTCCTTTTTCATGTCTTGTTCACCTGAGTAGTCTTTCTTACGACTAGTGGTAAATAACATGAGCTTGTAACAATATCAGGAATTTTGAGCCAAGTTGCGTACTGACAATAGTGATGAAGTGGACCAAATTCAAAATACAATGCCTTGTATAGGAGATTAGAACAAGGGTGGTGCCAGAATCTCGTGAAAAAGGGAAAAGTGAAGAGAGAAGTTCATTATAGAAGGTACCTTCACACTGCCCACGATTGGGATATGTCTAGGTCTAGATACAAGAAAGGCCAAAAGCGGGGATAGCTCAGTTGGGAGAGCGTCAGACTGAAGATCTGAAGGTCGCGTGTTCGATCCACGCTCACCGCAAATTGTTGCCTTTTGTTGTTCCTAAGAAATTTAACAACAAAACCGGCGGACTCATCTCATCCATCGCGATCCTTTTATAGTATCTATTTCGCAATCTACGGTTTCGGCCTTATCAATAGCAAGTGTTTGTGATAGAAAGTAAATGCTCTTCCTCTAAAAGGAAAAAAAACAACAATATCAATTCAATATAGGGGTGTAACCTTACACATAAGTAACAGAGGGCTGTTTTCCAATGAACAATATAAGAATAAATAAATAAATATTTTTATATTGTTATATAAAATAAACAATAAACTAAGTAGTAATAGTAGTAAATAGTAAGGTTAAGTAGGGAAATATTTAAGCTAAATTATTAAGAGGTAAAAACTCCCTCAAAATTTAGGCTAAATATAAAAGAAATATGTTAAATGACCTATTGGAACGATAAGGATATCTTTATATGAGATCTTCAATTTGTATCTTAATATATCAAAATTTTCTATCGCAAGTCATGACTTTAATTGTTGGATATGGAGAATTCACTTTCATAAGAGATCTTCATCATGGATCTAGTGAGGGGACATACTAATGAACTTTGACACCACACTTCAACCCAAAATCTTAAAATATTAAGTTTATGAGTCCTTTCTATTTATACGTCCTTCTCTAGTTCTATCTTTTTCTAATGTGAGATTCCTACTTACACTTGAGATCTCAACATTTAATAAATTCTAACAGATTTATATCATTTTTGATTAGCTTCCTCCAATTCTTCTTAGGTCTTTCTTTTTTCCTTCTCATAGTCTTTAAATACAATCTTTTGTAATTTTCTCATTGGAACATATGGATGTCTCCTCTTAACATGTCCAAATCATTTACAGGAAGGAAGTGTGAATCGCTTGGAGCTTTCAAAGACACTCATAGGGCTTTTACTACAATGAGAGAGAACATGACCTCTTGGTTTGTAATCAAAGAGAAGGAAAAGAAACGAGTCCAAATGCCTTACCATAATTCTCAAGTCGGACAAAGCCCATTACTTTCTTACATATCGTGCAAGTTATGTTAAATTTATATTTATTCATAAAATTTTTATGAATAAACTAGGAGTTTGTCAAATATAGAAATTATTTTATGTCCTTTATCTTCGGACACTCTTTTTAGGACTAGTATGCTAAGTTTATCAACACCCCATATCCTTTTTTCTTTTAATTTTCCCCCAATATGTTTATTGATGTCATGTCTCCAACACTCTATCATAAGGAAATTCAAAAATTGCCAACATCTACAAAACAAATAGTTACATCGTTATTTTTCAGCTAAACAACATAAATTATATAATATGCAAATTTGAAGCAACAAAAGCCAAATTACCCTACATGGAGAGTACAATTAATAAGAATATAGATAACTTAGCCTAAACATCTTAATGGATGAATAAGCCTAAAAAACTTAATGGATAAATAAGATACTTTACAAAAAAAAACATCAATTGATATTATGATAATCTTAATAATAAATTACCTAATTCAAATTTAGCTCCATAGTGTTTTTATTAAAGATTATTTTATGCTCAATAAAGTTAGCTTAAATAAGTAATATCTAAAGTTATCTTTAGCTAAAGTCATTTGAAATGTTGTCAATGTTATTTAATCCTTTTCGAACCTTACCGTACAATGTAAGTTTTGAGTTGCTATAATTTCAAAATTAATTAGCAGCATAGTTATTTGAATTTGAGTGTAGAAAGTGAACAATTTTTTAGTTATTATGGCAATTTATGGTGTTAAAAGTTGTAAATTTCATGTAGAAATCAGGTTGTTTAATCTTCAGTAACCTAACGGGAAGCTGAAATTAGGAAGAATAGATAAACAGTCATAGCAGTGTTACCTAATCATCCTGCTTCCATCACAATACAGAAACATTGAAACATTTGAAGATAATTTTCAACTACAATAACTACTTTGCATGAAATAAAGATATACGTAGATTCCTCACCAAGTGCATATAGAAAAGCATATAATTCCAACTGAAATTAAAGTTATTGATGTTAACTAGATCTATAATATTGTTTATGCTTGAAGAAAATAACAAATATGATTCATATCCATTAGTTTTAGCTTATATGTTTCACAAGTTCCTTACACAATCCAAGAAACAATTATAGATTATCGGGCTTCAAGGCCACAATACTATACATCCTCCCTTCTACACAAGGAGCATCAATTAAGCCCGCACGGGTAGCCCAGTTGGTCATTGGGAAGGAAAGTTGAGTTCAAGGTCATGGGTTCGAGTCTCGGCAGCGGCAGTGTGGGAGTTCATCCAATGTGATGACTCCTTGTGCGCACCGAGCACTGGGCCGCCTTCCCGAGAAGCTGGCTGGGATCAAACCGTGATTTACCTCCCTCACACAAT
>JANIJH010000225.1:14255879-14299920 GCA_024520975.1 Erythroxylum areolatum | reverse complement strand
TTGGGCGGTATCTATTAGAGTTGGTGCGGATTATCTTTGTTTTGCTTTAGGGTTTAGGAAGTGGGAGCTTCCTTCAGTCCTTATGGATTAAGCGAGTTAGGGATTTATTTCTTTTATCTGAACATATATTTTTCATTTTATAAAAGCCTTTCTGATTTATAAAAAAAAAAACAGCCTCTCTATCAGTTTAGGGTAATATTGTGTATCATTGGACCTTTGCAGAGCCCATGTATCAGCAAGACTTTCACTTGATTGTTATTGTTATTTATCATTTAAAACAACAGTGAGAGATGAGAAAAGTAGTGAGAAACTAAGCCCACAAGAAAAAGGGGAAACGAAAAGTATAATAAATAATCATTAACCTTAGTTTTTTTAAATTTTCAATTCTATTAAGGTTGAAAGAAAGCTAAATTGAAATTAAAGAACATCAAAACTTAGAAAAACGGAAAAATAGTTGAGCAAACAAAAATTCTACAAATGATAATATGACTAATGATTAAAATTAAAGTGCGAAATAGACTTGGATTTGATGCTTTCGCCTCCAAAATTCCTTAAAGAAGGTAAGATTCATGTCTTATTAAGGAAGAAAATATAAGAAAAATGGAAGGAATTGTACTTTTATAAAATTAAATTTTATGAATAATAGTTCACTGTTCAACTGGAGATCAATACATTCAATGTAAAGCGAAAATTAAAACACACCTTATATAGCCAGGTTGAACAAAGACATTAGTGAGAGCCCAACAACAACACACTTCAAAACATCCCAATCTTTCCTCTTTAATCTATTACTCCTACTCTTCACAATTACCATATAGAATCAGAGACTAATAAAAGAACCAACGTTAGTATACATATCATAAACATAAAAGAAGAATGTTGGATTAAGCAAATTAAAATATGAGATAATAGTAAAGATTGAATAGAATTAAAGAATCGAAAACATGATAAAAGAAGGCAACTCCTTATCTATCAAAAAAATTGAAGTTTTATTGAATGTTTAAACTATTAAACAAAAACTAATTAGTTTACTCTAGTTTATGAAAATTGGTTGGTTTATGAAAAATGACTGATTAATTAATAAGCTAACTAATTATTAATGATGAGGGTTATTAAGGTAAAATGAATTGAAAAGTTGGTTGATTCAATGTTATTGTGGTTGAACCGGCTAGATCAATTTAGTTTTTTAATCATTGATCCTCCTTCCTAAATCATATATGGATTTGAAAACTAGTTAGCAAAAGATAAAATGTCCCGCACCAAGTTGTTCTTTATGGAGAATGTGTTCTTTTTTCAACTTAATCTTTAAATAACACACAAGTTAGAACTAAACAATGCATTACCCATGGTATCTATATATTCTCTTTTCTTCCTTCCTTCCTTCTTCCTTGTTAATATTTGTGTAGTGCAAAATTAAACTATACAAATAAATTTAGTCTCAAGGTGCGATTTGCATTCAATATTTTATAAATATTTAATTGGGTGTTTATTGTTATTATAAAACTATGTATACTTGAATGTTAGTGAAATATTATTAACATGACTTTAAACCTTAATAGATTTAGAATTCTATCAATTTTTATTACCAAATCGTTAATCCAACCTATGTAGTATCACACTTAAATAACCTAGACTTAACATTATTAATTACTTAAAAATAAAATAATAATAAAAATTTATGAAAAATTTAAAATAATTTTTCTTCTTAAAAATAATTAAAATAACAAAATATTTTTAAAAAGACTTAAAATAGAAAATTCCTAAAATCAACCTAGTCCTAAAATCAATTTAGTATGAGAAAATATATAATCATATGTCTTAGAGTTGCTTATTTGGTATTAATTTTAATTATGACCCATTTTCTATATTAAGAATTAAAATATCGATTTTGAAACCTATCTAAGTAATGAGGAACGGAGCCATTATATTATGATTTTTCAATTAATGACATTTTTTCAATTATTGTTTAATATTTTATGATTTAATTGCCTTTATAAGGACTTGTTAAAGTGATAAAAATTATTATAAGTAGTTTTATTGATGTTTAAACTAATTGGTGAATTTAATTCAATTTAATCTATACAATTTTTTGTCAATGGCAACATAAATTACCCAAAGCTAGTTATGGAAGCATGTTTCACAATTGTAGCAAAGTTGAGAGCTACAAGCTTATTACTTGGTATGGTGATTCGATCACTAATAGGATTGTTAATTGATAAAGCAAACACACGCAAGAGGAAGGTGAATTGTGTGTGATTGAAAATATTTTGCAAGTTACTATCAATTTGTATAAACGATAGGAGCCCGTTAAAATCTATGACGAAAAGAGCTTGTTAAGATTTAAAATGATAGGAGCCTACTAAAATTTTAAATGAAAGGGGCCTCTTACAAATTGAAAGCAATAGTAACTAAAATATGAAAATTTAAAAGTTAAGGAAAGAGAAAGAACAACAAAGTCAATGTATACCGATTTGGCTTATCACAAAACCTATGTCTACTCTCCAGTGTCCAACTTGAGTATTTCACTAATAAATCTCCAAGTAGTGATTTGACGAGCCTCCCCAAGATTACAAGTACATATTTTTCAAGATTCTTCAACCTTTCACATTATTAGTATTTAATAAGCCTTTAGAAACTCTCAACAAATGAAAGTAGGATTTGTTTAATATTAGCTTCAACGAATATTGATCTCTTTCTCAATAGAATGTTTTCACTTTCTAAAGCTCAAAAATTATATGTGTAGCTTTTTGAGAACAAGTACTGATGCCAATGATGACTTTATGAAATCTAATGTATGTAATTGAATGTAGTAGCTCTCCTTTACATAGAAATTCCTTTTAACTAGCCGTTGCTTCAACTTTATCATCAACTAACTGATTAAATCAACTTTGATTATGTTAAAACATCTTTCTCACTATCTTTGATAGAATCTTCAAGTATCTGGTTGTTTGAATAATCCTTTGACTATGTCTTCAAGGTTGATTATCGAATTGGTGGAATAGAGGGATCTTTTTTCCATACAAAAATGATAGGAGCTTATCCATTCCAGATTTGTCATAACCGCTTTTTATTATCAGAATGAGTTTATTAGATTGATCCCTATAAAATAGGAAAACATTTTTCTTTTTTTTAAAGAGATAACTAAGTTATATAACCTTTTATATATCATTATCTTTCAAGATAAATAAGATAATCCAATAAATTTGAATTTTGAAATCTAAATAAATATTATTGACTGTTATCATCAAGATGATTACTTTAAAAACCTTAGGCTAACAATTTTCCTCTTTTTGATGAAGACAAACAATAACAGATATATTTTCAAAAATTCAAATAACTGAAAAAGATTTAAAAAAACCTTTAATATTTATATTTCCTTACTCATAGTCATGATTAGAAGGAGTTTTTCTTACTACCTCCAAGTAATGAGCCTATCGTTTGTTAAAAGATAACCTAGATGTAAACATATGAATATTAAGTATCTATCACAAACAAAGTATATAACCGATTTCAAAACATAAGAGCATTTCAACACTTAGCAAAATATATCATTTCAACATTTCAATAAGCATAGACAAGTTCATCAACTAATCAACAAATTCATCAACAGACTCAACATTTCAAAATTATCAAAGCAAGAGTATAAAATATATCTCCTACTCCCCCTTTGTCATTATCAAAAAGAAGGGAAAGAAACTAAACAATCAAGAATAATAACCATAAAGTAAGAAGATTCAGAATAGCACAAATATGCAAGTGTAAAATCATGAACATGTATAAACAAAAAAAAATTAGTCGTAACATCAAAAAAATCATTAGCAAAAAGCTTAAAGAAGAGTATGTGCTTTATCGAAAATATTCTTTAAAAAACTTAATAAGGGTTCTTAGTAGAAGTTGCATATTGTCAACTTGATTTTGCATTCTATTGATCTGGCCACTCATTTGATCTTGATTGAGTCGGATGTCTTTTAGCTATTGGTGAAGGACCATATTGTTTACATCTTGAGGAGTGATAGGAGATTTTTTTTTGGAGCAAGACCTAAGACATCTGCTACCCTTTTAGTCTTTTTCTCCACCCATACGTTGTCTTTCAGCTTATACCCAAATTGAAATGGAATTGATGAATGATACTTACTAGGCTTGTATCATTCCAAATTATCAAAAGGCACAACATAATACACAGATATCTTGGTCAGTAGCGTCCTATAAGGCAAGCATCTTGTACTATTCTTGTGATTGCCCTTATCAAACATAAACCACATAATCATTGAGGGGACGTTCATCCGATTACCTTTTAACAAATTATAGACAACATATGTGTCCAGTAGACTGTATCGTTTGGCTGAGCTACTTTGTGGGAAAATTGAAGTGGCAAAAATCAAAGCAAGGCATCTTTAAAGAAGATCCAACTATCTGCACCAGGTTTTACCATCTTAGGTATTTTCAGCATTAAGATAGATGGATTGAACAACTTATGCTAAATCCAGATTAGCCACATCCCACTTATGACATGGAAAGTCAGTGCATCCAACTGAGGATATGTCTAGCAAATTCCCTAATATTTCTTTGGTTAACAAAATCTCACATTCTCGCACCTAGGAGACAATTGCAAACTTACCATCAATAATTTCTTTTCTTATATACGTATAAAATGATCTTAACAGCTCATCATATATAGTCTCATGCAAATTTAAGAAATAATGCCAGCCAACAGACAAGAAATAAGGAAAAACAAGAATACCAATATCATCAAATAGGAGACGAGGAAAAATGTGCCCAGTTGCCTTTCTTCTTTTTGTAGCATATTTTGTATCATGCTTCAACTTCCATATATTGAAACATTTTGATAGGTGTTGAAGGCTCTCTTTTCTTTTATACCTAGGTGTTCCTTTTCTTTGGTCATTTAACCATGGGAATAGCTTTAAAAGAGTTTCCTTCCTTATGATAAGATCCTCTTCGAAGGCTTCAGAAATAGGTGCCTTGCCCTTTCTTATTTCTTCTCTCTCTCTTTTCAGCGATAGCTGTTCTTTCCTCAGTTTTTCTTCAGGGCTCTTTTGTTTCTCAACCACAGGCATTTTCTCAACCCGCATTATTGATAAAATGCCTCTTTGTGGTCTTCTAACCAAGTGAATTGGCTTTATCATAATCATCATTCGCGATGATCCAACATTCTTCACATACATTTGGACCCGTTGGATTAGGTCAAGGAGTAGAGGATCGTTGAGGTACAAAGATTTCAACAGAGGGAATAGGCATGTGCTTTGGTGGTGGTGATAGTGAATGTAAAGGTGTAAACAACAGAGATAAGGGTCTTGAGACAGGAGAAGGAGAGAGGAATCTTACCTTTCTTGACAGCTTCCCCTTATTAGAGACTCTCCTTATAAGAGTATGTTCTTCTTCACCAGAAGATTCTCTTTCTTTTTCTTTTTCTTCTTCATCTTCTCTTTCTTCTTCTTCTTCTCTTTCTTCTTCTTACGAGCTAAGGTTTGTGTCGTCAGGACTTCCTTCGTCAGAATTAGAATGATATCACCCTTTGGTCTTTGATTCATGGTGTTTTGTGAATGAATCTAAAGCTGATTATTTGAGAGCTGATGAAGAAAGAATATTCTTCTTCTTCCTTCCATATGTATATAAGGGTTTCTTTATAGATTTTTCTAAAAATTGGGGCTGTTTGTAGAAGAGGTAATGATGGGTTCAAAATAGGTTTATAGTGTTTCTAGTGTAGGTGACTTTGAAGGTTCAGAAACAAAAGCTTCAGAGGCCCATTCACGGTGTAGGGTTTTGCTATGGCTAGTAGTGGGTGTTAAAGATTTCTTTTGTAACTTAGAATCTATTCGTGCCATTTTAAAAAACAAAGGATGCTGGTACTTAGTGAAAAGATTTAATAAAGAAGGAGTTCAATTGCAGCGAGATAGAATGAGCTTCAAAGGACGACAAAGATGGGAAGTAGGAAGGAACCGTTTCAAGGTACACTGAATGAATTATAAGAGTGGGTTTCATGTGACAATGAAAGAACATACACATTGCTAGGGGTATGATTGTTTCTGTATCTTTTACAGTTTGATAGTACCGCGCATATGATTTTAAAAACTAAAATGAGATCATTTTAGTTATTATGATCTCTTAATAAAGTTACTCTTACCCTTTAAATTGATAGGAGCCTTCTAAGTAGGCACATTCAAAGGAACCTTCTAATTAAACACACTAGAAGGAGCCTTCTAATATTTGCAAAAGTAGCATAAAATCTTCAAACAGAGTTAGATGTCTGATAATCTGCACATATTAAGCTCTTAAAAAATTCTATTTTTTGAGAGTGGTTTTGGTAAATATGATAGCTACTTGATTTTTAGTATTAACACGTAATAATTCAATAGTTCCTTCTAAGACATGATTTCTAAGAAAATGATGTTTAACTTATATATGCTTAGTTTTATAATGATGCACAAGATTTTTAGACAAATTAATTGCACTTGTACTGTTACATAATATAGGAATATAACTAAAGTTTAAGTAAAAATCCTCAAGTTGACGTTTCATCCATAAAATCTAAGCATAATAGCTAGCAACGATTATATATTTTGCTTTAGTTGTTGAGAGTGCTATGCAATTTTATTTCTTGCAAGACCAAGAAACTAAACATCCACCAAAGAATTGATAGTAGCTACTTGTACTTTTCCTATCAACCTTATCACCTGCATAAATTACATCACAATAGCCAACAATGTTATATGAATATATTTTTTGATACCATAAGATCCTCTTGACTGCTTAAAGGTGGCCTTCTTTAGGATTTGACTGACAACAAGCACAAAGACACACACTAAGCATAATATCTGGTCTTAAACTTATAAGATATAAGAGTAAACCAATAATTCCTCTATATTTTATCTCGTCAATAGCTTTTCCATCTTCATCTTTATCAAGCTTAGTTCCAATATACATTGGAGTTCCCATCGGTTTCGCATTTTAAAAGTGATATTTCTTGATAAGCTCCTTTGTGTACTTGTCTTGACTAATCAAGATTCCTTTTTTTTTGTTTGCTTAATTTACAACCAAGGAAAAAGGATAACTCTCTCATCATACTCATTTCAAACTCCCCCTATATTAAAGCTGAGAATTCTTCACAGAAAGATGGGTTAGTAGCGCCAAATATTATATCATTAACATATATTTGAACCATAAGTAAATCATTTTCCATTTTCTTAATAAATAAGTTTTTATCTACCTTTCCTCTTTAAAAGTTATTCTCAAGTAGGAAGTTACCTAACCTGTCATACCATGCTCGAGGAGCCTGCTTTAGACCATACAAAGCTTTTGTTAATTTCATCACATAATCTGGATGGTCTGCATTCTCAAATCCTGCAAGTTGATTAACAAACACTTCTTCATTAATATAATCATTTACGAAAGAATTTTTAACACCCATTTGGAATAATTTAAAGTTTCTATAACATGAAAAAGCGAGTAAAATTATAATATTTTCTAATCTAGCAACAAGTGCATAACTCTCATCAAAATCAATACTTTCTTATTGATTGTAGTCTTGAGTTACAAATCTAGCTTTATTTTTTTACTACCTTACCATTTTCGTCAAATTTGTTTCAAAATACCCAATAAATTCTATTGAATGACTTGTTTTGTAGATAAAGAACCAGATTCCAAATTTTATTCTTGTCAAACTAGTTTAGTTCAATTTTCATATCTAAATTCTAGCTTTCAACAACAAGTGTCTCTTCAACAGTCTTTGGATCTAGTTGTAAAACAAAGGTAGCATAATCATTTTTGAAGGATGCTCTAGTTCTTAAACCTTCTGAAAGATCTTCCAGAATATACTAAAGTGTATCAAGACCTGTCCATTCTCTTAGTATCTTTCTGTTATGAATATCTAGTGTCCTTTATTGAATAGGTTCCTGTTGAGGTGTACTTGAAGCATGAGCCTTCTTTGTCCTAGCTTCAAAAGGACCTTCTTGATCTTGTAAATCTAAAGGCATTATAGGTGTAGCTTGAGTTTGTGCCGTATCTTTATGAACCAAAGGATGCTAATCATCATCTGATTCAGCAGTTGTTGTTAAGGGTAGTGATTCATCAAATACTACATGTATTGATTCTTCTATCCTCTTAGTTCTTTTGTTGTACTCTAAATCCTTTGCTAATAGTGATGTATCCTAGAAATATAGCTTCATTAGACCTTGCATCAAATTTTCCAAGGTTGTCCTTATCATTATTCAATATAAAACACTTACAACCAAAAGCTCGAAAATAGGTAACATTTGGCTTTCTTCCTTTCCACATTCTCGTATGGAGTCCTTTTGAGAATAGGTCTTATAAGATACATGTTCAAAATGTAACAGTCCGTAGACACAGCTTTTGGCCCAGTAGCCATGAGGTAGACCATGTTCACACAGCATGGTCCTCGCTATATTGGCAAAGGTCCTGTTCTTTCTCTCAAAAACTCCATTCTGTCGAGGAGTCTTTGGACATGAGAAATTATGAGTAATACCATTATCATCACAAAAATCTTCAAATTTTTTGTTATCAAATTCTCCTATATGATCACTCCAAATTGAAGTAATATAGTGCCCTTTTTCAATCTAAATTTTTCTGTAAAAATTCTTATAGACTTTAAAAGCATCATCCTAATTTTCTAGGAAATAAACCTATGAAAATTTAGAATAATCATCTATTATAACAAAACTATAATGTTTACCACCAAAACTTTAAGTTCTAGTAGGACCAAATAAATCCATATGTATAAGCTCAAGTGGTTGGTTGGTAGATACAACATTCTTGGGTGGAAAGCTACTTCTGACTTGTTTTTCCTTTTAAACATGCTTCACAAACCTGATTATTCTCAAAATTTAAATTTGGTAGACCTCTTACTAATTCATTCTTGGACAATTTTGATAAAATGATCATGCTAACATGTCCAAATCTTCTATGCCAGATCAATGAGTCCTTGTTTAGAGAAATAAAACATTTAACTTTTTGAGAAGATATGTCATCCAGTTCAGCACAATATATATTATAATTTCTAGACCAACAATTACAATGTTATCGTTATTATTATCAATTATTTTGTAATGAGGTGTATAGAATGTGACTCTATATCCCTTATCACATAACTAACTTACACTCAGTAGGTTACGTTTAAAACCATCAACATAAGAACATCGTCAATGGAAGTAGAGTTTGAAGCGTCAATTTTACCATTTCCACTTACTTTTGCTTTTTTTTGTCTGCAAAGATAAAATTACCTCCATCTTTGCTTTCAATATAGTTGAAATGAGATATTTCACCTGTCATGTATCTTGAGCTACTACTGTCAACTATCCATTAATTTTCTCCTGTCATTGTTTTGAAGCATATCTACAGAATATATTATCTCAATTTAGGTACCCAAACTTTTCTGGGTCCTTTCAGGTTAGTAGTATTACCTTTTGGTCTCTAAACATATACTTAAGGTAATTTCTTCATTCTACAAATGTTACAAGAGTGAATAACATGTCTATGTTTGCCACAGTAAAAGCATAAAATAGATGAATTAGAGTTACCATCATTTTTGGCATATAACAAGTTTTTGTTCTTTTGAATAAGGCTACTACCGGTTTTAAGAAAGAAGTTCTTGTACAACGTAATATTATTATTTTCATCTTACCCTACTCTTGCCTTATCAAAGACACCTTTACCATTACCAAGTAATGCATTAAGATTATTCTTTCCATCAATAAAATTAGTAGGATCCTTTTCTAAAGATATGATTTTCCTAGCATAATTTTCTTTTTCAAGTTCCAGTTCAACAAAATTTTCTTCTAATTGTTTTACGCTTTCAGAATCATTCTCAAGTAATGCATTTTCTAAACGAGTCATTTTTCTTCCAAAAATTCTTTTTTAGGTACTTTTCGCTTATAGTCATTTTCCAGACATATATTTTTAGACAATAGGTTCTTATTCACTTATTCTTATTATTTAATTTTATATTTCAATGATGTATCATTGCTTTTAGACTTCTTAATCTCTTTGAAATATTGCACAGTTAACTTCTTATAATGGGCATACAGTTTATGATATGCATATCGTAATTCATCAAATTCAATATTAGAGTAAGAATAATAAACCTCATCTTCTTCTGAATCAACCATAAGATAAAAATTGCTTACTTCTTCAAATTCTTCTTCATTAAAATTGTCAAAATCTTCATCAGACCAAGCTACAGTAATAGCTTGCTTTCTAGGTCTTCTATTTTCAATTTTGTTCTTTTGAAGAAGAAAGGGACATTTTGGTATGGTGTGTCTAGGCTTCTTACAGTGATAACATATAATTTAAGTATTTTGTGTATTACTGTCGTTACTGTTGCCTTTTGACAAGAACCTATTGTTTCCAATTTTCTTTTTTTCTTTATCAACTTCTTTTTATAAAAGCGTGCATATTTTCTGACTATAAAATTGAATTCATCATCTCCATATATCTGCAACTCAGTGTCGCTTTCATCACCATTAGAAGGAGTTGATTCATCGGTAGCTTTCAGAGCCATTCCTCTTCTATAAGAGGATCCTTCATCTCGTCTAAGCTCTGTCTCATAGATCATCACTTTTCCTCTTAGCCAATCAAGTGAAATAGTGTCTAGATCCTTTGCAGTTTTTAAAGCTATCACTTTGGGTCTCCATTCCTTTGGTAGTGACCTTAAGATTTTTGTTATGAGCTTATCATTGGGCTATATTGTTCCCAAGTTCTTCAAGGTTGTGATGATGTTGTTGAATTATCCAAAGAATTCATCTATAGTTTCTCCCTGTTTCATGCTAATAATTTCATATTGATGCATTAAAAGACTTATCCTATGTTTCTTTACCTTATTTGTTCCTTCAAAAGTAACTTGAAGTTTGTCCCACATTTCCTTTATTGTAGAACAGAGGATATCTTTTCATATTCTTCTGGAGAGAGTGCACATATCAGTTGATTTCTTGCTTTAGCATTCAGTTATGCATTTCTTCTTTCAGCATCAATCCGTAATTCTACATCATTAGTAACAGGAGATGTAACTCCCATTTTGATAGCTTGCCAGACTTCAATATCCACAGATTGTAGATAAATTATCATTCTTTCTTTTCAATAGGAATAGTTTTTTTCATTAAAATAAGGGAGCTTTGTGATAGATTATCCTTCAAGACTTCTTAAGTTGTTTTCCATGGTCTATCATGTGCTGCAAAACATAATAAATGTGAAACCTTGCTATAATAACAAATGATAAAGTAAACACACGCAAAAGAAGGGGGGAATTGTGTGTGATTTGAAAATTTTCACAAGTTACTATCAATTTGTATAAACGATAGGAGCTTGTTAAAATTTAAAATGAAAAGAGCTTATTAAGATTTAAAATGATAGGAGCCAACTAAAATTTTAAACGAAAGGGGCCTCTTGTAAATTAAAAATAACAGTAACTAAAAAGTGAAAATTTAAAAGTTAAGGAAAGAAAAAGAACAACGCAACCAATTTATATTGGTTCGACTTATAATGAAGCTTACGTCTGGTTTCTAAGTGTTAAACTTGAGTATTTCACTAATAATCTCCAAGTAGTGATTTGACAAGCCTCTCCAAGCTCACAAATACATAATTTTCAAGGTTCTTTAACCTTACACACTAATAGTATTTAATAAGCCTCTATAAGTTTTCAACAAAAGAAAGTAGGATTTGCTCAATATGAGCTTCAATGAATATTGATCTCTCTCTCGATAGAGTATTTTTACTTTTTAAAGCTCAGAGAGTATAGGTGTAACTTTTTGAGAATAAATACTAATGCCACTGATGTATTTTTGAAATATGATGTATGTAATTGAATGCAGTAGCTCTCCTTTAAATAAAAATTCCCTTTAACTAGTCCTTGCTTCAACTTTATCATCGACTAACTAACCAAATAGGCTTTGATTATGTTCAAAAGTCTTTCTCACTATCTTTGATAAAAATCTTCAAGTATCTAGTTGTTTGAATAATCCTTTGATTGTGCCTTCGAGGCCAACTATCAAATTGGTTAAATAGAAGGATCCTTTGTCCGTACAAAAACAATAGGAGGTTATTCATTCCAGATTTGTTAGAACTGTTTCTTACTATCAGAATGATTTTGTTAGATTGATCCTGTAAAATATGAAAACATTTTTCTTTTTATTTAAAGAGATAACTAAGATAACTAAGTTATATGACCTTTTGTATATCGTTATCTTTCTGGATAAATAAGATAAACCAATAAATTTTAATTTTAAAATCTAACCAAATATTATTATTTGTTATCATCAAAATCATTAATTTAAAAGCTTTGAGCTAACAATTCAAAGATTGGGGAGAGAAAATACTAGTATATGAATAGAAAAAAAGTTAGATCTAGAGTAGGTGAAGCAATTCAAATAGATGAGAAATTTAATAAAAGGCAAAATCGAGAATAAATGAGAAGAATTGAGTTTAAGGGGAAGATGATAAATGGATATTATGTTAAGATTGTTATTAATGAGAGTAAGTACTTGAAGATGTTTATTACATATTTTATATGGTTCTTGATGGTGCTAATTATTATTCTCACATATTTTTCTTACTTGAACCTATTAAAAATGTTTAAGATGAACACAAGTGTTTAGCAATAGAAAAATTGTAAATGTGTTTATGACTATTATTTATTTATTTGTGTTGAATGTAAGCAAGGTTATATTAATTGGTTAGCTCCATTCCAAATAATAAGTTTCAATCATTAAGGATGTAAAGACATTATTCATTTCCTTAAAAGAACTTAATTTTCAACATCTTCCATACACATATGTCATTCTAGAATTCTAGACAAAAATATTTAACCAGCATTTTTATGATGTCTAATTTTGTTGAAATCAATAACAAGTTACATGTTTAATGTTAAAATAAAAAAAAATTCATGAACAAATATTTAATAATTTTGTTAAAAGGTCAACAACAAATGTCTTTATTTTCGAAATTTTTGTAACTACTTATTAAATAGTTTTAGTAATAAGGACCATACAAAAGAAGTAGAAATGCTATAAAAATCTATATTTTATATTTGACTTCGTTACATTTTGTAGAATGTATATATTGCAAATCATGCAGTAGTTCACATACAAGGACCAAAATAAGTATACTTAGTAAATAACTTGCAAATTCAATATACATATGTGGATCTAAAGGAAAAGTGAACCTAAGCATATATATTCACCTAAAACAACTTAGAAAGTACAATTAACCCTAAAAGAGATTTAGAAAAATGGTCCATTACGAAGTTTCATGCATAATTTATTGGCTTTTAGTCTTAGTGTTAGGTGCTTGTTGAATAGAATTTCAATCCTACATTTTGATGTTTATTTTTTCAATTAATGTGATTTGATACTTGTGATGCCCTTCCTTTTAGAACTCCTTATAAGAAAGAAAATTTAAAACTGTTTGAGTATATTGACCCAAAACTTTGCTTCATGTTTTGTATATATTGACCCAAAACTTTGCTTCATGTTTGTGTTAATGATGATGTAAATGTTGGGATTAGAAATGTCTAAATGGATCAACCATTATTTTATAAGGTTGGCATTAATTGAATATTAAAATTTGAGGATATAAAGTAGGTTATATTGGTGTATTGTTTTATTATATTCATAAAATAGTATCAATAAATGTACAGGCAAAAACTTAATACATTTTTTTTTTATATTCTAACCTCATCTCCAACTTGATTCTTAAGAGGTAAAGTATTGTCTATCTCTTCTCCTGCCATGTGTTTATTTTCTTTTCATAAAAGTTTAAGAATTTTTTTCACCTTTCTGTTTTCATTTTTTCTCTTATTTTTCTTTATCCCATTAGGTATTATCCTTTCTTTAAGTGATTGAATCTCTTCGTAGTTATAAGGTGGCCAAAATTTTGATCTCTTAATTAACTACAATACATTCTTACAAACCTTCATGAACCTTTCTCTTTTGTGATTAGCCATGGGCATTATCATTTGTTTGTTTCTTGACATTGAAAATCATATTAATGGCATAGGTGTATGGGTATCTATATAACTCTCATACCCTATAATTGTATGTGATCTCCCTCCCTAAGTGTACTATATGTGTATCATCTCCATCTACCATTTTATATGCCGCATCTCTATTTGTAATCACTCTCCATTTCTTTGGATATAGTTTGTCCTTGTTCTAACTTCACTAATATTTTGAGTACAATGTCATCTTTCCACCTTATTGCTTACTCCTTTAAATTTCAATGCCTCTTCATTATCATTATCATAACAGTCTCTTATACACTAATAATTAGAGATACCTAGTTGACAAAATCTAAGAGTTAACTGTTTCACTCATATTGTTAACCACAATTTGATGATTGGATTTAATACTCTGGAAAGTCCTACTCCAAGTTTTATTAGAATATTCAACTAGGTATTAAAACAACAGGTTCTAATTTATCTAATTTGATGAGAGCACCTATTATCAAATTCTTCTAGTGACTTGTCCCAAACACAGTTCCATAATTCTTGTCTCAAATATTTTCCCGTTTATTTTTCAACGTATTTTAATATGTATGCCTCACATATATCTTATGTCTAGTAGAAGGTAATATAAATTTTTTTTGCCTTTTTGAATGCCGAAGATTTTAAAATAACAATTATCAATATTTTATAATAGTAGAAGTTAAAAATATACAATTTATCATATTTTAAACCTTCTGCATATATAAAATCATGGATATTCGAGTCCTATCTCCTAAATTCAAATTTATGGCCAACTGCTGAATGAACCAAGTTCAATTTTTGGTGCTCTTTACCTTAACAACTGGTATGTAATAAGATACACGTCATGATTTCCATCAATTCATATGAAGCTTAAAAGTTGACCTTAGTGCATGGCCTTTAAGAAGTAACCATCCATACCAACTATGAGTTTTATCTTTTTTCACCCCTTTTCATGGCATCAACAGACGTGCAACTTTTTTTATATCGATTTATTGTCTTTTTGAGCCCAACTTAAATACAGGAATATGGATTCCTGTCCTTTAGTTATCTTATAGATTAGTATCTCTCACATCAACATTTGTAGCCAAACTAGTATTATTTTTTATAGCATTTTCAGCAACTTCATTGGTATATCTTTATCCATATTACCTTAAATATGCACATTATGCATACTTAAATTTTGATGCTAGTTGTCATGCCACCTCAACGTAGGTATTGCTACAAATGGCTTAAAGATAAATAAAATCACGATGATCCAACAATTTTATTAAGTTCAAAGCATTTCAATGGTACTCTAATTTCCTCACATCATCATATGGCTCATATATGAAATTATATACCATGCACTTGTATATTTATCTTATTCTACCCCGTTTTTAACGCCTCTTACAAATTAATGTAGTCTAAATTAATATTATAAAATTTTTGTTTTAGGACCTTTCTACTCTAAAATACCTCTTTGAATGAAGCGTCTACTGAATAGCTTAATACTGGCCTTCCTATCAACTTTCAACTTATAATAAATAGCAAATATCAAATAAAACCCAACTTGATCTTTTTTTAAAAAATAACAACTTAATTTTCCTACGTTATAATATTAAAAATTTCAAATGCACATGCATTCAAATAGTGAAATTCAAATCACAATTAAAGCAATGATTTTAACTAAGTGAAGTGATTTCTTAACGACAACCTTAACTAATCACTGTATTTTGAAGTCCCCCTAATATTCAACAACCAATCTTCTTAAAAACAGTCACGACTTCACTTTCCAAAAAAATAATAAAAAATTGGATGAGATGATTTGATTTCTTAAAACCTTTGTATGTATTGATATGATGTTATTTCCCGTCAAAAGTCAAAACGAATGGTAAGTAAAGTAAAGTTGGATGGCAGATAAACTCAGCATGATACAATAAAAATATTGACACATTACTAATTAAATTCAACATGATACAATAAAAAAATGTATTGACACGCTACTAATTAAATTGAATGATAGATAAATGCAATGTGATACGGAAAAATCAAGTATCTATATAATTAAATTCACCAATTAATATTTGATCAAGTCAAAGTAGATTAAAAAGGATGTAATGTGATACTTAATACCAAATGTAGGTTATAATGTTCATATATCTCCCTATTTATTATGCCTTCACTTAAATCATTTGGGAATGTTTTTCTTAGCGGCAAATCTCTTCTCTTTTAATTTCACCTTCATATAATAATCAATTTAGATAATATTTTAATGAACTAATTTAAGATATTTGAAATTATTTTTAACTAAGGAGAGTGAACTACCAACTTTTAAAGATAGGGGCCCCAGTTCGGCCTGAGCAAGGGCAGAAACAGCACATGTCTAAAGCCCACTCTTAATTTGCCCCTAATTTGTTTCATTTTGTTCTTTATGATAACTCAATTTTGACATTTATAAATAATAAGAAGAAATAAAATAAGACTTTTTTTTTTAAGTTTACCCAAGACCTATAAAACATTAATAACAAGTCCGAGACCCCCCCACCCAAGTAGATTTCTCCTTCAAATTTTGTCGCATGAAAATGGACTAAAGGTAATGGTTTCTTAGACATATATATATATATATATATTTATATATATAATAAGTCAATCCGTACGCAGAAGAATATTGAATTTGGAGACTAGAGACTGGAGTTTTGGGACTGCCTCAAACTCTTCTTCCTCCAAATTTGTCACCTGAAGAGTTGGATAAAGGCATTGAGAGAACGAGTAAATGTTGTCATGTTTGAAATACACTATATAATTTTTTTTTCTCTAGAGAGAATGATGATTTGCGCTAAAATTTGGAAAATTAAAGATTTGTGAAATTATTGTTCATCAATAGAGGGTAAGACTCAATATGATAAAATTTACTGATTTATTTTCTAAATTAAATTATGTAATAAAATTTAATAATAAAAAACTTTCAGAGCTTATTTTTAAATTGTTATTTAGTTTATTTAAGTCATAAAAATTACATTATAGATATATATTGTCCAACTGGGAAATCACTTAGATTAAATTGACCTTACTAAAATTTATAAAAATCTAGTTCTATTAAAATTTGGGAAACTATTAATTCCAATGATTAAAAAATCCAATGATTTGGCTAATTCAATCATAAAAATCTTAAACCGATCAACTTTTCAGTTCAATTTTTAACTTTCTAGTTTAATTTAATTTAAGAATTTTTGTTGTTAAAAATTGATAAGTTTTTTAATTAATCGGTAAATTTTCATAAATTAAAGAGTTCTTATAAACTAAAATAAATAAATAAATTTGTATTTAACATTATCTTTTAATTAAACTTCAAATTTTTGATAGGTAAGGGCAATCTTTTTCAATTATATTTCAAGTTATGTAATTTTATTCAATCCTTAGTTGATTTTATGACAATCTAATATTGGTTAAATATTTTAAACCTTAAACCTCTTGTCTTACCTGTTTAACTTATAATTCAATTTTTAAAATATTGATTAATAATTTTAAAATATAATTTAAAAGTTATACTTCTTGTGAAATATTTTACAAAGGGTAAAAGACATAGTTTTCCCCCTCTAATTTAAGAAATTTTTGGAAAAAATTCTCTAATCTTTAAAATTCTAGAAATAACTCATTCTAATTTTTAGTTTTTCCAAAAACACTATTCTCTTGTATTTTTATAAAAAAATAATAACGAAACATACGTACTATGGACATCAAATATAAACTAATCAAATATTACCAGTATGATAACCCAACTTAGTTTTTAAACCCAACTTGAACGAAATAAATTTAACTTAAAATAATAAAAATATTTTTATGGTAGATTTAATTATTTCGGTTTGAACTTAAGAGCTACGTTAAATTGTCAGATAAATAACATTTGATTGGTCTACGTTTGATGTTCATACTATATGTGTTTTGTCATTATTTTTATTTAAAAATTAAAAGAAAAGGTTTTCTAAAAAATGAAAATTAAAAGGATCTTTTTCTAGAATTTTTAAGATAAAGAAATTTTCTAAAATTTCTTAAACTACAAAAGAGATTTATGTTTTTTACTTTTTTACAAATTGAAATTTTGGCTACTAGGGCAAAAGTGCATTTTAAACATCAACATTTACAACAGAATATAACTTGAACCCTAATGTTTTGAAGCGTTCAAAATGAATCTTAACATTTTCAAAATGTTCAGAATATATCCTAAATGAATGAAAATTTTGATGAGATTAACTATCCATTAGTTAAATATCACATTAATGCTAATATGACAATGAGCCCTACTATTATATAATTAATTTTTTTAAATTAACCTCAAAGTGAGTCCCACAACTAAGTGACAGTGGAGCCATTGTTTATATATTTTAGAGAATGAATTTCACTTGCTATATAGTAATAGATCCCATATTTATACATTTTAGACAATAAATTTCACCAAATCTACTTTTCATACAAAAAATTAAAAATAATTGATGTGACATTTAACTAATGAAAATGTTTTTAAATTTTTTTAATCTAGGGTCTATTTTAAAGAAGGTCGCAAAATCTTCACTCACTTATATAAACAAGTCTCATAGGATGTATATATACAAAAGTGAGAAGGAAAACAACTTCCACCATAATATTGTGCCAATTACATAACCAATTATACAACAAAAATTCTATTTCACAACAAAAAGACATTATGCCAACTATATGTTGTATTGTGTTGCTGGATATTAGATAAAAACAAGGTTGTAATGGATAGGCACAATCTGTTGTAGATGAAAAACTTCCTCATAATTCTAATAACCCAACACTAGATTAACCAAATAGAAAGGAGAAAATTGAGTCATGCTCTAACAAATCTCCACCTTGAATCAAGTACCCGAAAAAGAACACAAATGGCTCTTTACTCAAATAACCCGAAGGCCTTAAACACGAACAATACTGACTAAGTTCAAAAAATGAAAGATGAACTTAGCCAACGGAAGTGGTTTAGTCAACATGTCAGCTGGATTATCCATAGTATGGATTTTCTCCACAACAACTTATATCTAGCAATAGTATCTCGAATAAAATGATGCTTCACATCTATGTGTTTAGTTCAAAGTGGTGCTTGTTACTCCTGGATAAATGCAGGGCACTCTAACTATCAAAAAACTAGAAGAACATCTTGATTCAAGCCAAGTTCAACAATTAGGCCATAAAACCAAATTGTTTCCTTGACATTTTTAGTAGCTGAAATATGTTCTGTTTTGGTAGTAAATAAGGGAGCGATATGCTGTAAAGAAGATTATTAGTTAAGTGATATGTTGTAAGGAAGAGTATTAGCTAATGGCTGAACCATAAAAGGTAGAAATATAAGATGACAAGGATCTCCTCTGGTCAAGATCACAACCAAAATCAGCATCCATATACCCAATCACTCCACCAGGATTAGCTTTACTCTTATCAAAAACTAAACAAATATTACCATTCCCTTTTAAATACCTTAGAATCCACTTGATACCATGTCAATATTCTTTACCAAGATTGTGCATAAAGCGGCCCATAATACTTACTATATAAGCCAAGTCAAATCAGGTACATACCATAGCATACACAAGACCCCCGATCGCATTACTATAAGGAAAAAAGGACATGCTTAATTTACCTTCATTTGTCTCAAGATATTGACGAGATGATAAATGGTAGTGAGTGGCTAATGGAATGGTGACAGGCTTATAATGGCTTATACTGAGCCTATCTAGCATCTTCAAAATATAACTCTTTTATGACAAGTGTAACTCTCTACTTTATGATCCCCACTTATCTCCCTTCTTAAAATCGTCCTTGCAGGACCTAAGTACTTCATATCAAATTCACTACTCATCTAGACCTTCAACTTGTTGACAAGATCAATGTTTAATGCAACAGTTAACATGTCATCAATATATAAAGGTAAATAGATAACTGGCCCGCCATGAATTTGCTGAAAGTAAACACAATAGTTATAATTGCTCCTAGAGGAGCCTTGCCCAATCATAAAAGCATCAAAACGTCAATACCATTGTCTAGGTGATTTCTTCAAAGCATAAAGGGACTTCTTTAACCGACAAACATGATGCTCTTTTCTGGGAACGACAAGGCCCTCAAGTTGTTGAATGTAAATCTCTTTATCAAAATTACAATAGAGACACAATTTTAACATCCAATTGTTCCAGCTCAAGGTCATATAAAGCAACTAGAGACAAGATAATTTGAATAGATGTGCAGCGAATGATAGGAGAGAAAACTTCATGAAAATCAACACCCTTTCTTTGGTCAAAACCACGAATTATGTATCTTGCCTTGTACCTTTTATTTTCAAACTAAAGACGCATTCCTTAACCTCATAAATCCACTTGCAGGTAATGAATCGCTTGACCTTAGGTAGTTTAACTAAATCCCATTTCTCATTCTTGTTAAGACTCTCAAACTATTCTCGTAACCAATCACTTATCAAAATCTACATTAGAGATGGCTTTGAAATAGCTCTTAGGTTCATCATAATCATTAGTCTCCTATGCGACTATCAAGGAGTATGTAACTAAATCGCAATTATAATTAGAAAACTTGGTAGGCATTTTTGACTATTTATGAGCATGATCTCTTGCTATAAATGGTTGATGTTGAGGTTGAGATTACTATGGTAGACTTATTTAAGCTGTCTCTTCTAGTTGATCTTTGCTAGATTGAGATGTGGAAGATGACACAATATCACCATCAAATGATTAGGCATTAATTTCAAACTCCACCTTTTCCTTGGTACCTTCAAGAACACTTGTAATAGAAAACGGAATGCAAGCATCTTTTCCAGAAGATAACAAAACATTTTCATTAAAGGTTTCATCTCTACTAAGTATAACTTTACAAACACCAGGGTCAGGACATCATAAGCGATAATCTTTAACATTAGAACCATAGTCTAAGAAAATGCACTTTTTAGCATTAGGAGATAACTTTCCTTCATTGATATGAATATAAGTAGGACAACAAAAAAATTTTAAATTAGAATAATCAATAGAGTTATTGATCCATACTTCCTGTGAAATTTTGCCATCAAGTGATCTATGAAGTAAACAATTCATTAAATAAGTTGCAGTAGAAATAACTTCAGCCCATAAATGATGTTGGTGTGATAGTCAAAAGTGGAGAGCATATATCGAGGTTTTTCTAGTAGTTTACAGTTCATCCTTTCTGCAACACCATTTTGTTGGGGTTTGCCAACTAAAGTCTTATGTCTAAAAATGCTCTCTTGTCTACAAAAAACTTCAAACTTATGTTCACAAAATTCAAGACCATTATTAGTGCAAAACTTTCTCCCCTTTTTGCCAATTTGGTTCTCTATTAAGATCTTCCACTCCTTAAAAGTGATGAAAACTTCATTCTTATGTTTTAAGAAATGAACTGGACTTTATGCAAAAATCATCAATTCTGGTCATGAGATACCATTTTCCTCCCAATAAGGAAACCTTGGAAGGACCCTAAAGATCGGAATAAATATAACCAAGCATGGCCTTGGTCCTATGAAGACCTACAGAAAAAAAAAGACTAACTTTCTTTTAATTTCCAAAAATATGACGTTCATAAAAATCAATATTAGTAGTGCTTTGGCCATCAACAAATCACTCTTGCTTAAAATTAACATGCCTTTATTACCTATGTGACCCAAATGTATGTACCAAAGTTTGGTTACATCAGAGTGAAGAGTAGAGGATACAACTACTATCGATCTGATAATGAGAACCTTGCAAAATATATAGACTACCACAACGAGTACCTTTCATCATCACAAGAGCTCCTTTAGTTACCTTTAAAACTCCACCTTAAGCGGGGTATTTACAACCAAAAGATTCTAGTGTATCGAGTAAGATGAATTCTTTAAAAAAATTGAGCACATGTTTACTTTAGTCAAGGTATGAATGATATCATCACATATGATAATCTTGACAATACCTTTAACGATAACCATGTACTGAGAATTATTACCCATGAAAATAAAGCCACCATCATCTGACTTATAGTTTGAAAACTAGTCCTTATAAGGACTCATATGTCACATATAGCTTGGATCCATTATCCAATCATTCTTCGACCTTTGCTTAATGTCAACAGCTAAAAGAACATCAACCACAAAATCCGTGTCAACAATTACTAGCCTTAGCATAATTTTCTTGCTACTTGCCTTTGACCTTCTCTTCTTTCTCATTTTTATTTTTCAACTTATAACACTCAAAAATTCATGCCCTTACTTCTTACAATAACGACATGTTTTACTCCAAAAATTTACCTTTAGATATTCTAACCTACTTTTCTGCTTATTCTTTCCTTTATTTTCCCTCTCATAGGGTCCTTCCCCTAATAATCAAACCTTCACCTTGAAGAACTAATGAAAATTCAGTTTCAAAAATTTCCTTAGACAACAAGTTTATTCTAACATCCTTAAAACACAATGCATCCAATTGCCATAAAAATGAATTCTTTAAAATGCCTATATGAAGGGGGAAGTGAGCAAATAAGCAAAATAAATGTATACACATCATCAATATTCCCAATAAGATTTTCAAGGTCAATTAAGATAGAATTGAACTCATCTAGGTAAGATTGGATAGAGGTACCTTTTTGCATTCGGATGGTGAAAAAAATGTTACTTAAGAGGAAGCTTATTAGCTAGGCTTTTTGTCATATAAAGTGATTCCAATTTCAATCATAACCTAGCCATCGTAGTTTTGTTAATCACCTCACGCAGAACTTCTCGAGAAAGGCATACTTGAATCACTAAAAGGGCTTTCTCATCAAGGTTCTCCCATTGTTCATCACTCATAATGTTTAGCTTCTTAGATTTTCCATTCAAGGCTTTCTTCAATCCATGTTGTGTAAGCACAACCTTTATCTAGACATGCCAAATAACGAAACCAATATTTCCCTCAAATTTCTCAACGTTGAACTTAGTAATAGTTGACATAATGAACTATTCCTTGATTGAGATTAATAAGGCTCTGAGACCAATTTGTTGGACCAACTTCGGTAGAGAATAAATGTAAAAACATAATCAAAGAGAGCCATAAACAAGAAAATGAGAAATTTATGGAAACACAAAAATTACATAGGAAACCCAAGTTCCAGGAGAAGAACCCATGGGGCAAATAACCAATTTCACTAGGTTCAAAAAAAGGAGTTACAAGATGTCTAGAAACTCTCACATGACTCTCTCTATGCTCTCAAGAAGGTTGAGAATTTTTCACTCACTTACGTAAACAAGTCTCTTAAGATGTATATATATAAAAGTAAGAAGGACAACAATGTTCAAAATAATATTATGCCAACTACATCCTGTATTATGCTATTGGATGTCAAATAAAAACAAGGCTACAATGGATAGACACAATTTGTTGTACAACAAATAAAAGACTTGCTCATAATCATAATAACCCAGTACAACAAATAAAAGACTTGCCTATAATCCTAATAACCCAGTACTACATTAACTAGAGAGCAGGGAGAGAATTAAGTCATACTCCAACATGTATAGTGAAAATGAGATGGAATTTTATAATTCTTAAAAGGTTAAGATTGCATCTATTATTCTTTTGTAAATTTTACTTTTCAATTCTTGAAAAAGCACTAGGGAAAGGTACAGATGCTTTGAGGGAAAAGTAGCAACATCTTAAAAACAAAAGCATATAATTATTGGGACATTATAATTATGCAGTTGGTAAAAGAACTTACAAAGTTGGGATCTACATGAAATTTATACCAAACTTGAGTGATTATTCTCATTAACAGATGGACCTTATCTTGTTTATAATCCTCATTCTGGCCTATAACTAAATCACTTGCTCTTTTTCTTTTCATTAAGAAGGCCTAGTCACTAGATAATGATACTAATGAGTATATATTCTTTGTCAAAACCATATTTCCATCATCAATGACCAATGAACGTATTTTCTTTGATTAATTTTTCCTACCACAAAGGTAGAAAGAGTAGTTGATAAAGAAAGGTACAAACTGGCAAAAAAAGAGGCAAATAAGACAATATTAGTTGCTAAAAGTAGAGCTTACGAAAATTTGTACCATAGATTGGTTGCTAAAAAGGGAGAAAAGGAAAATTTTAAATTGGTGAGAGTTGGGGAATATAAAATGAGAGACTTAGATCAACTTCGGTGTATAAGAGATGAAGTGGGACAGGTGCTCGTGGATAAAAATGTCATCAAGAGAAGATGACAGAGGTAATTCTATGACCTTTTAAATGAAGGCATAGAGGACAATATCTTTTTAGGAGACCTTATCAAGTCCGAGAGACTTTGTAACTTGTCTCATTACAAGCAGATCATAAAGGAAGAAATTAAAAAAAACTAAGAGAGAGATGAAGAGCAGAAGGGCAATAGGTCTGGGTGAGATACCCATAGAGATGTGAAAGACCCTAGGCATAGAGGGTCTTATTTGGCTTGTAAATTTTTTAATGAGATCCTTAATTACATAAAAAATTGTAACAATCATAGAGGCATCAAACTACTTAGTCACACCATGAAGTTGTAGGAGAATATAATTGAGAAGAGTGAGAAAGGCTACTCCTATCTGGGAGAACTAGCTTAGCTTCATGCCAGGAAAGCCTACGACAGAAACGTTACATCTCCTTAGAAGATTAATGGAATATTATAGGCAAAGACAAAAAAATCTGAACATGGTTTTTATTGATTTAGAGAACGCTTATGACATGATTCCTAGAAAAATCATGTGGAGATGTTTAGAGGTTAAGATAGTTACTATGACCTATGTACCGGTGATTAAAGATATGTATGAATGAATAATCATTCGAGTAAGGACGATAGGAGGAGATACTGAAAAAGTTTATATTGGTATTGAGCTAAACCAAGGCTCCACATTAAGCTTTTTTTTTGTTCTCAGTAGTAATGGATAAGCTCACCATGAATATTCAAAGAGATGTGCCTTAGTATATGTTGTTTATTGGTGTAATTTTCTTAGTACATGAGACAAGAGAAGGTCTCAATATCTAGCTAGAATATTGGTGAGATACGTTAGAGTCGAAGGGTTTTAAAGTGAGTAGGACTAAGACTAAATACTTAAAGTGTAACTTTTTGGGTCATAAGGTGGTTACCAATGTGGAAATAAAGATTGGATTAGAAGTTATACGACGGAAAGAGTGTTTTAAGTACCTAAAGTCTATCGTCCAAAAAAATAGAGAGATCGATGAAGATATAGTCCATCGTATTAGATTAGGATAACTTAAATGGAGAAGTACATCAGAAGTTTTATGTAACAAAAAGATACCTCTCAAGCTAAAAGATAAATTGTATCACTTAACGATTAAGCCAATCATGCTATATAGGGCGGAGTGTTAGCCCATTAAACAAATACATAATAATAAGTTTATAGTGATGGAGATGAGGATGCTCTGGTAGATGTGTAACCTTATCAGAAGAGATAAGATTGCAAATCTAATGGTAAGAGATAAATTAAAGGCGATTGGTATTAATGAAAAATTGAGAGACAGACAAGACTTAGGTGGTTCAGACATATTAAAAGGAGACATCTTGACATTCCAGTGAGAAGATGCGAGAAAATAATACTTAGAGACTGTAAGAGAAAAAAAGAAGGAAGTCCTAGAAAAACTAGGGAGAAGTGATAAAAAATGATAAGACTCGAATTGGACTTACTGAGGACATGGCGCGCAATAAGAAACTTTGACGTACTAAAATACGAATAAATGATCTCTTTTAAAGAAGTCGTTCACATTCTTTTAGATTTTTTAGACTATGTCGTTCGAGTTTAATATGTAGTACTTACTTCCTAGTTAGTTAAGTTAGTTTTCTACTTAACTTAATTACTTTCGTGACAAGGCCGGTTGAGTTACTCTTATATGTGATTTTTTTTCCGGTTTGTGTATTTATTTAATTATTTTATCTTTTATTATTAATCTTTAACATGTTCTATACATACATTTCTTTGTATTGCATTACCTATTTGTACTTTTGTCTTATTTATACATATTCATTTATAATTTTGTAGTATCTTCATGTTACATTTGCATGTGAGTTATATTGAAAATAACCTCTTTACTAAGAAGTAAAGGTAAGATTACGTATTATTGAACATCTTCAAATTACATATTTTAGCGAGACTTTTATTGAGTATTATTGTTATTATTATTATACTTTTTCCTTCCACTTTTATTGAGCATTATTGTTATTGTTATTATACTTTTTCCTTTCACCTCAATACAGAGGAAGATGTTTCTTTCTTTTTTTAACCCTTTATGCTCTTCTCTAGCACGTCACAGGTGGGTTGGTGCATTGAGTTGGATCACTATCCCGCCTCTTCGTTGACAAGCAGAAGAAAAATAAAAATTGTATGATAGAGCTTTTTCATGTGCATCATCTTATAAAAATGTTTATTTGATTGAGTTTCTAATTTTATATTTTTATTTCTTTGAATAAAAATATTTTAATTATTTAATATAATAAAATATAATCTTAAAATAATTAATATTTCCTAAATAATATTATGGAAGTGATTAAAATAAATTTAAATTTAAATTAATCCATTAATCTTCAATGCTTATTATTTGTTACTAAATAAAGATTATAAACAAGATGACGTCCATCCGTCAGTGAGATTAATACAATTAGGTGCAGGTGCAACCCCTTAGTTTTGCCTCTTCTTTTTCTTTTCTTAGTCTGAAATCAACAGTATGGAGCATAAGAGCAACCAACCAAATTCAGCTCTGTTTTCATGCTGCAATAGCTCACTTTAATTTCAAAAATAGAAGTCCGTTACAAATTGAATTTAAGGGGAAAACTGATGTTAGAGCTTTACATATTTGTACAGAAGGGTGTAATTTAAGGTTACAATTAACTTCCTTCCATCTAAAAGGTCCTAATGTGGAGCCACGGAGGTTGTATTCCATCCTTATTCTGACCATTCGAACTTCCCACCATTCTCTCCGTTTCTTTTAGCGACATTAACCAGATATCGCCTTACACATTTGCTACTCACTTCGAAAACAAACGCCATTCCCCTTATCTGTCAAGGTGTATGCTATTAGTTCAATGAACACGTCAACTACAATGAGAAATGACATGTAAGACGAAAGATACATCATGGGAAAGTAAAGAAAAGCTGCATACCTCAATCAAACTATTTGAACCAAGACTCGTGCTCTGTCCAGTGGCAACTTCTTTTCCATTCACATAAACAGGGTTTTTACCAACATTCTTCAAATGAAAAGAACCATCTCCTTCCATTCTTATAAGAGCCTAGCAGCAAGAAAAAAGCTACTCATTCTCATATACCACCGAAGAGTGAATCTCAAAGAGCTAGAAAAGGAATGTTTGATGCATAAGTTGTGAAGGGAGTAGCAAACAACATCCCCACCAGAAGCTACAATTCATATAACTCACCATCCATTGATCAACAAGCAAAGTATGTAGCAAGCCAAACCCAATTCAAAATATAACTGCATAACTACAAAAGCAATTTATCAACCCAAAAAGAAACTACTCCCACCTGCCTTCTTGATATTTTGTTCGCAGGGCCCTCTCTTCCTAGGTCAATGTCAACATTCATATCATCAGTTGCTCTGCCAATCATCACCTATAAAGTAGGCAAATACGATTGAATAAAAAGACGAGATCTCACACAACTGTTAACATTCCACCTATCGTAAATAGAACAGAGTTAGATATCAACCGAGTGGAGAGTGGAACTTGGACTTAACAAACCTCAGGTTCCTTTATGTAATGCTTCAAATGGTGACCATAGAATACAGCAAATGCACCTCGAGATGCAATGGATCTTTGCATAGATGATCGAGCACACTGTTCCAATCGTATTATAGTTCTTTTAGCATCCTCATTTTGATACCTGCAGACTGAAAATATCAAAAGGCTTAATGATTCATCCGCACAAAACCTAGACGGTAACAGGATTACAGCATTTTTTTGTGACAATTAGTTAAGCTACTCCTTTCAACTAGGTATGGCTGACATATTAGACCAAAAATACTTCAAGGTCAGTATATTATCTAGCACAAACAGTGAGTGGATTAAAAAATTAGTATGTTAATAGTATAATTCCTCAGTTTGAAGTCCATGTACAGAGAATTAAAACACTAGATGAGTTACCTTCAGTATTAATGAATGAATCTGGTTCATCCTGGCATAAATCCATTTCAAGTATCTGAAAAGGAATGATAAATAATTGTAAGAGAACATATCAAGATGGCGAGTCAAGACAAATAATAAATATAAGGGCCCTAATTAACAGAAACATAGAATTACCATGGCCTCAATATCAGAATAAGAAGGAACATCGTCATCACTTCCAGATTCTTCATGATTTGATGTCAAGTGGTCCACGGTTGGTGTTGAAAAAGAATTTATGAGGGAACTTGAATTCAAATGTAGTGGCGCATTTACGGTCTTACAAACATGCACCAGCTCCTTCGACATTCCACCCACGGCAGAATTTGGAGTAGCCTTATCTGATTGAAATTCACTTGGGTCGCCAGGGGTGTTATTAATCTGTCTAGGACTGGTCACAGGTAATATATCTAGTCTCACCAGCTGGGGTATCCTTACAGATTTTGCAGGGTTTTCATCCTTCTGGATGAGTTCTCCTCTGTCATCATTTTCATCAGCAAGAAGCCAGGTCAAGTAATCAGCCCCCTTAGAAGCGGCTATGACTCCAGATGAAGTGGTTTCTTTAGATATGAAAACATCATCATTACATGGAATTTCAGAATCTTCAGTGTTTAAAATGCATTCCACCTCTCCATCCATGTACTCAGCAAACCGAGTAATTGGTGATGGTGTAGATAGAAGGGGATTTCTTAATCCATTGTCAGAGGTTGAGCCTTCCCCCACAACCCCCAATTCTGCAGCAAAAGTGCTACTAGGAATTCTGATGTCTAAATTTGAAATCGATTTCTTTTGTCTTTTAGCATTAGATACATCATCATGGAGATCACTCTGAGGGCTTACCAAAACTGAACTGAGGCTAGTGTTGCAAGATTTATCAACTGGGTTTTTCCTGTCTGCTTCTTCAAAGATCAACTCATCTTCATTTGAAAAGTTCAAGAGTGACTCTGAAAGATCTGCATAGTCACTTTCTGATATTGCGTTCAAATAATTAAGTCCATCACCATTGTGTCTAACCTCCAACACTGCTTCCGAGGGGACAGAGTCTATTTTTGTCACACATAATCTGTCAGGACCTGTCAATGCGTTATCATCATGGCCTCTATCTTCATAAGAAGTTGGTAATCCTACAGCATGCTCAGTATAGCATTCTGTCCTTCCAAATCCAAAAGGATCTCGATCATGATCATCTAAAATGCAACTTGCACCAGGTGGTTGACTATTAAATGCCAAACTCTCCCCACGACAAGAACCGCCATCGCGCATGCGATCATTAGCATCTGATGTACCAAGAAAACCAACGTCAGCAGACTTAAGTGATCGCATACAAGTTTTCTTCCTCATCGCATAATAAAGTCGTCTAATACTTTCAACCTTTCTTTTAACGGAGCTCTCGGGACTTTCTTTAAGACCTCCCGGCCTACTAATTTTTGACGAAGTATTGGGCCCAGAAACTTCAAACTCCACCATTCTCGCAGAAGCTTCAGCTGCAATATCAGTGTCATAAAGGAGAGAATACCAACGATCACGCAATTCTCTAACGGTGAACTTGCGAGAGAACTGCACCGCACCTTTGGCAAGTGCTTCCAAAGAAGCACCAGCCTGAAATTCACAATACAAAACGAACATCATTAAAGGAAACATAGAGATAACGCTTTTTACTGAAGAACGTTACATTTCGAGTAAAAATAAAAATAAAAAGGCATGCGAAAATGTAGAAAATTACCCATTCAACTGGGTAAGAAACCTCAGAAACAAGCATAGAGCACAACGAAATTGGGATTAACATGCATTTTCAGCAACAAAAGCTACAAAGAACAAATTGACCGCCATCATATCAGAAAATTCCATCAGGGGTAAAGTTTAAATCTACAGAATAACATATGAAAAAGAAAGACCTAGACGAGAATTCCAAGGAATTGTGATAGGAAACCAAATGAAACTGACTACAGATGTCAGATGGAATTGGTAAACAGAAAATTCGAAATTTATATTAGCAAAGGAGAGGCTACCTCAACAGCGTTCTTTAACAAGAAGTCATCTTCAGGGATCCAAGAATGAACAGAAGAAGTAGTAGCCAAAGCCGCCATTTTTGCAGTGTAATTCAACAGAAGCGCATTAACATCGCAAGTGGTTATTAAGAAACTGTGGGGATTATAAGTAATTTTTGCGTTTTTTTAATGGAAATTGAAGGGGAGAGGGAGAGAATTGCCCTGAATTTGGAGAGTGGTGAAGATACAGTCTCTGCTCGTGGAGCTGTGAAAAACGCAGGTAACGCCTCCGTGAATATCCGTTAGCATATTACGTTAATCAGACGGTGTAGAGATGAAACGGCGTTTATTGGAATGCATACAAATTTTCTCCTTTTTTTTTTAATGCATAAAAAAAATATAAAAAAAAAAAAATCCATTCTTTCGCTTAGGTTCAGATTCCACAATTCATTGCCATTTTCTCTCCTCTCTTTCCCTTGAGGATTAGTTTGGTTCGCAATGGCCAATATGGTTATATTTTCACATGTATTGTTAAAATTAGTTGAGAACTGTAATTTCTTTTTAAATTCTTGACAGTTGTAATTTGCAGAAACTCGACCTTTGATTGATTACTTGTAGGCCTCGACATTCCATCAGATATTAATTAATTAAAATATTTTTTATTTATTATGACTTTTTACTTCATGCTTTCATAAGTAGAAAATTAGATACAATATAATATTTGATAATTGTTAGCTTAGTTTTAACAACAACAAGCCAATATTAATCTTGCTGACACGAGAAATCTGAGAAGGTCCAATAATAAATAACCTTATATATAATTAATAGAAAAGTTATTTTTAAATAATATTAACTTAATTTATAAATTAATATTGTCGCTCTTACGTTGAATCACTAGAAATTACTTATAATTAAAATTTAAAATAGTATTTAATTTATTTTGAAATTTGAACCTTTTCAATCAACCTAGCTTTTTTCTTGGTTCATAAAGATAATATATAGTGTTATCCTTTTTTAATATGCTGAATATGAGGGAAATCAACTCTAATAGATAAATTTATTTTCACAATTTCAGTCCAATCGAGGACATTAATTGGACAATCCAAGCCACGGTATTGTTCGAGATAGGATATGTAGAAGTAGAACACATTTGAATGGAGTTGATAGGCCGTGCTAGTCAAGCAAGACGGAACTGGGGCCGGAAAGCTCCGTCATGGAAGTGGTGGAGTCCCAAAGCATAAAGTTAACCAGAGCAAAGGTAGATTCATCCCTTTCGGAGTCGCAAAGCATAAAGTTTGCCAGAGCTCCTGCCCATCCTATGGTTCTCCAATATTTCACATTAAAGATTGTCATTTTATTTCCTTTAATTCCGCAAGAGCTAACAGTAAAAAAATTATATTTTATATTATATATTTTAAGATACTTAATTAAATTATACTGATTACCAATTAAAGATAATATTAATTTTTAAGGTGATAATGAAATTTGATGGACCAAAATTCAATCCTAAATCATACACATAAACATTAGCCAAGACATAATTATCTTAGTTTTTGTATTTATCATGAAGCACCTTGAGATTTAGTCCATTTTTAAAGTACTGCAATAACAACTTAACAATAGTCTCGCCAAATGTGGTATCTAAGATATTTAGAAGTACACATTATTTTTTTTGGTAATTAGAAGTACACATTATTATTCTTAACTAATAGAGAGGTTATTTTTAATAGATTTATATGAAAAAATATAATATAATAAAAATATAATAAAATATACATATTAGAATAATAAATTAAAAAATTACGTGCAAATAAAATAAATACATAACAAAGTTAAGAATAAAAAGGATAAAAATAAGTAAATGAATACACAAATTTGAAAGAAAACAAGTAAATAAATAAAACAAACAAGTCATTAAAAGAAAATAATTAGGCTAAGGAAATGCTTAAATTAAATAACTAAGGGGGAAGAACTACACATTAAAAGATTAGGCTAAATACAAAAAAAATGATTCAAATGAAAATATTTAAAAGACTTATGAAAAAATAAAGACCTATCTATGTGAAATCCTTTGCTCGGATCCTAATACGCTAAAGTTTTCTATTAAAAATCACGTTTTCAGTAAGTTTCAGCAAAGCCATATCATTTTTTATATCTTCCCTTAGTTCTTCTTAAACCTTCCTTTTCTTCTCTTATAGTTGTTAAGTCCAATTTTCTAACAGCTTCTTACTAGAGCGTTAAGATGTCTCATCTTAACATGTTTAAACTTCCTAAATCTTGTCTCTCTTAAATTTTCATTAATATTAATCACCTTAAAACTACTCTTGATATTAATTTTGATTTAAATTACGAGCGAAACTCTTTTATAAACATACTTTTTAGATTTGAACATTATATTTTCTATTTAAAGTAAAACTTGTCTATCAACGCACTAACTTATTTTAATTATAAACTTAATTGTGTTATATAATTAATAAGAAAAACAATTAATAACTACAATAACATATAATTGATAAAAGTTACAATATGACTTTTGTAAAATTGAAAAATAATATTTGAAAATTAAAAAATTGAATCTTTAAAATAATCATGAATTCTCTAAATCAATTTATATAACTATAATTATCCAATCTAATGAATACAAATTCTTATGAATTCTTTTAGTGATAATACTAAGTTTCTAAACATACAGGAAGATAAGGAGGTTGTATATGTGGTATAGCCCATTTTCTTGCACCCCATTAACTTCAGATTCAGAGAAGATTTTGAAAAGAACATGATTTTCCTCTAAAATCATAATCTCTTGGAGACCCCTGCCTTTCCATATCTTGTAAGCCCATGTATTCACTACTGGGAATAAGGGTCTTTTGTTAATAAAGAAACTAACTAGTGTAAAACTCCAATTCTTAGCTCCCTCTTTGGGTATCTTGATGTTAGTGTAATAGATATTAGATGAGTTTTCCAACTTAACATGTTTTGTCTTGGATTTGCTTGCGAGAAGGTAGGTTCATAAGGGTTGCCTTGATTGGATCCATCCATCTTCACTTTCTTTTCCCAAGAGGGTAAACTATTCTAGCAACCTTGCAACTTATGTAACCTCCTCCATTCTTAACGTGGTCACAAGTTAGGCACTTAACCATTGACTTTTGAACTCACAAATTTCTTAGTGGAAGACAATATTTGATGTGTTTCGTCTCCTATATTTAATACTTTTAAGCCTCACCTGCACCATTATTAGTAGGCTTGATAATTCTAGCTCGGTTTAGTTTAATTCGAAGTCGACAGGTCAAGTTTAAGTTGCTTGTGTTTAGACCGAGTTTGGGCTTGAAAGACCGACTTGAAACTTAATCTAAATAACTTAAACTACTTGAATGATATCATTTTAGGAAATTAAATTTAAAAAATGTAGTTATAGGACAATTGGAGCAAGTTTAGGCTCTTATTCAAGCCTTTTAACTTGAATCAAGTCAATCTATTATCATCCCTAATTATATAGCAATGTGGCAAATTGAATATGCAAAAATTTAAAAGTTTTCAATAAGTTGTCTTTAATGCTTGCTTCCAAGTTCTTACCACCAACCTCAGCAAGACACAATTTCATAACGTTCATTAGTTATTCAAAATATGTTCAGTGGAATCATTTATATGATTCAAAGTCAATTTGTGTCATTAATTCTTATTCCCCTAATGATCTATAATTATATATCATTGCTAATGGTAGGGATGTCAAAAAAGGCCCGGCCTGGCTTGACCTGACCCGATTTTGGCCCGAGTTGACCGAGCTATGGGTTGAGATTGGGTGGGCCACAGGTCAGGTTGTTACTTAAAAAATGACGACATTTTTGACGTTTTTCTTCAATATATATATATATATATGGTGGGTCGGGCCACAGGCCGAACCATCCTAGCCTGTAGGGCCATCGGGTCAGGCCTAACCCGATGCATTGACATCTCTAACTAATGACGGTCATATAATGATTAGGCTATTTGTAACTCTCTCTTTTATCAATAGAATTTTTTAATTAAATTATTCCTCCTAATCCTCATTCAATTTTTTTAGTATGTAACATTATGTTGAATTTAACTTTTGATTACTTTAAACTTTAAAGAAATTAAAAAGGAAACTGAAAAATTATTAATTAGTAATTTATTTATTATCGGTTCATCATATAAAATAGGCATGCTTGAATTTTTTATTTGAATAAATATTTTATTTTTACTTGCTCTTATAATTTTATTTCTTATTTATTATATATAAGTTTTATAGCGATTCAATACAAGTTAAAGCTTTAAACTTTAAATCTTTCTTTTGACCGATTTGATGTCTGCTTTGGTTTTTAAAATATTGAAAAAAGTAGTTCTATTGATCAAATTTGTCTTGTCCATATTGATCTTTTGGCTGATTGAGTTTCTGAAGAACTGAGTCTGATAAATAAGAGTGACTTGGAAGATAATCATGGAAAGAAAAGTATTAAAATATCTTTTGGTATAATAAATTTGAATGATAGTAATGATAAAGCTCATCTCAATTATGAGAAACTTTGTACCAAATAAGATCAATGAGATTTCAGTGGATATTCAACTTAATGAAATTATAGGTTTTTATTTATTCTCTTTTTTTTAATTTTACTTAGATTTCATGTATATGTGAAATCTACATGTGCAATATAAATATAATTATAAATATTTTTGTTTCAGATTTCATTTCTAGTTAATTGTTTCTTTAGCGCGAACTCTTGTTGTAATATTTAAAGAGTCATAGATCTTTATTATTCTTTTTATTTGATATTTTGATGTAATTATTATTTATTATATGATAAAATTATAACATTGTAGGTAATTTGTATTATCCTTAATTTTATATTTATATGATTATTAAATGATCTTTTTATATTAATCGTGGTTATTCTTTACATGTAAAAATATGTAAAAAGTAATATTAATAGAAATAAATAAAATGTTATTATTTCAAATTTCTATTATTATAATTTTTTAGACATGATAATGTAAAATTATAAATTATATAGTGCAATATATTGAAAAATTATTTTACAATTTTAAAAAGTTTAAAAACTATTTATAATTTTATAATACTTGATATTGATCGATATTAATACAATTCCGTGTTAGAATCAAATCCAACTAGTTAGATATTTATAACAATGATGCGTACAACATATTAATCAATTGAATATTCATTAAAAATTTAAAATAGACTGCTCGAATATCGGTGAAGTATTTAATTTAAGTACTGAGAACAAAACTTTGAGTTCTAGACCGCATTGACAATTTACATTCTCAGACAGTTAGTAATTAGTCGTACTTGTAGCGCGACGAAGATATGATTAGTGTAGAAACTTATCCAATCCTATAAAGGCATGACCAGTTCGACACCAACTCTCAACCATAAAGCCATAAGCATGTGAGCTTCGTGGATAGCAATAAAGTTAGCTCAGTACAATTTGTCAACAACTTGGAGACAATTTGCTTAGTTACTGCTGAATTTGACGGTGAATCAATTTGCTGAAGCTACTCCAAGACAAGGGAGTTAGTTGCGAGCTTTTAATGCAAAAAAACTGGTTGGCCGCTGAGAATTAATTGTGAGCTTTAAATGCAGACATGGTTCCCCACCTTCTTGGTGTGCTTGAAAGACAAGCATTTAGGTGAAATAATTTACCATCGAATAGGTTTAGCAGGCTGAGAGGGAAATGGAGCGCCTGGAAAACAGTTTGTGTGAGCTGAGACAAACTTTTAGAAGTGGAAAGACTAGAGGTGTTGGTTGGAGGAAAGCACAGCTTAGAGCTCTTATTGACCTTGTTAAAGAAAATGAAGAGAGAATGTTTAAGTCACTTTATGAGGATCTGGGAAAGCACCCAGTAGAAGCTTACAGGGACGAGGTAAGTTTTCTGGGTGTTCTTATCTCTGTTGGAAGTTGTTCTGAAACCTGTAGGGCATAGAGGCAGATGATTCAAATATGGGCTTATTCTCCTTTTTATTCACTAAACCCTCCAGACTTCATCTTGATTAATTGAACATTCACCAACTTTGAGTATCTTATCTTTACGTGATTTTCAGACTCGAATGGTTCATCCTATATTTGCAGGTAGGGGTGATCGAAAAATCAGCCAGTTACTGTTTGAACCACGTGGAGAAATGGATGGCCCCTAAAAAGGTTTGTTTTGTTTTTCTTTTATTAAAATCATTTTTTAACATTAACTTTTATTAAAGAAATTTTAAATATTTTGAAGTGTTTAAATTAAATTTTTATATTTTTTAAACGTTCAAAACATAATTTAATTGGATGAAAAATTTAACAAAACATAATTTTCTAATAATTATTGATGTGATACTATTTTTAAAAATAAAATTTAGGGTGTAAATAAATATCAGATCAGATCTACTTTTTTATTAATTTAAAAACTAATTATGTAATAGTAAAATCTATTTTTATTTAAAATATAAAAATAATATGAATTTAAAAGCGTTAAAATTTAATTTAAACAATTGAAAATTGAAGTTTTCTTTTTCCTGTTCTGTTTCCGCACACAGAGAAGCAAACAAGTAAGAAACTGAAGCTGACGTATTTTGTGTTGAAACTCTCAGATCTTTTCGAAAGATGAATAGCCTCAAGGGCTTGTCTCAATTCCGTAAATTAGAACGGCAATGATAGACTTGAAATTCTTCTGTAGCTGATCACGACATAAATTAAGCAGAGGGAAGAGTTTTTTTTTTTTTTTTTTTTGGTGTTTAAGGTGATTTCTTAATTATTTCGAGCAGGGTAGATTACCACTGCTTTTCTTCCCAACAAGTGGAGAAGTGGTGTCTGAACCTCTCGGTGTAGTTCTTGTAATGGCATCCTGGAACTTCCCCTTGTGTGAGTGAATCAATTCTCTGACAATTAACTATGATAATTTTACTACTTTTTATCTATTGAAACGGAGTTGAAGGGAACTTCCTTGTTATGAAGAGCAAGCAAATACCTACAATTCCTAGTTTACTATGGCCTTTGTCTTTGTGGGTGGCAAATTCGCTTATACGACATGCCTTAGTTATTGAATAGAAGTGGGTGGTGCTTTTTCACACCCCTTTTCTTACATGTATAACCACATTCAAGTAAATCTTCCACCAGTTAGCCTTGAATTTAGCAAAACTACTCATCAGATAGTGTGGTAAAAGATGGACAGTTCTCTACTATTTGTTCCATCTCAGTTCCGGACCATAGTTCTCTTCGCTAGGTTTGTGATACATATGTGTAGAATTTAATTGCAGTGGTTCATTAGAGTAGAACCAAAAATGATTGTAAATAGAAGCTGCATTGAGTGTGATAATCTTCTTTTCTGCAGCACTGTCATTGGATCCATTGATAGGAGCTATCGCAGCTGGAAATACTGTGGTCCTAAAACCGTCAGAGGTTGCGCCGGCATGCGCTTCTTTTCTTGCTGATACTATCCCAAAGTACTTGGATTCCAAGGCTATAAAAATCATTGAGGGTGGACCAGAAGTCTGCCAACAACTACTGCAGCATAAATGGGACAAGATATTCTTCACTGGTATTACCTCATACTTTTTAAGAATAGATGCTATTGCACTTCTCACAGGCAAAAACCCAAACCCCCAACTAGGTGTCTACTCTAGTCTTCTAACGGTAGACTTGCTCTTAATTTATGTATCCTCAGGGAGCCAACGTGTTGGACGCATTGTCATGAGCGCAGCGTCCGAGCATTTAACACCTGTTACCCTTGAGTTGGGAGGAAAATGTCCTGCTATACTGGACCTTAACTCGATCACCGATCCAGCCGATATGAAGGTTACATAGATTAGCAAACTGTAAATTCTTTGGTGATCATGCATTTCAAACCAATAATTGACTTGTTTTACCTTTTACATGTGTTGGATTCAAAGACAGCAGCTAAACGAATAGTTGGAGGGAAATGGGGGGCATGCAATGGGCAGGCATGTATCGCCGTGGATTATGTCATTGTGGAAGAAAAGTCTGCTACCATTCTGGTAACGACAATTCTTTTCCAGGGTGGGTAGACTCATATTGGCTAGTTCAGTTTGAAAGAGTTATCTTTATCTTTCAGACAGATTTACTAAAGAAGATCCTAAAACGTTTCTACGGAGGAAACCCGAAAGAATCAAATAGCATTAGTAAAATCATAAACAAGAGCAACTTTGATCGCTTACACAGTCTTCTTAGCCATCCTCTTGTTAATGCTTCCATTGTTCATGGTGGATCTGTGGATGAATATAACATGTAAGCTTGTATTCTTTTTCCTTTAGGTAAAGCCTGGTCAGTTTTCCAACAATACAAAAGAAACTTGCTTATCATGATCAAAATTTGCAGGTTTATTGAGCCCACAATCTTGCTAAACCCTCCGCTTGATTCTGAGCTCATGACAGAAGAGATCTTTGGTCCCCTGCTTCCTGTCGTCACTGTAAGACCCGAACACTCCGGAGCTTTTTCCTACTTTCAGGTTCCCATCGAACTTCTGCTTTTCTTCTTCTAATCAACAGGTAACCAATGCCTATGCAGTTGAATAAAATTCAAGAAAGCATAGAATTTTTGAACTCAAGGCCAAAACCACTGATCATCTATGCTTTCACTAAAGATGAATCATTCAAGAGACAGATTTTAACAGAAACATCCTCAGGAAGTGTGACTTTCAATGACACAATGGTTCAGGTAACACGAATTGATTCCACTATTTAGAGTTTCATCAGAAAAACTGATCCATTCCATAGTAACTTTTTGGTTTGAACTGCAGTTTCTGTGTGATGAACTTCCATTCGGAGGTGTTGGTCACAGCGGCATCGGTAGGTACCATGGAAAGTATTCTTTTGATACATTCAGCCATGAGAAGGCTGTGATGCAAAGGGCATTCTATCCTGAGCTTGAGCCAAGGTACCCTCCCTGGAACAGTTTCAAGTATCGGTTCATCAGATTGGCCTACCACTACAATTACATTGGACTAGTCCTGCTTCTGCTTGGACTGAAAAAGTAGCAGCAGTTGGAGCTCCATCAATCATTGTAGCTATGGAAAAATGAGATTATATATGGTGTTTTTCTTTTAAGTACTTAGAAATAATATGCAACTCCTAGAATATGAAAGCATATAATAAGTCGTTTTAGGTTTGATAAGTTTTTTTATATTATTATCTTGTCCTTCATTTATGACAATTGCATCCGTATTATATAAAATAAGATAAAAAGGCACAAACATTCGTTAAAATTTAAGAAAACTAAAAGAGAATTCTCTAATTTTCAAATTTTTCTTTTCTTAAAATTTGCTTAACAATAATAACAAAACAAATATGATACAAATATCATACGCAAATTAGTCAAATATCCCAAACATAATAGCACAACTCAACTCTTTAATATGATTTGAACTAATCATATTTAACTTAAATTAATAATTTAAAATAATTACAATAAATTATTAATTTGTAATAAAATATAAAATACCAAGCTACCACCCCTTTGAATGCATTAATATTTGTGAAATCATATGAAAGTTCTCACTCTAACACTAGGAAGATCGCATAGGTCTCTCTCTTAAGCAACTTATTCAACCCTTGCCATATAAGTCATTATCCAATCACAAGCAAACTCTTTCGAATTTTCCATAAGTAAATTTAAATTAGGTTTAAATGCTGACATGAATAAATTCACATTAGGATCAATCAAAGGTAATTCTGAAAATTACACCTCAAATCATAAAATGAATTTGAATTAATTCATGTAAAATAACCACTAGACTTTTCCTTATTTAAACATCAGAGAGTATTTAGCTACGAAGCATGCTTAAAACAAAAAAAAATCGAAAGAAAAAAATAAAGAAATTATAATAGGAATAAACCTAAATGAAATCTTGATTTTTGTCATTAGTTTGATCTGTTAGGATAATGTCTAGGCATGGATTTCTTATAATTAAAAAATTAGAATTGACTTTTTGAAGGTTTTGGAGTCTCCCAATAGTTAATCCTAACTTTTGGCGAGAAAAAGATATCTCATATGTGCGTTTTCTCCGATCATCAGTTAAAGACCTTTTAAAATTAGAAATTTCTCACTTAAATATGTCAGGTAAGCCGCTGTTTCAGATAGCTACTAGCTCTACTATTTAACTTTAACCTTTTTAACTTGGTGAAAGCTAATACAGTGAATTTAATTATGCTCACTTGTTCCCATTTTTTTGAATGTATTTTATATTTATTTATTTATTCAGTGGGCTACTAATGATCTTCTAACTCAAAGATATGATTAAATTATATAAAAAAATCATAATGCAAATTAAGTATCATTTTTCATAATTGTTAAAGCAAATCAAAACTAAATTAGATATTAATGCTCATAACTATTTGCCTAAACTAATCAAATTATAAATCAACCAAACTTATAATGTATCATTTTGATCAATCTTCGTTCACTTTTAAAATTTTTTCTAAACTTTTCATATTTATCTAATTACAACAAAACTGACAAGTAAAATAGGGCTTGTAAATAACCAATTCCATCCTCAACCTTGAGTTGTATATTTTACTCAATATAAACTATAAGGAATGAAACAAAGATTAAGGACAATAAATATAAAAGGAGAAAAACAAGAAAAATAGAAATTCATCTGGCTCCTGCTTGTCATTTGCTATCCGAGGTAATTTTGATTAACATCTGGAGATTATTAATTTATACCTTATAGATGCAACTAAAGCAAACTCAAAAGCAAGAAAATACACAAGTAACTTTAAGCTAAACACAATAACATAACAAAAGTAACAATGCAGTTAAGGATCAAAAAAGAAAGAAAATAATCCTTATAATTTAGAAAGCTTAAAAGAAATAAATGAAAAAAGGAGCTCAATCACCATCATGCTTGTCATCATCATCATCATCATCCTTTACCATCGTCCAAGACTTTGGAGGCAACTTAGAGTATTCCAAATACTAGAAGCAAGTGGATAATTGTTGCTCCATCTTTCCTAAGTACATGTGTAACTTGTGTAGAGTATAGTTTTGACTGTTATCTATCTTTACACAGTGGTCGGTCCTATCAATCCTTTCCCACGTCAGTTATTGTGGTAAAGGCTTGACATATTCTTACTCCATCATCTCTTCTTTTTTAGGTGCATTAATCATTTATTAGTTTGCGCTCCACTTTCTTTTTATCCTCTCCTCTAGCTATAGGGGCCTCAACTCGCTCTCTACCTAGCTACTAAAACATATATATTGTTGATCTTCCTAATTAATATCATATGCCTCATCATTTAAAGTTATAAATCTAAGCTTGAAATTAGAGACTAAGCGAAAATGCTTAAGATTGTAGGAACCCTCCAAAAAGATGAGATTGATCCCTGGCTTTCAATAATATAGATTTGGAGGAGAAAAAGTTATTGATCTTGGCGAGAATAAAGGGTAATGTCAAAAACTTGATGGGATTGATAGGAAACTCGATTTTGTTAGAGGGTATGTAAAGAAATTGAGAGAGATTTAAAGAGAGAGACAAAAATGGGGGACTGGCATAATCTTATATATTTTTAAATTTTTTCAACATGATCTACAAAAAGGTTATGGTGTAGATCACGGATTATTCTAAGTAAAAAAAATTTAGGACATAGTATGGGATATGAGCATGACTCAAACTATAGATCCTTTTTATAAAAATGTTTCTCATAATATGATTTGCTGTGTGGGCATGGTCAAGGTTGTAGATCTTACTGTCTTTAACTTCTTTACGCCATGAATCCTCATATATCTCTAAATATAGAGACACAGTATGGGATACAAATATATCATATTTTATAAATCTTTTTAAAAAAACTTGCTTTAATACATTTTGGGATATGCGTATATCCCAAGTCGTATTCAACAATTTGATTCAATATATACTCGATTGTGAGCTCCTCACAGGCCTTTTTCTTATGTTTAATCTCTAAAACTCTTCAAAGTTTCTCCTTAAGCTTATTTATTTCTTCCTTTATTTCCATAACTACAAAAACAAAAATATGAAAAACCTAAAATAGAAAATAGAAAACATAAACAACTATAACAAAAATATAAACCTAAAGCAATCTAATAAAAATAACTCCTTATCAAATGTAAAACAAATATTCAAATTATTGGTCCATAATTTCAAAAACTAAAAAAAAAAATCTTAAATTTATGGTTGAGTTATCTTCTATTAAGCACTTCTTTATAAGCCTTTTAAATGAACTCTTATCTTAAGCTTGATTAATTTTTAGAGCAATATGGTTGCTCCATTCTTCACGATGATAAGAAAAGTGTTAATTAGAGGTTCCTCACTCTCAGCTTAACCTTTTATTTAACTTCATTCTCACTTTTCTTGGCACTTTAACTTCATTCCTAATGATTTTATATAGGATATTTAAACAGTTAGCTTGTCCTAAGTCTTTAATAAACTTAAATGACATTTCATCTTTGGGAAATAAGAGTTCTTCATCTCTGATCCTAAGTATAGTTTACCTTTTAGTAATACTAATTAATGTTTTACTAGTAGGAAAATATTTTTCAAGAAAAGATCTAAGCAATTTTGCTCATTTATTTATAGATCTAGGAGGCAAATAATATAACCAATGTTTAGCAAAATTATGCAATGAAAATGGAAAAGCATGTAATTTCACTTGTTCATCATCAATTCCTTCAGGTTTTATGGTAGAACAAACAACAAAAAAATTATTTTAAATTTCTATGAGGATCCTCAACTGCACGTCCATAAAATTTATACAATAAATTTAAAAAATCTGAATTTAGCTTTAAGGGTCTTTCCAAAACTAGGAAGACAATACATAAAGGTTGATCTTTTAAGTTTGGTTCTGAAAGTTGCTTCAAGGTAGTTGTGACCATTTTTATCCTTTTGTCTTCCTTTTCTAATTTGATTTACATTTCAGTCTCTTTTCCATCTCTTAATTTCATAAAAATCACCTTCTCTCTTCTTAACCTTTTTTTGAAACAAAAGAAATGTTAGTTATTATTCAAAAATAAATAAATAAACTAGGCAAATAAAACTTTCCCCAATAATGGCACCAAAATTTGATACGTGTCGTTAGGCATATATAAATCAAATCTTTATTTTAATTTTGAATTTTTTTAATCAATTTAGTGTATGGCAAATAAGAGTCGATTCCACTAGGAAAGTTAATTTACTAATTTAGTTAATTTACTTTTAATTAAAAAGTTTCCAACGAATCAATCTATTAATTTTTAAAAAAGAGATATTTGCATCCTAATAATTTCGCTCATATGAAAGAAATTTATTAACAAAATATAAACATCATCAACGCTCATGTAATGGCCTATTTGACCACATTAGTAAGGTACAACATCCCACATTTTTTAAAAAATCATTCAACCAATATTCTAAAAGTTGAAAAATTATTTTATAACTCAATAAAAATTAATGTAGAACTCAAAATAGCCAGCATTAATCATAAAGTATGAAATATGAAATTTCCTTACTATAACATAAAAACTATGATCTAATTTAATTAACACTTGAATTATTAATTCACCATTTAAATGCTAGCAAATTCTGTTATATCATACATGGAATCTAAAAACTTAGAATAAAAAACATGAAAACTAAAAATAACAACTTCTAAATTACTTCGAAACTCAATCCACTGTAGTTAGATAGTTTACAAATTAAGTAATCTATAGGACAAGTCAAATCATAGGTAAATTGTTGGACCCCGTCTCCGAGGCCCAACATTCGGACCCATACAAACATGGAAGACCCAAAACCGAACACAAACCGACCACAATTAGAGAAACTTTTCATAGAAAATTTTGGGATTGGCTTTTTAATAAATTTTTCCCCTTAAACTCACGATTCTAACGCCACTGGAAGCGCTCGATTCGGATTTGAAATGAAAAAGTTATGGCAAAA
>JANIJH010000225.1:14186097-14198213 GCA_024520975.1 Erythroxylum areolatum | reverse complement strand
ATTATTCATAATTAATTTTCTTATTATTATTGTGATTATTAAATTCTTTATTATTATTAATTTTCTTCCTCTTCTTCGTCTATCATTATTTGTTTGTTTATTTATTTATTTATTATTATTATTATAAGAAATTAATTTCTTATTGTTATTGTTATTATTATTACTATTATTTGTTAACTTTTTTACTAATACAAATCATTTGTTTTAAAATAATCAATGAATTACATATTTCTATTCATATTATACCGCAGGGGCATTTTTGTCATTGATACTGTTTTTATGTTCTGTCCACTGTAACCAAACACATTTCTGTCCTCGAGATGGAGGCTGTTTTTTCTGTTCTGTCCATCATAACCAAACTCTTCACTGTCTCTAATTTTTGTTCTATTCCGTCTCCAAATTTTCGTCTTATTCCGTCTCTACATATTGAAGACAATAACCAAGCGCAGCGTTTCTTTAGATAGATATACATCCATAATTGCATGAACTGAGGTGATTACTTACTTTACACCATATTCCAGACAACAGTGATCATTACCTTTCCTTTGTAACTTGAAGAACATAGCAAGAGAGAATCATAGGAGGGTAGCTTGGCATTTGCTATCTTTAAAATCCCAATCAGTCCAAGGATCTCTTAATTAAATGTGTTAAGTTATTGACATTTAATTGGGGTGAACAGTTGAAGTAGGACTATTTCAATAGAAAATATAATTTTACTTGAAGTAATTGGCAAGGAAGCTGTTGATCTAGGGGATTATATGCAGATTCTGTTGTTTTAGTATTCCAATTATGCTTTTGTAGAAGTACTTACCAAGCATTTTTTTTATAATAGACAATAGAAAATAATTATTATATGTGAAAAGTTAAATTTAAACAAAACCTACAACTTGTGTCTATTCTACCTGTAAACATTTATTCTCATGAATCGTACCTTATCGATAAGAAAATATAGAGTAAGAAATAATTGTTTGAAATTTGTCCTTGCATCTATAATGTTAAAAAAAACTAAAAATAAATTAAATCAATAAAGAATCTAGTCATTGATGTGATTAACAAACTACTCATTATAAGCATATGTGTGTATATAAAAGAGCCAACATCTCCTTAACTATGAATAACTTAAAATATAATGACTCCAGGTTTTTCGATATAGAAAATGGCCGGTGAATTATAATATGCGTCCAACAAGGTTGAGTCATGATACGAGGGTTAAATTGCAGCAGTGTTGGAGAAATTGAAAGCCCAACATGGACCTGAGTATAGGGCACCCTGGCCCCCTCATCAACCTCCCAATTTTCGGTTTTAGACATTGGGTCATAGTGGAATCTGACATTCCTGTGCAGACAACATCATTGGACATTGAAAATGTCTGTCATTTCCAAAACCTAGAACCAGATTTAAGGTCAAATGCGCTCCTGTTTTTCTTGATTTTCTCCTACTTTAAACGCTCGTGGACTTGCATAGGTCATGCATCACTCACCTCCTCTTATCGTTCGTTCACATTTTGCCGAAATGCACTTTTGCATAACTTTTTTTATTTGATATTTAATCCTCACCGTTGGCGGAATATTACAATTTCAACTAGCATAACGAGGGCGATAAGAGTTTAATTGTCCATTGATTGATCCAGAAAAAAGAAGGTTAAATGAATTGCGTGACTGAGCCTTCTCAGATGAATATATAATATCATCTTTGCCAACAAATACGGCTTTGAGCTTTCAAATTCCATAAACAGTTATTGTGTCTGTTCCACAAGTTATTCTTAGTGGACATGGAAATGACACCAAAGTGATGATGAGCTTCATATTTGTTGATGGAAAGACTTATAATCGCTACCTAAATAATAATGGACTTCAACGAAAATCACGTCTGCCTGAATTGACACAAAGTTATTGAATCCTCAATTTAGGAACCCAATCCCATAACCCTAACACTCAGGGGCGTAAGTTTTATAGTTCAGCGATAGAAAAGGTGCAACAAGTTTGAGAAAATTGTGTCGTGGAAGGACAGCTGACCAGTGATCCTTCGCTGTACATGATCATGGAAACCAGATTGAGCTTAAAATCATGTGCCAAATACACTTGCTAGATTCCAACTCTCTAGGTTAATTCCCTGACTCTGAATCTAATTATTACTCAAAACATTATTGACAAACGTCAACGAGATAAGCTCGGAGATGTTGCGCACAAGACAAACAAAACTTTTGTATTGTGTGCATAGTTGTGTTCTCGTCGTTGGACATGTTTCTTCCTTACACATACAATTCTTTATTGGATTCTCGCAGACACATAGCTCAGACACAAAAAGGGCGAAAGAAGACTAGACAAGGTAGCTTTTATCACAGCCGAAAGAAATTAGGCTTAATACACTGAAGAGACAATTCAGAACTGACTTCGCTCCATTATCCCTGATAATATATGCCAAAAAGTCATTATCTTTTGTACTACATTAACCTGTGGCCCTTCCTGCTCATACAGGTTAACAATTCTCGAAACATGAACATAAGTTGTTACTAAAGTAACCCTGTTCCCCCTCTGGTCTTCAACTAATGAATGTCTATGCTTGTCTGTAGACTGTACGGAAATAGTTGTCTTTTGCTTTCCCACAACCTAAATTGATATCCCTTTTCACCTTGTGGATCTCCTAAGCCGAGTGTAAACCATCGTTCCATAATTCATTTAAAGAAATGGGTTAACTGGTCAAGCTAGCCCGAAAATAGAGCATACATTAAGGGCCAGTTTAGAAGAGCAAAAGCATACATCATTTTGTTGCAGCTGAGCAATCAGAGACCTTACTAACCGGAATGCTTGCTGGGTCCACATCAATTATGACCACAAAAACAAACCAAACATTATGGTAGTGCTGTGTGAATTCCTATAAACAGCCTTCGTCACCCTAGCTGCCACTCCCCACTGGTACTTGCCAACAACCCTAATATTCTTTTGTTTCACCTTTGGCTATGCCATGACTCGATTGGAAATTTCTTTGCTAAGCCTATCATTACTTGCAGCTCATAAAAACGCACTGCTCTGTTTCTTTCTGGGAACTGTGTACGTATATAGAGGATAACTCGTCTTTTTCAGGATACTTCCAAGTAATAAAGAGACAAAGGATATTTAACACTCGCCAGTCGTCCCAATTCAAAGCTGTTTCTCACTCTTTTGTTCTTAAGTTCACGGTTAACACTATATGAGTAGCTGACCCGAAAGTGGGATTTTACAGCAAATGAAATGGACAGACACAGTTCCCTTGGCGCATATATATATGTGTATGTATATGTATGTAGTATACATATGTATATGTATATGTATATGTATGTAGGTATGTACCGCTAGGTTGGATTTCCTTGCCTTTTACTTCGTTCGTAATGATTCCGGATCAAAGTGAGTGGTTTGCATGCTTATAGATTTTAGAACGAACTGCGAATGGATCAGTCTGTGGACTAGAGCCAACCGAGCATTTCAAAACTCTTTTACCTCCATTGTAGAAATTTTATCAAATTATAGGTGCCTCGAGATTTTCTGGCAGGATTGGTTCGTTAAGGGAAAGCAGTGTGGCTTCTGAGTTCTGAATTATGGGAATCCCAGAAAGCGAAATTTCTTAGGCAGGGAGACAGTCTTTTATGTTCTTGCTAAGAGCTTTTACGGCATCAGGTACGGAGTTGATCACTAGTACAAACAACTGATACGTCTTTGATACAGATTTTGACTATGATAAAGAGTTGGAATCTGTAATCTTTTCAATGTCAAAGCTATGACGTCTAATTCACTTTATATCTCCTTATAAAGTGAGAATTTTCATAAACAATTTTGAGGACATCTTCAATGACCGGAGAAACGATTGAAATGACCAGAAAATAACTTTTGCCTCAGAAAATGTAGAATCTCTGCAGAAGTTTGGATGAAAATCATTTATGTTATTATTGTAGTTGGAGTTGATTGTTGAATTGGATTAAATAATAATTCTAGTCTTGTTTTAATTTTTTGTTATTTAACAAATTCAGTAAGTTTTAGGTTTCCCAAGAAACAGCACGCGTCAATGAACTCGGTATTATCCTTGTCCCATGGATGAAGGTGAAAAGCCGATAGTTTAGGCTTCATAAACACGTTCATACAAAGGCATAAATATAAGAGCTCAACATATGCAGAAGACAAACACTATAATAAAGAACCAAAAAGTAGCAACAGAAAAGAAACTAACAGATATGTGAAATGCGCTTGCAATGCCTTTACCCTATTTTTTGACCTAACATGCAAAAACTTCACGTACATGGTTATTTAGAAGCTAAATATTGGATTGAATCTGGCATCCGTCACTGAGACCAATTCCAACCTCACAAGATATCCAGCTTTCTATACATCACACTAATTCTATTACTTCAGTCACTTAGACATCATTTCTTATCCCTTACCCCTTTTGCCTTGATTTTCTTTGACCATCCCGTTATGATTCTCATGCATTAGATCATTATGCTTACACTAAACAAGGGCATGGGTGAATTGGCTAATTTCTTTCTAAGTGCAACCCATGAAACTTCATCTTAGAGGTATAGCTCTTCAGACATATAAAACATAAGAGATGAGCCAAAAAAAAAAAAAAAACTCATAGAAATAAGCAATCTTCTTCATAGAGCATGCAAGTTTCTGAAAGCAGACAATTTTTTATTGCCATTGGAAAAAATCGCAACACACATAACATGAAGAACAAATAGCAAATAATTAAAATCTAATTTCTTACAATGCACACACTAATTTTCAATGGCCAAACTTTTGTTGGTTCTAAGCAATTCAATAGGAATATAGAACATAATGCAGTCTTCTCCAATAATGCCCAACAGCCAAATCTTTTTCTTGGTGTCCAGGTTTGTTCATCAAAAGAAATTAAGAAAAGAGTCTCACGCACATCATGTAAAATTTTTGTTTCTGAACAAGAAAGTTCAAAGTTTTGCCATAACCTTTATAAGTGTAGTGACGATTTCTTCCTCTCAAAATCAAAAACGTTTTTAAGACATAACATATAAAAACATAAACCAATAACATATTAAAACATAAACCAACACTTCTTAAACTCATCTTTCAAGAAATCTATGTGCTTCCAAACATTTGGACAAGAGATAAGTAATTTTTTGTAGCTTTCAAACTAAGTTTAAGCCATTCACATATACAAAACATATAACTGAAAACCGTTAAGCTCCTTTCTAGGTCGAGTGCTCAGCCAAACATTTAGTGAGGCATCTCAATCTCCAAAAGAAAAATAACTAAAATTTTCAGTGAGAGTTAATTACATAAAGGTGCAGTTCTAAGAATTAGTTCCCTGTAAGACAAAAAGTGAGCAAATACAATCCATCTTGATCAGTATTTAATATTTGTACACTTAATCTTTTTCTTGGTACAAGAATGAAGAACCTATCATTCGATTGCCCAAGCTTTCACTTTTTCTTTGTTTGATTATGTTTTCCACATAACATAATGATACAAATCAATATCAACAATGACCAAAGAATTTGAACTTAAAATATTTTTTTCCCGTTTTCTAACTTTTTCTAGCTATGGGAAGGCATTTTAGTTTGATACTATAAAGTAAATTAATTATTCTTGATGTGCGGCTGGTTGTTTGCAATGTGTACATGAAACGTGATCACTCTAAAAACGCATAGAGAAGAGAACCACACTGGATTAGGTAAGAGGCTGACTTTTATAAGCTCAAAATGAATTTTTTTTCAGTTACCACTTATGTCGTCATCCTGTAATTCTCTCTGAAACGAAGAGTTGACTTGTTGATCAAGAAACTAAAAATAAAAAAGGAACCCCATCTCAGATGTAAAACATTTACTTTGAGACGGCTAAAATTCCTCTTTCCTTTTTCTTTTCAAGTTCCAATGAAAATAGAACATAAAAGGCAGCGAGTAAGGCTTCGTCATGTGTCTTGCATTAATCAAACAAATGCTCTACATGTTTCAATAACAATACTCTCGGAAACAAAGAGGCTGCCATTTTGAAGATACAGTATCTTTTTATTGGGAAAAGAGAAATATCAAACTTGTAAAACACTACTATGCATTAAGAGAACATGCAAAATGTCAGAAAGTTTATAAAGGGAAAGGTTCTCAATCTTGCAGTTTTAATGGGTATTCAGAGAAACAGTCTTTCTAATCATTCATGTCTGCTCAACCATATGCAAGCAAGGGCATCTCTTCCTAAATCCAAAGCATATTAAGAACTTACTTGCGGGGAGTATTGAAAGAGAGCAGTAGACAAAAATGTTTCCCATTTCATGGTCCGTGTCATATCAACGCATGCCTATTCTAATTAAGGAGCTTAAGAGGAAAATGGGTAAGAACATGGTCAGGAAAAAGAGGAAGAGTGTATATGTGCTTGTGTGTGCATTTTCTTTCACCTTTTGAACTTGAATGCTATATCATGCATGGCTGGACACTGCCCATACCGCGTCATGAGAAAAGAAGATTGTCCAACTAAATAAGAACAATTTTCTTCCCATTTTAAACCGGCAAACTTACGGGCAAACAGGGAAAAAGTAGGCTCTAAATGCCCAAAGCAAGCGTAATATGCAGATTCAAACATAGAAGAGATAAACATCTCTCCTCAAATAATATATACAACCAAACCAACAAAACCCTGAAACCGCCACATACTTACGTATATTCTAACAATACACTCATGCTTGCCCATCTCGTATATATTATGAAAGAAGATTTCAAGTTTTGACGAAAGATGAAGAAAATGGAGGAAAATAATTGAACTTGGCATTTAAATTTTGAACAAAAACAACTATACGTCCGGCATTTCCTCTCCAAACTTCCAGCTTTCTTCGATTTCCTTTTTTTTTTTCACTCCTCTTTCGTGACTCCTACTTCCCAAGGAAGTGTCAAATGTACTTCCCTACTACAATTATCAATCATTGCCATTATCAAATATTTGCCAATTTATACCGAAAAAGACGATTTCAAAGAGAGAGATAGAGCCAAGAACGTGGTATTTGTGTTTCATTTCATCTTGGACTTGGGAAGAATTGCGTACCAGCCATGAAAGCGTTGAGTGGAGCTGGATACATCGTTGAAGGGTCTACAAACATTGCATTCGACGAAGCTGCAACTGTTACACCACCACCATTTGTTGCGGAGATTGCGGTGGTTGCAGTGGCTGTTCGTGCGGTGCTTAGATTGAATGCTTTTAGTGATCCACCACCACCACCACTAGAGGAGGTTTCTCCACCGGTCATGTACGTGTTTTCAGGGCCTTGATCGTAGAGAACTCCCTTGAACACATGGCCTCCAATGTTCACTGCAGCTCGATACGCCAACTGGTCGTCGTTTTCATCGATACTACTCACTCTCACGCATCGGAACAGCGCTTGAGAGCTTATTTCCGGTGGAAAATTCCCCAGCTCTAACCCTAAACAAGAAGGTTTCAGGAAGATACATTAACGTCAACTTGTCATTGTTAAACTAGTGTTAAACTTTGATTAGAATCGGGGCTTTGTTAAATTATTTTATGAAAGAAATGGCACAAAGAAAGAAAGGAAAGACAGAATCCGCGCTCTCGTACACGGATATCAACACACCCAACGAAACAGACGCACACCAAGAGGAAATTTTGTTTTTCCTGTCAATCCACGCTCGTCAGGAATACTAAACAACAGTATTTGTAAAAGGAATAAAAAGCAAAAGTCGATGGGATTTACTATGGAGGTGGGTTTCATTACACGCAATCGAGTATGGTTTATCAATCAATCTCTATCTCTGTCTTTAGATTCTCTGAGGATGTGCCCTCAATATTCTTCAAAATACTTAAATCTTTGGAACTCTGAGTTGCTTGTTTTGTGGTGGAGAAAAGAGAGAAAGAAAGAAAAAGAATTTGAACAAGATATGTCTTTACCTGACGTATTGGTTGGCAAACGAGTGCACGCAAGAGACGAACTGGGATTTTCTCTGTGTCTTTTGGGATTCTCTCCGCGAAGCTGTTGTTGTTGTTGCTGCTGCTGCAAAGTAGCTAGTTGTTGTTGCCTTTCTCGGCGCTTTGCAGCAGGAACCCAAGTGCTTTTCACATGGGTTTGGCAGTCGAATCCTCGGCTCTTACAACAAGTTCTACATCTCATGTGTTCGCAATCTTTCTTAGCTTGGTTGCCACAATCTTGGCAACTCAAACCACCACCACTTGAACTCATCATCATGAAGGCTGATCTCGACGACGATTCATCAGAGACGTTGATTGAGCTCCTCCCAGGCCCTACTCCTAAACCAGCAGCTGATGCATAGAGATCTTGATGTGGATTTCGTAGAAACTCTAGTTGCTGTTGTTGTTGCCATAGCTCCAAGCCCTTGTAAGAAATATCTTCATTTTTGTACCAAAACCAGTTTTCTTGTGGAATTTCTGTTGGTGGATTGTTGTTGTTGTTTGGTTGGTCCTCTTGGTTACTATTTCCTCTCCCACCACCTAATGAGAACAAGCTAGCCATTGCTTCTCCTCTAAACCTGACCCAGACCTCAATTGTGGTGACAGATAATCCATATCAGAAGCTACGCCCCTCTGCCTTTGGCTTTTTGATTGGAACCCCAGAAAACCAAATGCTAAACTGCCTTTGAATTTCCTGAATTTCGGGCCCTGAAGTAGAAAAGGGGGTGAAGTCCTCGATTTTTCTCGGAATTCTTGTCGCCTTCGGTTCTTGTGTCTTTTATCTCTCTCTCTCTCCCTCTCTCCCCATCCCTGTCCTTCTACTCTCTTAAAAACTGTGTCAAATGAACAGTCTTCGATTAGTTTGTTTCTAAGCTTCTGTGCGTTGTTGGTTACAGATTTTTGCAAGTGGATAGTTGAAAGATTGTAACTTCAGAAACTTCTGTGAAGAGAAACCTTCCAATTTCAATCTTTCATGACTTCTTCTACTATGGTCTTCTTCTTCTTCTCCTTCTTCTTTCTTCCAGTATTTGAAGTAGTGATAAGGCATTAAATTTACAGACACAGAATTACAGCTGCTCTCTCACTGCAACGCCGCCATAGTCTCTCTCTCCTCTGCTACCCAAATTTAAGTCCCTCGCTCCCCATCTCTCTCTCTCTCTCTCTCTCTCTAATCTCTTCGTCTGATTTGTTGCAGTGTTGAACCTTTTAGCTCTCTGAGCAATGCCTCTTGTTGTGTCTCCAACAACAAAAGACTACTATTTTTTTCTTTTACTCACTCAGCTCTAATCAAGAACTCTCCTCTGTGTCTCTCTCCCTTCATTGGCTATGGATGTCACCATCTAATCTCTCCACCTAATAGAATGATGAAAATATCATTCTTATCCAACGGCTCTCCTTCAGCCACATTTCGTATCACCAGCTTTTGCTGCTTTCGTCCTTTGCACCGGAAAACCCGCTACTTTTTTTTTCCCGACCCGCTTTTCCCTTTTCTCCGGTTTTTCAATTGATTTTTCCTTCAATTACAATAAATTATTAGATTAATTCAACCTAAAATATCAGTAGAACATGTTATTATTACAATTTAAAGTAGCTTGTGATATTCCTTTTCCATGCGTTAAATTTGTAATGTACATGTGAGTTAGCAGCTGTGGAGCATAGTCTCGTTTCACTTGTCAAAAATAAAGGAAAGATATCTTATATCTTTTGGGATATTAGTTTAATGAGGTAGACAGATTTGGGCAGTGAAAAAGAGGCGTTTTTTTTTATTTCTTAAAATTGTCTAAATCAGGTGTTTTTAATTTTTAATACCAATTTTGTGGGGATACAGGGAGCACAGGACCACCTCGTACTTATTTATTCTATGTTTGCTATGTGCATCAATTGTTTTTGCTATAATTATTCTTGCATGCAAAAAGGAAAATAAAAATAAAATCGTCAAGTCTGCAAATCTTGTGTGTGTAATAAAATATAGGGTTTATGTTCATATTTATTAAAATTAATACACAAGACTTCTTGTTTTATGAAAATTTGAAAAGGTTGTTAATATACTACGTCTTTTTCTTGTATTTTTACATAGAAGTTATTCTTATGATTTGAACTTGTAACTTTTAGGTTAAAAAAAGTAACTTTTATCGGTTATTTCAAGCTTCTCCTTCTAAAATGCTCTACATACGAATATATTGTTTGAGTTTTTTATTAAAACAAAATTCATTAGACATTCATATATTGTCAAAATATTGATGATCTAAAATGGGGATTTTTTTTTTTTTGTAGATATTTACTTCCATAATTAGTATTATCCTGATGTTCTTTCGAGCATTAATATAGGACATATGTAATATGTGTGCTAATCAATGGATGCTCTCCCTCGTAAAGACAAACCACGATGTGGCGTCATGATTTGGGAGCAAGTAATAGGCACATATCGAACACTTTGCAAGGCAAAAGCTTGCTTAGTAGTAGCCATTCAATGTGTAGGGGCTGGGGTTTAACCGTTTGAAGTAAAGATAACATCAATGTGGATGTGCGACTCTTTTAAGTTGTGGTGGGGCTTAGAAGCTGACATAGACAGAAACTCTTGGGAGGTCCCATGTTTTTCCTCTTCGTTCTGATGGTCTAATCTTCAAGCTTTTTTTCCAATCCCAGGTTGAATGTACTCTTTCAGTGTATTATCCCTGTATTGCTGCATTTTCATGTCCATTCAAGAAATGTTTTCTGTTTTCTAGCCATAAAAGCCACTTGCTGAAGCTCGCATGCAATTCTCTCAGTTTTAGAGCCAAAAGGTTGATTTGAAGCTTACTGACATTGGATCCATGCTTGGGTGTTGTCTCACTTTCAGGCCATGTCTAATTAGCAGTGCCTCCAAATAATATTCTTAAGTTTACACTAAATTTGTATTTAAATTTAAGTATTTGAAATTATCAAGAAATTAATATCTTAAAATTATCAATTCACAAAACTTTTAATCTGACGATTGTCAGTACACTAATGCAATGTTTTAATTAATTTTTCACTTTTCATAAAACTTATTAATATCACTTCAAATTTATAGTGACACTAACAAAGTTTAATTCTAAAATAATCTTAATTTTCCTTTTTTAATCATCTTAAAAAGTTAGAACTACAAATTTAATAAAGGTTTTTTTAATTAAAATAAACATAATAAATTTTAGAAAGTATAAATTTAACGGTAATGAGTGCAGAATAAGATCCAGTAACAATTAAGACTTGGACAAAGAAATACAGGTCAAGTTAAGTTTTCATTATTCATTCTTTTGGTTGCTATGATTTTGTTTCATCTAATTACGTTTTGGTTCTATTAAAAAATTAGTTAAAAAGAGCATCATATGTAATGATTATAAAATTAAATAAATTCAACAGTTTAATTATAAAAATTTTCAATCGTTTAATTTTAAATTTAACGTATCTTAATAATCTTATAATTAAAAATTAACAGATTTTATATTTTAGTAAATTAATCAATTTTTATAAAATTAGCTCATTTTTATTTAATCAAACTTTAATTTTTTTCGATAAGTTTCTTTAATTATATTTTAAATTCTTCTATTATATTCAATTTTTAATATATCTACTTTATGATTAAACTTTTAATCCTTAGACATTTGCTGATAAATGAGTTCTTTTAGTTGCTTTTTCAGTTTTCGAATACAAGTTCTTATTTAGGAGGGGATCATGTCCTCCTTAAAAATGCAATATGCATATTCTGGAATTGTTTGAATTAGTTATTGTTTTAAATCATGAGATTACTTAGTTTCTGATTTGAGTTATCCTGCAAACTTCCTTGACATTCGCAGTCATGATGAGTATGAGTAGCTAAATCCAGAATATATTTTGGCAATCCTAATGTTCATTGATAATCATACACGTCTAAATTACTTAAAATCAATTCTCAACTAAAACGATTTTTTAGGAGAAGGGACTTGTGAGTTGTGAGTCCAAGAAATTCTAACATTTGGAAGTCCAAACATTTAGAACGCCACTAAGAAGCAAATCTGCAGCTTTTAACAATATCCTGAAGCAACTTGAAATTGTGGGTGTGAAGGCTTCGGGAAACAATTTATGAATAGAGTTTTTTCCTGTAGCTATACAGAGTCGCATGTGACTATTGGGCTGTTGTTGCTAGTTGACTGACTAACCTTTCAGGGTCAATTTTATAGGCTTAATTATATACAGCTAGTACAA
>JANIJH010000225.1:14161702-14186087 GCA_024520975.1 Erythroxylum areolatum | reverse complement strand
GTCTAGATGTATGACATGCCAGCAAGTGAAGGCGGAGCATCAGGGTATCCAGCTAGTACAATCCAATTAATTAACAACTTGGAGGAGTCGCATCAGGTTTATCATTTATGGCATTGTTTCTTTAAGTTCCGAACTGTATACTAACTTTGTCGTTCAACCACCAAGTAATCATGATACACATAACCATTTTCTCTTATTAACTACGGCAATTTCAATTTTCAAAAGTTAGAAATTGGAATGAATAATTCAGTACTTATTTGAACAACTATTTAACCCGTTGTATGGAAACATTCAATAGTAATTAATCTTAAATTACATTATAAATAAAAAAGGTTGAGAATTTATTCTAAATAATCTAAGAATAATAGGATTTTATTTAACCCTCACAAAACAAAGAGTCTTGTATATTGGGTAGATTGAATTTGACCTAAAGAGTAATATGAAAATTAATTGGGATAGATAAAGTATAATTCTATTGTTCTCAAATTATCCAAAAGTTATGTTTAGTATTTTGTATATATCACATAACTTTCAGACACCTTTTTGCATATTAATTAGAAACACACTTTAGAGATATTTAATTTAATTAAAAATAAAAACTTAAGATTATATTATAAGTCAAAATTTTAAAGGTTTGTTGCAGTCTTTTTTACTTCTAAACTACAAAGCATATTGATGTATCTTTTTCACCAAGTACACATCCTGTTGACTAGAGAGTTCAATGTCGCTATCTGAGTAAGAAAGGATGTGATCAAGTGACGAAATATGCATCTTTGTATGTGGAAATGAAGCAATTTAACGAGAAAGATACACGTTGATAAGTATATAAAGGGCCTCATCCATACTAGGTATATCAACCCAAATGATGGCTATTATTGGATGTGCGCATGAAATAATTACTTTAACTGTATTTGAGTACTTGTCCCGAGTGAGCAGAGTAGCGAATGCAAGTGTTATGGGTACTTTATTTCATGCTAAAAACGCAAAGTAATTAGCTAACTTCTCTTTTTTAATAAAGTAAAATTAAACAAAATACGTTAGGGTAAAGAAAATTAAGAATGGAGGAGAAGAAATTATCTATAATCATATTTGGCAAACAGCGAATTGTATTAGTTTTAGTTGATTTGATCAACGGTTAGTTAGTAGTTGATTATATCAGCTGATTTGATCGGCAAATAATATCAGTTGTTTAGTAAAATTAACTATTTAGTATTAGTTGTTGATGTGTAAAATGACTTATGAAAGCATGATTTAAAAAAAGAACATTAATATTATATTTTTTAGTATTTCGTTGAATATGTTTATAAGAATTTATATTTTAGATATTTAATTTTACAAAAATTAAGTTTATAATTTGAATAAAAACATAATAATAATAATAATAATAATAATAATAATAATAATAATCCAAAATTAAATTCTTTATTAATATGAATGATACAATGAGCTACATCATATTAATATTTTCATATAATATGTATGGATTTTATTATTTAATAAATTAAAAAAAATCTATAATTATAATATGATACATATACGATATATAGTAGTCATATACTAAAAATATTAATTTGATGTGATTCTTTATGTTCAAAAACTTAATATTATGATTTTTTAAATGTAAATTAATATTATAAAATTAAATCAAGATAACCCCTTTATTATATTCCTCTAAACTTTACGACATAGTTGAATGATAAAAAAATCAATTTTGAAAACATACAGAACAAAAGTAGAGAGTAAGATGGAGGTCAATATTATCATTAAGTAAATAGCTAATCTCAAAAACTCTTCTTATGGAGCTTTTAGAAATCAACTTATTATAGTTAAATAACCTAATTAATAAATCATTCATCAAACACATCAATAATTCTTTAAGATGGTCAAAAAATTAACTTTTAATAAATAAGCTAAAAAAACAAATTATCGCCTATTTTTCAAACATGTCATAGGAATTACATATTCATAGCGGTTTTTTAAATTACAATCAAGACATGTTACTTGAACAGACAGAGAAATATTATGTTATTTATTAGGTACTAAATAAATTTGTACATGTTTCGTTATATAACTCTGGTATACGTATTTTGCATGGAAAGGAGTTTCACCTGCGTAGGACCAAAATAATTGGACGTTGGGATGTTAATTTTTGTCTATCTCCTCAAGGAACAGTGGAAGGTTCCCTGTAACTTACAGCATTTCTCTAATGATTCTCCTTATGTGACTACACAAATTAGTTCTGTTATTTTAATATTTCTTTTTTTGAAAATTCTGTACTTAAATAAATCTGACGAGTACGACCTACGGGCTACGAGCTATGAGCTGATCATGCAAATCAAACTAAGGATAATGTTTGCTAAAACCTAAGGAGGAAGGCGTGGACCACAAAGCCACCTTAGCAATCACCATGTGGCTTAATAGTAACTCTTAGCTTTGATGGTACGTAAAGTCAATTAACATATATTATATGCATTAAGTACAAAACTAATTTTAGTGATGAATGGACCATAATCATCCATTATGTTCATCTTTTCACTCTTTTATTTCTTTTTGTTTTTTCTCAACCATACCCATCTCGTTTGGATGGGTCTTTTCCACGGTTCTTGAGGCTTTTTGACGTATGACCCTGACTAAGCAATAATAATCATGGGTGTTCTAAATCAATCTCAATCTAATTATCAGTTGCCATCAGTTCAATTATAATTTGGTACCCTGTTCTGGTTTTATACTGTTTATCTTGTGCATGGTATCTGTGGTTCCCTGTTGAAACATCACGTACGTAGTTGGCTTTACTTCTGGAACGAAGACTATGAAGTCCTAGCTAGTAATGATATTTATAAATGTTTTCTTCAAGTTACCCATAATTGTAAATATATATTTAAACAGATATTCAATTTTAGTGAAGGAAAAAGCATCTAGTGTTTATAAATTACAACAGTATCTTTTTGGTGCTTAGTAATTTTTTATGTACTACCTTAAATTTAACCGAGGCGTCTTTTATTGTAGAAAAATGGTGACGTTACTTTTTGATTATCCATCTAAAGATTACAAAATTGAATACTTCCCAGTGTACTAACGGCCTCTCAGAAACTTAGACCTTCAAAGTGATAGGATGGTCCTTCCACTGTAGGAATGTTCACCAAGAACAAAGTCCAGAGCGTCAGGTGTAATATATAGTCGGTTTTAACAATTACTCAAATTTAGGGCTTCAGAGTCACTTGAGTTACATCGTTATAGAATTAATTTTTTCTATTTAGGAGATAATTTTATAATTAATTCATTCACATGCATAATATCAATATATAATCATGAATTATGATTTAGAAATAATACAATTTTTTTATACGCAATCAATTGACATATTATAAGGTATGAAATTTTCAAAATGATTGTGACATAATTTTGTATTTCTAATTTCTTGTATCTTAGTTTACCAATAAAAAGAATTGATAGATTGCAATTAAAAATTTGGAGTTTATTTGACACAATTAAAGTGGTAAGTGTGTTTGTAAAAAGTGACTACTAATAATATAAGTGAGCAAAATTTTGTAAACTTTAGTGTAACCAATATAGAAGCTAAATTAACCTGAAATGAAGAAACCTTAAAGAACATAAAATCTGAAAATTTTCAGATATTAGTAATATCTTTAAGTTTGTAAAATTCGTGTGAAGTATTGAAGATAGTAAAGTTATACATATTAGTATTGTTGATGATGAATTCTGAAAATATAACTTCAGCCTTACGAACTTGTCAAACTAGCTGAAAAAATCACTCGGTATATTTAGAATTAATTAAGGCTAGGAATGAGCAACAATCAGCCGTATGACCTCTCTTTGGCAAATGCAACATATTATATGATGGGACAAGTGCCGAATCTTAGAAGATTTCGACAAATTACACGATAGGATATGTAAGAGACATTAGGCATTAAAATTTTCATTCGTTTGTCAAAATGAAATTACTATTTCTTATCTGCCATTTATAAGTGACCTTTCAATTAATTAGAACTAAGATTGCATGTGCCGAATTTTGCATTTAATGAAATTTTTTACTAATAAAACTGAGTTTTACTAGTTCTTTTAAAGTATAGAAAAGACAATTGCCTTTTGAGATCTAGAAGGAAAAGGTTAAAAAAATTCTAAAAAGAGATAATGGTAAGTATTTTAAGTAAAATTGATTTACTCTCCTACACTAAAAACAAGTTAAATTGCGTATTTTCCTTAATAAGAAAAACCCAATAGTGATCCTTTTCATTAAAATAAACAAGTTATGGTTGAATTGAATTGGGGACAGCCATCATAATTGCATTTTCAGACGACAAAACATACTGTCGTCTCCAAAAGCTTAGCTACGTTTTGATTCAAGCATAACAAGACTTCACAAAGGTAATTGAAGTAGACCCAGCTCAATCATGTAGTAATTAATTTGTGGTTTACTAAAAGAAGATCCTCTTCGGAACTTAAATTTAAAGAAAATTCTACCCTCTCTGATATTCTAATAACCCTTTTCATCTTGCACGTAATTAAGCCTCAGAACTTAAATATGTTAGAGGAAACACATAACAAAGGGAAAACAGGGAGGACGAGAATGTTATTAAGGGAAGTCACGAACATGAAACATCATCCAAACTTTATTTGTTTACCAAAAGATTTAGGAACCTTTAAAAGATATTTATGTTGTTAGGATACGACAGTAAAATCTGTTAAACTTTTTACTACTACATTAGAAAAATTAACATATGAATATTAAGGTGATCAACTTTTCGATAAAAATATAAAATTTGTGTCAAAAATAAAATTTTATATTGAATTTGTGATTTTTTTTTCAAAAAATGCCAATGTATAATATAGCTCCTTATTTTAAGAATTTGACCAAAAAATAAAACTGAAATGTAACATAATCGTGCCATCTCTTACGGTGTTTTAACTTCAGATTTTGAAAATTCATATGGCAAATAGTTACATCAAGAACTAACGTGGCTGTTTTGTAAGTAAAAATAAAAGGTATAATACTTTTGTGTCATGTCATATGAGAGATTGGATGTTCCAGTACCTATTTAGCTAAAGAAGTCATATCTCAACTAACGTCTAAACACAATTAAGTAAGAATAACGGAAGTCAAATCATCCAAAATCAGGAGTTCGTGGGGCAATTAACGGAAAGCAAACAGTCAATAAATTAGTGCCCTCTTACGTCTTTTACAAGAAAGGAAAGTCTGATGCTCAATTGAAAGCAGACTAAAGCAGCAGGTGAGAAAATATTAAACTACCAGGAAGATTCCTTCTTTTCGGCATCAATCAAATCCTCTTCTAACCCACTAACTCAATTTGATTCGACATAAAGTGATTAAATCAGTTACATTAGTTGCCAAATAAAGGGTCCAAAGGCAAGATTGCTACTTAAAATATTTCTTAAGTAAGCCATTTGATTATGGAAAGGAAAGAAATTACAAAAAATGATATTATAAGCTCTTCTTAGCTGTTATAAACGTATAGTGGCGTGCAATGATTTGCGAATTGAATTTGTAAAAAATCGAAGAACTTACTTCCCGTAATAATTAAAAGACTAACTATTTTGTTAATTTATGAAACTATAGTCAATAATAACAACAATATCTACTAGAAATATTGCTGAGACAAAAAATTTGTGAACATTCAATAATATACTACCTTACTCTTAACTAGTATAAAAATTATTTTTACCTATGCGAATTTATGCAACTTTAGTCAATAGGCAAAATTAACTTCTTGACATCTGTTTAATGTAGCAACAAATCTCAATTGAAATATAAGGTGTTCAAATCAAGACAATGAATGCGTAGGAGCTCAATTCAAGCTATCTCAATTTTAAAAGTTATTGAAAAATAAAAAATATTGCATTAAATGACTTATCAGTCATTTTTTGGTAGATTAAAATGTTTTAAAATTTTGACCATATCAAACAACTGATAATTATGTTTTGTAATTAGTTGATTGGATTAACAGATTAAACTCAATTCACTGATTTTGAAAACGCTACTATGAGGAGTGTTTTACTTAAGAGACTAAGAAATTAAGTGAGTAAAAGGCTATTATATCCAAAAGTTATTATAAATTTCTCAAGGAGATAGAGATAGAGTCAGATATAGAGATAAAGATAGATAGAGATAGAGATGGAGATGGAGATATACAATTGACTTAATTTATACAAATTTTAAGAAGTTAATATTTAAATTAAAATTTTATAATATTTAATAATAAATTAAAATTTTCAAAAAAATTAAATACTTTTAAATTTGTTATCTCTAATTATATTACATTAATTACTTTTGCATAGGCCCAGGTCCCTTTTTATATTAATATTTAGTATATAATATTATTATCTCATGTATATTGTATTTAATTTAATTCAATTTAATTTAAAATTAACAAATCAAATTTAAATTAATTATTTTATCTAAGTTTAAAATTTAAGAGATTAATACAAACAATTTTTTTAAAAAATTAAATCAATTTAATTGATTAAAAATATAGTTTAAATTTTTAAAAATTAAAAATTAAAATTAAAATAACAAAAAATTTATATTTCCTTAAATTAGAAATTAAATCGATATCATTTTTACAAACCCAATTTCATATTAAGCTTGTTAGTGCTGCATTTAAGGAAAAACTCTTAGTGTGATCTAACCAAACTCATTCTGAAACTTATTTTTAGTGACATTTTAGTGGTCTCTTAAGTTCTTCAGTTGACCCTTGCAAATTTAAGAAGATCTCGATAAGATTTTAATCGAACTCATTCATCATTGATAAGTTACATTGAGAGGGCTTTCAATGTTCTTAAGGATCGATGGAAGATATTGGAGAAAATGATAGTGTGAACTTATTTTGCTTTACTAAATTCTTATAAGAGTATTTAAAGAAATATTAAGATATAAACAACTAATACTTATTTCCTTATAAATTTTTTAAAGTCATACTCTCATAAGTCATTTTACGCATAAACAACTAATACTAAACAACAAATTTGATCAAAATTCTTTAAATAAACAGACAATATTATCTGTCGGTCAAATCAACAATATTAATTCGTTGTTAGTTAACCGGTGATAGAATCAGCCAATAGCTAATAAAATCCTCTAATTGCCAAATAGGGCCTATATCTTTTTATCTCAACTAAGTTATATGATTGTAGCTCAAACTGAACTGAATTTCGTCGAACTTAATTAGATCTTTCTTATAATTTAATTTTTGCAAAATGATAATTGTCTTATTTAATTTTATTTCATTCAAATTTTAATTTGAACCTAAGATCGTCATCTTTAGAAGGGTTAATCATTAAATTGCTTTCATATTTACAACTTTTTTAAATTTTATCTGAGCTAGTTCCAGATAACTTTTGGATTTCTTAGTTGAACCAACTTTAATTCCACCACTACACACACAAATTTGGCTTAAGTCCTCCAGTAAAAACCTAACTGAAATTTTCCGAAAGGGTGTAGTAGTTTTGTAAAATTTCTGATTTGGCCGTAATTGTTTCTAGCACAATCATAAATAAAAAAGATTAAACGCAAAAATGTAAATAAAAAATCAACATTGAAATTTGATAACGTAGTTCGACACATTTTGCCTACATCTGTGGGGCCCTCACTTAGCTTAATAATTTCACTGATGACAATAGTTTTATATAAGGCCTTACTGAGTCGACTCATTCAAGCTTGGTTACTATCTCTCGTCTTCATTATTCATGAAAGTATTTTACACCCAATAATATGACCATCTCGTGTTAATCTCAGCAGAAGATTTTTCAACAATATTTAATGATAACGATACGAAATAAACATCTTAAATGATTAAACAATAACCAACATAAACAAAGATAACATTTAAGATAAAAAGCAACTCCCCTAAATATGTCGCTTCATTAATGAAAGAACGAGAAGTTTTCTATCGAAAGATTTGTTGTGAGGCTTCAATATCGTCACTGAAAATTCCACACACAATAGCGACAGAATGTCTTAATTAACAAACGTTTCTTCACCGAAATATCATACACAAAGGACTACAAAGACACCAAGACTGCTAGAAGTTTTTCACACAAAAATACAACAACGACTCCCCAAAATGATCACACCAACCCCGAAAAAATGTGGCAAAAATACAAAGAAATGCAACTACATATTGGAACAATTTTTCTGCTTGTTTTCCCTAAAAAAACAACGGCTTAGTTGTGTAAAAAGTTCACACATTCCACAACAGAGCAACCCAATGGTATCTCAAAGCTAGAAAAACGCAATTGCCAAGTTGGATAATTATATCATAAAATAAGTTGCAAAATATCATTAACGATAGCCCTAAAATTTCAGCTTCCAAGTCACACACTGCCTATCGTTAATTCACCCAAAAACCACAACACTACAGCCCATATATCAAATAATTCCCAGCCACAATCCCAGCTACAATGGTCAAAAGGATCTCCAAAAATCTAGCTATCTTAGATAATCATTATCCCCAAAATAGGCTGTCAAATGAGAGTCCAAAAATTACCAAAACTCTATATCTAATCTTAGTCAAGATATGATTTGATTTCAATTAAATCTGATTATGATTAGGATTTTTATCCCAAATTAACCTCATTTTCAAATAGTCTCACATAAGGTAGAATACTCGTCATAATAATCTTCCTCAAATAATCAAAGATGTCTAATGTCCAAAATATTATATCACACAACTTAACAATCTTTCCTTTTTTTGGCATTATTTGTCACATATTAAAACTCCTCCTAAAGGAGATAATTGGACATATAAAATTGAATTCACAAATCACAAGAGAACTCACAAAAGAACTCCCCCTTAATCAGTCAATAAGATCCATTCCCCCCATTGGGACAAATTAAAAAGATGCCAAAAAGCAAGACAAATAGTCACACATATATCTTGAAATCTCGCCTTGAAAAGAACAGTCACCAAAAAACAATATAATATCTATCCCTTGGGACAAAACAATGTCAAAATGAAGAATGCCTTCAATGTGATCAACCTCAGCAAATAAAGAGGCATAAGAATCAATAATAAGTTCAACAGAAGAATCATAAGCATGTTATGATGACAATTTATCACCAGTTAAAACATAGCCATCATATCATTACTCACATCAAAGTCATCCGCATACGACTAATTAAATTCATAAATCCAAAAAATGCATTCAAAGAATCATAATCAACTTTAATCAATCTCCTCCTCACATAAATCATATAAACACAAATTGCCTAAATTCATACAACCCACGATATAGAGAAATCAATATAAAAATTGAAAATCTCGAATAATAGAAAACTTGAATCTTCCCACAATTCTCCAACCAAGCATCAACTTTTTCTCGACATAACTCCATACATCAACATTTAGAAGTAAAACTTTCAAATCATTAAGGAGAGCCTCATTCTCACATCAAATTTACTATTCAATAAGTAAAGAAAAATTTAAACACACACCAATCAACTAAAACTTAAAAAAACTATAAATAAAAACTCAGAAAGCCTAGTCGATAACTCCTTTAAACCCCCTTTTTTTTGTTTTTGTTTTTAATAAACAACATCAATATACTTAAAAAATTTAAAGAACACAATGCCTACGCCTCTCGAAGAAATTCAAACTTGGCCTTATTCATTGCTACTTTAATTTTGTCATCAGATGTCTAGTTGATTCCTCCCTCATACATAACTAATTGGTCTTTTGTTTGAACAATTTCTTTACCAATAACAACTAACTGTAAACCTAGACAATTTCTTGTTTTTCCTCCACTATAACTTTGTGCTTGTAATTGACCATTCCTAACCCAAGTATGTTTTGGTAACGTGGGCTGTTGCTGGAAATTCATTTAAGGGAGTCTAGATTTTTGGTTTTAAGCCCTTTGAAATATTATTTGTAACAACTTGTATCATTTCGGCTTTATTTGCCCGACAACCACACAAATGTGACATGTAGGTATAAATTTTTGATTCTTCATTGAGATTTCTCCTTGGATAGATCTGTTTGCACCACTTTTCTCATCATTAGACTTAGAACATTTACCTTTATAGCCAATGTATTGAAGGTCCCCTTTAGTCTTACCAATTTCCAACGACTTTTCTAGCTTTTCGGTACCTCCATTTAACATTCTTATTCCCTTTTCCGTACTAATCAGCTTCAACTTTGTTTCATTAAGCTTATCTATTGTAGATAACAACTTCTTTTCTAAATCTTGAATGATGTTCTTCATAGAAGAGTTTTCTTTCTTTAACTTTTCATTCTTTTTGCACGTTTGCACCCATTTAATATACATTAATTTATAGGCTTCATAAATATCTTTCTTTTTATCATCTGAACCATGTCATAATTTGAAATTAAGCTTTGAGCTTATTCGTCTACATTTTTTCCAAAATTTTCTGATTTACTCATGTTTTTGTTATCATCTACTTCCTTTTTGGTTACTGTTAAGTAAGCAACTGGATTTTTGCTATATAAAACAACCAACACAACACAACCCATAACTTCTTCTACACTACCATACTCACATTCATAATCATTCTCACTCCAAATGCTTGTATAGAATTTCTTTTTTCTCGTCTTTAAGGTGCTAGCACATTCCGCTTGCATATATCCAAAGTCTTGACATTCATAACATTGAATTTTCTTCACTTTTCTTTCATCCTTCTGAGTTTTAGCTTGTTGTTTGAAGTTACTATTTGATAAGCTCCCACCGTTTTGCCTAAAATAAGATCTATCCTTGTTCACCTCTTTTAACCACTTATTGAAATTTCTTGTCAATAACTTCATATCCTATATTTTCATCAGATTCATCTTTGAAGTCATTCACGACTTTACCAATCTCGGCTTGCAATGCTAATCTTTTGTTCCTCTCTTGTTTGCCTCTTAGCAAATTCATCTTAAAATTGGTAAGAATTCTAATTACCCTATCCAATGACAATTCATTAATATCATAAGCTTCCTCGATTGTTGCAATTTTTAGTATGAACTTCAGAGGTAATGATCTCAGTGTCTTCTTAACCAGTTTCAGGTTAGGGCATTTCTTCTCAAGTTGATGTGCTTGATTCGCTATGTCACGCAATCTTTCATGAAAGTCTCTATTAGTTTCACTCTCGTCCATCTTCAGATCTTAAAATCTCACAGTTAACATTTGAAGTTTCGAGGCTATCATAGATTTTGATCCCTTATGTATAGTTTGCAAAGTGTCCCATACTTCTTTTTCTTATTCACAGGCTGATATCATAGCAAAACAACCTTCATCAACAGCACTGAAGATGGTGTGCAGAGCTTGAAATTTTCCAAGCGCTCTCTCTCCTTCAACCTTTGTCCGCTCATATGCATTTTTAAGCATCGTTTCTCCCTTTTCATTAGTCATCATTGGTTGTGTCCAACAATTTAAAATTTAAAATCAAGTTCTACGCTTTTATTTCTCGTGCCTGAATGAACACTCTCATCTATGATTTCCACGTAGGATAATTTGAACCATTTAATAATGGTGGCCTGATGATTGATGCCCCTTCTTTTACAGTTATACTTGCGAAACACGGATTTGCACCAACTTGATATACCAAGTTTTGATTTGGTGACCTTCTTTAATACCAACTGAAAATTTTCAAAGAGGTGCAATAGTTTTGCAAAATTTCTGATTTGATCACAGTTATTTCTAGCACAATAAAAAACAAAAAAAGATTAAATGCACAAATGCAAATAAAAATCAACACCAAAATTTGGTAAGGCAGTTCGACACATCTTGTCTACATCTTCGGGGTCCTCACACAGTCTAATATTTTCACTGATGACAATAGTTTTATACAAGGCCTTACTGAGCTGATTTACTCAGCCCTTGACACTATCTCTTATCTTTACTACCCGTAAAAGTATTTCACATCTAATAACATGACCGCCTCGTGCTAACCTCAATATAGAATTTTCTTAACAATGTTTAATGATGGCAATACGCAATAAACAACTAAAATGATTAAACAATAATCAACAAAAACAAAGACAAAACTTGAGATAAAAAGTAACTATCTTAAATATGCCGCTTCATCAACAAAAGAAAGAGAAGTTGTCCATCAAAAGATTTGTTGTAAGGCATTAATATAAAGTTGTCCATCGAAAGATTTGTTGTGAGACATCAATATCATCACTGAAAATTTCACACGCAATAACCACAAAATATCTCAAATCAATAAATGTTTCTTTACCGAAATGCATACACAAAGGACTACAAAGACACCAAAATTACTGGAAGTTTTTCACACAAAAATACAATAACAACTACCCAAAATGATCACATCGATCCCCACAAAATGCATCAGAAATACAAAGAGATGCAATTACACAATGGAACAATTTTTCTGTATGTTTTCCATAAAAAACAACAGCTTAGCTATGCAAAAATTCACACACTCTACAACATAACATCCCAACAGTGGTCTCTCAAAGCCAGAGAAACACAGTCGCCAAGTTGGATAATTATATCATAAAATCAGTTGCAAAATATCATTAAAAATCATAAAATTTCAGCTTCCAAGTCACACATTGCCTATCGTTAATTCACCCAAAAGCTATAACACTACAATCCACATATCACATAAATCACAGCCGCAATCCCAACTGCAATGGTCAAAAGAATCTCTAAAAATTCAACTAAGTTAAATAACCTTTATCTCCAAAATAGGCTCTCAAATAAAAGTCCAAAAATCAGCAAAACTTTATATCTAATCTTAGTTAAGATATGATGATTTGATTTTAATTAAATCCTATTATGACTGAGATTTTTATCCTGAATAAACCTCATCTGTAAAGAGTCTCGTATAAGATAAAATACTTATCATAATAATCTTCTTCAAATAATGAGAGATGTCAAATTACAAATAATATCTAAAATATCATAATACACAACTTAAGTACTTAACAATAACTACTCATAGAATTGACATTAAGTTAATTAATGTACATAAAAGAAGAAGCAATTAATGTATAGGTTATCATAAAAGAAGACCAGGGAACGCGATCGTCTGTTTCTGTTACTGTATTCTAATCCTGTGTTATTTAGTTTTATTTACACATAGCTTTGTTTTTGTGTAAAAAGATTGACATTGTCCTTGGGTAACAGCCGTACAAGATGCATGCCTGCGGCAACTCAGTAGTTGAAGCTTCTCTCTTCTCTGCCACGCGCGTTGGGATAAGAGTTCACTAGCAGGCATTCAAGTCTTGTTACAGTAAAGTATAATATCTTTACAGTATGTTTTATATATGGTCACATGTGTATATAATATTTTCTTTCTTTGGCCGTGGAAAAGAGAAAGTGAATGACAGTGTGCGAGTCCCAATAATTGTATACCCTCTTCTTACCTGTCTCATACTTATCTCGAGCCCTGTGCCTGTTCCCCTAGTTGACTCAACCCACTCTTTAATCTTTTACGTGATGATACACAGCCTTCTTGTTGGTCACAAACAGTTACACTGAGACGCGGACAGAGCGACGGTGAGTAAGGTCGTTTCCAGGAATCGAAAATTCCAAATGCTTTAAATTCGTCATCTCATTATCGTTATATAAATATAATCGTTTTTCTTTTGATAAAAGGATAATTTTAATAATAAATAATAGTTAATTAACTATACATTTTAAAATAATTTATTTGATGAATTTACTACTTAATTCTTAAATTCTTAAAAGAATTTAAACTCAATGTCCTCCATTTATTACCTTTTCCAACCCCAAAATAGACATATATTTATTATTATCTCCCTTAAATTTGTAGTAGAAATATGTGACAATGATTGTATTTGCTCTCTCGTCTTTGTAATATGTTGACATAATCCTGTTCATGATCTTGCATTGATTTTTTACTGAAAAAGATGTACTTGACGTTGAGAGTCAAGAGCTATGTGCTCTCTTGGGTTTACATATCTTCTTAGATGACACATTATCATATAAAAGCACATACATCTGTATATGTAGTTCGTAATAATATTATCTTACTTATAATATGCAAGATTATAAGTAAGATAATCTAAGGTCAGGGGACACGAGTCCCAAAGTTCACCAACTCTCTTGTAGGTTCATTAAGCAATAAGTTCTTACATTATACGTTATCATCAACTTCCACTTTTAGCCAACGCAGAAAGTACAGGGAGAAAAAAAAAAGAAAAGGAAAAGTGGGTAATCTAATACTCAGTGGTGACTACAAGTTGTCGTCACCAGAACTGCCACGCTTTGCATACGGTTTTTGGTAGAGAACAGCATAAGGAAATTAAAGAGGAATAGAATTATAAGCAAAGCAGCTGTCAAAGTATATGAAGAAAAGAAAAAAGCTTGTAAGTCGTTGTCAGGACAATAAATATAGGGAGGGTGATGTTTGATTTTAACAAGGAAGCATGCGAAGTGCGAGAAGTCAAAAATATATGCAGAAAAGATTTGGTCGCTTACATGCCAGCTAACCGAATAGTTCACATTCCTTCCACAGTTTGTAGAACACTGTACGTATAGTTTGTCTTTTGTTGTGAGTGTAGGATAAGAGTCTGATGAGCTGATGAGGAAATCCAACATGCCCTTGGGAACTGGGAGAAGCTGAAACGTAGTTAAGCTCGCAAGTTATCTTGTATGTGGCCCAACGTTCCTCGTTTTACCTTCAAAGTTTGTTGAAGTGGGACATCTTCAGAATCAGGGTTTTGTGGTCTGATTCTCGATTCGATCAGCTCCATGTTTTTCTCAACTAGAAAATGAAAATGAGTAGAAACCTTCAGCTCCTTAAAATGTGGAAGAAGACAATTAAAATTAACTTCAGTTCTCATTGATTACCTGAATATTTACGGTTAATTTTCTATTTATTTTTTAAGTTCAAGGCTTGAAAATGTTGTGGAACGTGAAGGGTTTTGATGTATTCTTTTAGTTCTCGTCGTTTTGATGTATTCTTTTAATTCTCTTCGTTTAACTTCTACTTTCGGGTACAGTATTGAGTGAGGCGTGTTTTGTTCATCTTCTTTATCTAATTGAGCAACTCAAACTGGGCATGTTTTTTGTTTGATGGGTTGCTGTTTTCTGCCATATAATTGTGATTTTTGACTGTAATCAAGGTTGCACGGAAAAAGACAAATTGAAAAAGGGAAATGCAAAATGAAAAAGCAAGTTTTAACAATAAAAATGACAAAAAATAGTCATGAAAAATGTTAACTACAATATAAACAATCCATGTAGTATATTTCTTAAACTTGATTAAAAACAACTAAAAATAAATATGAACGTTCATAGTAATTGGATGTGAATATAAAAACTAAGAAATACAATAATTAATTTAAAACGAAAAAGTATAACTAGAATTAAACTTTGCGTTTTTCACTATTTTTATTTTACAAATAATTTATATTTCCTTTAAAGTAACTCAATATAATTAAATAATATTTATTATATCTACTTTATTTCATTTTATTTATAACAGTTTATTACTATTATTTAAAAAAATTTAAAGGTTAGCAAGTACAATATTCTATAGATAAAATGGAAAGAGAAAGAATCCATATGGTAAGTAATTATAGTTATATAGAAAGTTGAAATAGTTTAATATAATTAGATTTAAAAATTTATATATTGTGAATACAAAATATCTCTATATTAATCTTAATACTAATAAAATATCAAAAAATAATTATTTAAAATTAAATTTATTTTAAATATATAATACATATACATGGAGAGTAATTATAATAAATTTATCACGAGGACAAAGAGAGTTACATTCACATTACAAATTCTGGTAACATCCATGGAACTTAAAAGAGTCATATTTTTCATAATGAATGCAATGGAAAGAAAATTAGTGGGGAAGATTGGTAAAACATAAAAACTACCCAATTCAAAGGTTTGTGCGATCATACGTTTCTGATTCCCAAACATTTTGCCTTGTCAATCATGACAATTCCCATTAAATTCTGGCTAGTTGCTACAAAGCCGGGCGCGCATGTGCACTTGAAGTGGACAGTGTACGAAGTGGCCTTCCCTTCGCTTGCATATTAAGATCGATTTTGAATCTCTAGAAAATCACACAAACTTTTCTGCTCCGTAACCATCAATATCGCAACAAGACAAAATATCACCCTCAGAAAACCCTAGTTTATCAACTTGCCAACTCATCTGGGAAGCTGTATGGCTAGGAACCATAACTTCTGATACCCAGATAAGGTCCAGTTAAGATCTCATTGTAAACCAATGCTGAGCTCACTTATTTCGACAGTAGATTCCAAAGGAAAGATTGGAATTGGATCTTATATTTAATTATAAGAAAAAGAGCCTACCCTCTCGTGGAAAATCTTCCAAGAAACTGTTCATCTTATGAAAAATTCAACTGATCTATAATTCATCAAGACTCATCAAGCGACGTATATGCCTGTTGCTCACAAGAGAGTCAAGTTAGCTTTCGATAGTGATGTGCAGCCAAAAAGATGAACGAGGACCACTATCTCGTTTTCACTTTTGTGGCTAATTTTAATTAATGACCCTATAGTGGTGGCCTATCTAGGTATACTTCGAGTGTGGGGTTTGAGTAACTGTAGAATCAACTGTTGAATCATTTACTGACTTCATTTATATCTAATAACTCTATCCTTAGTCAACTCATCAGGGATCCTTAAATAATGTCCATATGAAGTGAGCCCGTGACCATTCTAAAACTTTTAAGATAAAAAGATGCTTTTTCATCAAGTTGAATATAGCTTCGTATCTGTATCCTTTGAACTGCCCAGTTCTCCCCTTCTTTTGGACCTAAGTCGTATTTGAAACCCCTTTGGACTGGAATCTTAGACCTTTGATTATGGTGGAGTCTAATATCTATAAGCTAATGGTACCACCTTCTGTAGGGTAAGCGCTGTAGGTTAATTTGTTATATAGACAACTTGTTAATCATAGCATCGAGTCGATTATCAATAACTATGAGAACGTGTATATGAAAGAGATATAACATGCAGGTTCTGTAAAAAGACCGCTTAACAGCTAAGGAACCGTACGAGTCTAATCAAAGAATTGTTAGTTTCTGCAGAAAAAAAGAAAGAAGAAGAATTAATGCAAGAAGGGGTATACGGGAATTCTAGCAATGAGAGATATGCAAGAGTTAATATCGGAACAAATAGTCAGCAGAATTAAAATTAACGTTAGACACTTTGTCTAAATATTTTATAGGGTCCTCGAAGCTGACGACACTCATGACTCAAACTATTGCTGATCTTTGAGCTCTTGGGTAAGTTAACATGTCCTCAACAATTACTTGAGGAAATTCTCATCATATTTGAGTATTTGAAATGTTATCGTATTTTGATTAAATGTCGGTTCAAGAAAGCCATCTTACGTGTTCTTGAAAGAAGCCATTTTCATGGATACCTCGGCATGACCTAGCTAACTATCACAGCTTTGCCTTTATTAGAATAAGAAAGAGTTACTCATTTCATGCCGTTTTACAGTTTAATTTTCGTTTTTTCCTATTAAAAATAAAATCATTTATGAATCTCTTATAATATATAAAATTTATTAATAATAGATGTTGCATCACTCATAAAGTAAGATTTCAAATAGGCTTAATATTACTGTGTCATACAGTCGCTTGCATGGTATCGTAATCCAGTTCCCATAAGCATAGTCAAACCTATAGTTGATGGTTTAGGGCCGTTGACTTGCCCATCTTTGTTAGCAACACCATTATGAAGTAATTATAGTACTTAAAGACAACTACGTGCATAAATTGAAACCAATTAAGCTTTTTTAGACTAATTATAGTTGACTTGATCATCTCCTTATCCAATTAGCTTGACAACGACAATATATAGAGACAAAGATGTGTTCAGATTTAGAGCAATTGGGCTTTTAGTTGGATTTTTATTTGGGTGGAAATCATTATATCTTTTTGTTGTGATAGTAGTCACGGAGGCAATGAAATCAACCAAGTAAATAGGGAAAAATAGTAGAAGCACACAAAGAATTTTACGTGGCAAACCCGAATGTTAGGAAAACAACTTACGGGACGAAGAGAGCTATAAAATATGCACTATGTCAAGCAGAAAAATTACAAGTATTTTAACTCCAAGACTAATGAAGAGTACATCAATATAATGTTTTAAAGAATCCCCAAGGGGTATTTATATAGTAGTACAACCCTATGGTAGGAATACTATATAGAGTAAGAATTTAAAATAATGTCAAATAAGGAAAGAAAACCTACACAAAGTAGGAATCTACATAGAGTAGAAGTCTTGAAGACTTAGTCATTATTCCAACAAACCTTCACCTTGACACAAGACAGAAAAAAGGAACTTTCTTCTTTGTAAACCCCGACGAGCACTTAAGTATCAAGAATACCGGCTAATTTCAGGTAGTGCTTGAACTTAGCAATAGGTAGTGGCTTGGTTAACATGTTAACAGGGTTCTCAGCGGTGTGAACCTTCTCAACAATAACTTTACCTACTTCAACAATATCCTAAACGAAACGACGCCAAACATCAATATACTTATTCTTAAAGTGATACTATTTCTCATGAGGTGCACGACACTTTGACTATCATAGAAGACAACAAGGACATCTTGTTGTAGACCAAACTCTTTCACCAAACCTTAGGGCCAAATAGCTTCTTTTACTCCTTTATTAGTAGCAATATACTTCGTTTCAGTGGTCGATAATACTGCAGTGGACTATAGAGAAGAATACCAACAGATAGTTGAAAATAAAGAGTAAAAACATATAATGAAAGTGACCTTAGTCTTCACCATAGTCAGCATCAACATAGCCAACTACACCACCGAGATCAAAACGACTTTTGTCAAAGGCCAAACCGAGCTCACTAGAACCCTTCAAGTAGTGAAGAATCCACTTCTCACATTCCCAGTGCTCCTTACTAGGATTATACATGTTCCTAGATACAATACTGATAGCATAGGCCAAATCTGGCTTAGTACATACTATAGCATACATTAAGCTATCACCAACACCGAACTAAGAAATGAGAGACATACGTTCCTTAAATTCATTAGTAGGTGGGCCTTGTTCAGCAGATAATTTAAAATGTGTTGCCAATAAAGTAGTAATGGGCTTACGGTGAGCGAAATTGAACTTGTCAAGTATCTTCTGAATATATTTCTTTTAAGAGAGCATAAGTTACACGCTTGATGTAAGGCTCCAAAATATACCCTATTTGAAATAATACATGTTTATGAAAGTAAATGTGTGTGGGAGTTAGAATTTTGCTATGATTAGAATATGAAAGACTTATGACTTAAAGTTTTGATCAAGTAAATTATAGCGAGTAAATTGGAATTAATTAATACCCTTAGAGGATTAAGGTAATTAAATGTATATTTGGACTAGGAAAAGTATCAAGTGCCAAGTGAAGTTGGTAAATACATGAAAATTAGTATGACTACACCTATACTTTAAATGAAATTTGGCACCATTGGATGATTGATATGTGGATTGGTTTTATAGGTGACTAGTGGCAGCATTTTAATACGGTGAGCTAAATTGAACTTGTCAAGCATCTTCTGAATATATTTCTTTTAAGAGAGCATAAGTTACATGCTTGATGATTTCGAATAATCTCCATCCCAAGAATCTTCTTAGTAGCACCTAAGTCTTTTATATCAAATTCACTGCTAAGCTGGGCCTTTAACCTATCAATAACTAGGTGTCACAATCAACATGTCATCAATATAAAGCAAAAGATAGAAGAAGGAACCAGTAGGGAACTTTTGAAAATACAAACAATTATCATAGCTACTTTTGGAGTAGCCTTGCCTAATTATAAAAGATTCAAATCTCTTATACCACTATCTCAAAGATTGCTTGAGACCATATAAAGATCTCTTCAAATGACAAACATGATCCTCCTTTTTTTGAACCACAAAATCCTCAGGTTGATGGATGTAAATTTCGTTTTCAAGATTACCATGTAAGAATGTAGTTTTCACATCTATTTGCTCAAGCTCCAAGTCATGAAGAGCAACAGGAGATAATAGTACACGAATAGAGGTATGAAGAAAATAGGAGAGAATACCTTATTAAAATCAACCCTTCACATTGATCAAAACCACGTACAACAAATCAAGCCTTATATCTCTTTCTTTCAACATCGAGGATGCCTTCTTTGAACTTGTAAATTCACTTGCAACTAATAGCATGCTTACCCTTAGGAAGCTTCACTAATTTCCAAGTTTCGTTCTTATGAAGACTTTCAATTTCTTTCTACATAGCACCAAGCTAATTCCTAGCATCTGCTCTAGCAATAGCCTTAGAATAATTCTTTGGCTTAGGATAAGTGTCAACTTCTTGTGTAGCAACTAAAGCATAAGCAAAAAGATCACAATCATAGTCTTGCAATCTCACTAGCAATTGGGTCTGTCTCCTAGAATGATCTCAGGCCAACACATAATTAGGTTGCAATGGTGGTGGATTAACTTTTACAATGGCATCGGTTTGAGTTTCCTGATACTCAGAAGTAAGTGGGGCTGTCTCCTTAGGAGGAGTAGTAGGGATGACAAACTCTACCTTTTCCCTTGTACTACCCTGATCATCTGGTTAAGGAGAATGTAACACAGGATCTTGCCCAGTAGAAAATATAGCATCTTTATGAGAGGTTACTTCACGACTATGATAAATCTTATGATATTTAAGGTCAGGACAATAAACACAATAATCTTTAACCCCTTCTCCGTAACCTAAGAAGGCACATTTATTAGCAGGGGGTTCTAACTTACCCTCATTAACATGAACATAAATAGGACACCTAAAAGCACGAAGTATAATAATCAACAGGGTTATTTGACTAAATTTGGGGATTTTTTTGTCGAGAGAACGATGTGGAGAACAATTGATAAGATAGCATGCAGTAGTAGCTGCCTCAGCCTAAAACTCACATCCCAACTTAGCATAAGAAAGCATGCATCGAACTTTCTCCAATAAAGTCATGTTCATACACTCATCAACTTCATTTTGCCGAGGCTTACCAACCAAAGTGTGGTATCTAGCGATGCCTTCCTTCTTACATAGGTTGTCAAAAGCATCTTCATAAAACTCAAGATTGTTGACAGTTCTTAACCGCTTAATTTTCTTACTTGTCTGGTTCTTGATCAAGGTTTTCCACTCTTTAAAATTGGGAAGAACTACATTCTTATTCTTTAGGAAAAACATCCAAACCTTACGGGAGAAATCATCGATAATGATCAACATATATCTTCTACTGCCTTGAGAAGCAATGCGAAAGGGACCCCATAGATCATAATGAATATAAACTAGAGTACCTTTGGTCTTGTGAATCCTCGAGGAAGAGAAACTCACTCTGGTCTGTTTACCGAAGACACAATGTTCACAGAACTCCATGTTACCTGAACTCTGGCTCAACAGACCCCTCTTACACAAGATTTGCATACCTTTCTCACCTCTATGGCTGAGGCGATAATGCCATAACTTGGTGGCATCTCGATGAGACTTAGATGAGACAACATTAGCAGTATCAATAATAGTAGAGCCCTGCAACACATATAGACTACCATGTCTTTTCCCTTTAAAGATTACAAGATTACCTCAAGACACCTTCATGATTCCACCTTCAGAGGAGTACCTACACCCAAGAGACTCAAGTGTACCAAGTGAAATAAGGTTGTGTTTTCAAATTAGGAACGTGATGAGCATTAATGAGGAATTTAACAACATCATAATGAGTTTAATTATTAATTGTACCTTTCCCTACCACATCACTCTGTGCATTATTATCTATAAGGACAACACCCTTAGCCATTTCATAGGTGGCAAACCAATCCATATGAGGACATATATGAAAAGTACAACCGGAGTCTAGGATCTATTAATCTTTAGATTGTTGTTCACCTTAAACAACCAAATAAACATCACTTCTTGAATTCTAATCAACCACAACAAGGGTAGAATCAAATTGATTGCCCTTATTTTCACCTAATTTTTTAAGTTTATTTTTCAATTTATAACTGTCCGAGACCTTGTGTCCGAGTTTCTTGAAATATTTACATGTAATATTGGCATCTTTTCCTCTAGAATTTGATTTAGAATTCTTGTGGCTCTTACTACTCTCTTCCTTCTTAAAATTTCTACCTTTAACTGTTAAACCCTCAACCTCCTTCTCAATGGAAGCATCAAACTTTTCTTTAGACAGCAAAGTACATTTAACTTCTTCTAAAGAGAGAGTTTCATAGTTACCGTAAAACATGATTTCTTTAAAGTGCTTATACGAATGAGGTAGTGAAATACCAAAAAGCATTGCTTGATCCTCATCATCAATTTTAACATCAAGATTCTCCAAATCAATAATAATGGAATTAAATTCATCAAGATGAGAAGAGACTGGTGTACCTTCAGACATCTTGAGCGTAAAGAGACGTTCTTTAAGACAAAGTTTGTTGGCCAAACTTTTCGTCATGTAAAGGGACTCTAATTTCAACTAGAGTCCTGTAGCAGTTGTCTCATGGATTAGTTGCCGAAGCACTTCACGTGTCAAGCATAACTGAATAATGGACAAGGCTTTTTTGTCCAAATCTTCCTAATCCTCATTTGACATATTGACAGGTTTCTTAGTCTTGCCAGAAAAAGCTTTCTTCAATCCGTGTTGTGTGAGAACAACTTGCATCTGGACCTTCCAAATAGTAAAATTGTTTTTTCATCAAATTGGTCGATGCCGAATTTGGTTGAAAGAGACATGGCGACAAGACTTGATTGGCCAAAATGAACCTTGCTCTGATACCAAGTTATTGTGCTAATAGTCACGAAAGCAATGGAATTAATCAAGTAAATAAGGAAAAACAATAGAAGCACACAAAGAATTTTACATGGGAAACCTGAGTGCCAACAAAAAAACCCACAGGGTGAAGAGAGTCCTAAAATATACACTATATCAAGGAGAAAAATTACAAGTATGTTCTCTCTCACACACACAAACCCTAGAACTAATAAAGAGTACACCAATATGATATCTCAAAAGGACCCTAAGGGGTCTTTATATAGTAGTATAACCTTAGGATAGGAATTCTACATAGGGTAGGAATTTGAAATATGTCAAATAAGGAAAGAAAACCTACACAAAGTAGGAATCTACGTAGAGTAGAAGTCTTGAAGGCTTGGGTCATTATCCCAACACTTTCTATCTTTTTATTAAATTAGACCTATGCTAACACACACCATTTCAAATATTCAACAAATTGGCGATCTTAACGTTTATCAAATCTTTAACCTCATGACAATTATACAAATATCTTAACATTTGTATTTAATATAAACAGAGTGAATACAAATTTAAATCTAAGGAAAAGTATGCATTAATCTTTACTTACTCAAGTTAGCATTGAAATATAAGACTTTACATAATTTATTGGTCACTTAAAGGTCAAAACTAAACCTTTTCGAAAAAGGGTGTTTACGCACCAGTTAAGCTCAAGTTCATTGGTATAAATTGCTTAAGTAACACGATAATATATCTTCAAGTTCAAAACAATTCCTTCTTCTTTTGAGAATAATAAGACGAACCAAATGATAGACAAGCAATACCATATTGGTGAATCATTATGGAATACTAATAACATAATTTAAGTAAAGAACAGAGGCAATATCGTATTTATAATTGTTGGCCTCTAGAAAATACAAGACATCAGTAAATTGAATGTATTTAACTTTTATTTAAAATTAATTAATATTTTATTCACTATTTATTATGATAAATTCATATAAAATAAACATAAGAATAATAATAGATAGTAAAGAAAGTGAAAAATTTTAATTTATAGTAATTTGACCAAATTTTTTTTGGTTTATGTTTATCTCAAATTTCATTTAAAAATTCACTATCTTCTTTTTTCAATAAGTGAATAGTAATCTTCTATATTGCATCTTCTTTGTTAAGGGTGAAGAAGAATTCTATAATTGTCTTTGTTACAAATAAAGAAAAACTTTTGCAATTGTCTTCATGTATTTGATTATTCCTTGTTCTTGGTTCCACTTGAATTGCATGAGTTTCACTTTGCTCATTGCTTCATCCACTAATTGCTCATTTCTTCATCAGCTGATTGCTCAATTGATTCAACTGACTCTTTTGCTTACTTTACTCTTTCACTGAACATTATCTTTCACATATTGACTTACTAATATCATTAATGATAAAAATAATAGTAATAGCATGTTTTATGATTATCAAAACTATGGATTAAAATCTCACTTGGCATAACAATCTCTCCATTTTTATGTGATAACAAAATATTTAATAATATTAAGAAAAATAAATAATATTAAGTTAAGTCTATCTTAAAACAACACGTAATTCTTGTTCCCTCTTAATCCTTGCATCATGAATCATTGAGTTTTAATAGAACTATTCTTTCC
>JANIJH010000225.1:14124262-14139131 GCA_024520975.1 Erythroxylum areolatum | reverse complement strand
AATCGGTTAGCTGACAACCAATCATGAGGTTGTCAGCCCCCCTCCCCGTAACTAACATCGTATGGGTATATATATATATATTTACTATATCTGTAAATTTATTCTGAGTTGTCTTGGGTCTATCAGGTTTGTACTTATGATGGTGTTCAGCACAATAGAAAAGACACAAAAGCAGTGAGTCCAAGTTTAGTATAATGTCACAAGCAGTTTCCATTGGGCCTAATTAGAGCATGTGTAGTCAACCTAAGATCCAGGACATATATAGAAACCCAAATGTCATTGCCGTACTAATTTATATAAGTAATGGTTTGGAGAATGAGAGGTCAATCAATTTACCTGAACATGGTCGAGGACTCCATCCCCATTAATATCAGCATGAAGGCCACCTTCTTGGAGATGAAGCTGTCGAAATTGGTGGAATTTCAATCTCTTTTTAAGAATGTGCAGAATAAGACACGACATACATAGGCAGGCATTTTTAACATCTTTCAAAAGTAGTTCTTAGGATAAAGAGAGGACATTCTTACCTAACATTAACAATAACATTTGACGTATTGCCTTCCCAACCCCATTAGGACCTTTTCATAAGGCAGCAAATAGCCTATTGAAAAGTAACCAAAAAAAATTGGCAAAAGCATCACATGGCTTAAGAGTTACCTTGCAAATGGTACGACCAGATGCCAAATGAACAGCTTCTATCCCTTCTTTTTGGTGAGCCACAACAACATTAGGAACCCACCATAGCTGGGTGTAGTTTGTTATGGTTGGAATATAAGTTACCGGCTACAAAAGCAAAGTCAAAGAGTCAATAAAAAGATACGGAAATCTATAAGATAAGATTTGATTGGCAAGTTAAGCAATCATATCCACTGTAATGATGCGCCCGCCCCTAGTGAGGTTTAGGGATTTCTAACAACTTCTCATTTGTTGCTTTTTGTCCGGACCAGTAACAAATAGTGCTCAAAACAATAATAAGATAATGGTAATATATACGAAAGGTGTTATTCGACAGAAATCCAAAAGCTATAACTTGAATGGGATCAAGAAAACAAAAATTACACAACAATGGCATAAATTTCTCAAGACTCAAGCACAACCTGCACAAAGACAAACTCAGTAGATTTACCTTTTTAGATTTTGCCGAGCCCGCATAATTGGCAGCTTTTCCAATCAAATTTGAAATTTTTTTAGTCGAATCCTTCCCGGGAGGATGATTCTCTTCAGGCTTTTGGAAAGGATAGTTTGTTGTCTTTCCAGGTACTTTTTTCAATGTTTTCCTTTTGTGACGCCTGAAGTGTGCCAACTGCAATACAGTATCCTCTCTCCTATCCTAATAAAGAGATTGAAGCTCCGAGATTATACAACTAGCTGAATCATGGCTGAATCATGGAAAGATTACTTCCAAAATGCTTACCCAATGATGTGGCATAACTCCAAGAATTGATTCCCTGAATTCTCTGCATTCAAACTAACATTTAATTTGCATAAGCACGCTTTTATTTACAATGGAATTACAATCCAAATGGAAATAACTACTTTAGGAAAAAGCTTCACAAAGTGGATAGAACACCCTACAATCCCCTTCTCTCGTGAGGGTTGGTTTTTGGTGCAGATTAGAAATGGTTTAAATTAATCAAAGAAGCTGATCTGGAAGACTGCATTTACCAAACAATCAATCTAAACAGATGCACAAAAGGAAAAAATGGTGAAAACAATAACCCTAACAAATACAGCTGCAGAACTAAGTTATTATCAGCCTCATGTCAACCTTGCACCATTTTTCCAAATGACTAGAGTATTATCCATGACATGAAGTTTGCTTTCTACCATCAGTAAGCAGGACTGAACCATAGTTATCCCAGTCCAGAATTGCATAAGAGGATACCTCTCCAGGATGTCTGGTATTTAAAGCCTGGACATCAAGCTTGTAGTTATGCTGTGGAATCAACTGAGACGCATCTAAAGATTGTGCTTCAATATTCTGCATCAACAGAAAATATCGAGTAAAAGAGGAGACAGTGATACCAGTAACTGGAGCAATGATCATGAAAGGTAAATTTAATAAATTCTGTGCTAGCACGACAAGTAACTTCCAGTAAGAAGTTGCCATTAAAAGTAGTTGTTTACTAGTACATGCACACATTGGGTTGTTTGCACCTCAATTATTTCAGTCATTCCTTAGATTGTCCCTATATATAAAATATGTTTAGCATATTTCATATAAGTTTTGAACAAATGAAAATTATGCCCAACAGATTTTTCTAGAAAAATGACACCTATACAACAGCAGAATAACAATGACAAAGACGATAAGACAGATCCTGAAAGTTGAATTTTGTTATATCATCCAGTCATCAGGTTAGCTATTTCTAAAGGAATGCCCTGGTTGGATGAACAAATACTTAAAGATGTTTTGAGATTAGGTAAGAAACTTTGCATGAATCGGACATTTTTGAAGAGTATCAAAATATCAAAATTTTGGCTTTGCTATTGGAAAAGTACATGCCCTTAAAACTAAACCTAGACATAACTGCAAATAGGCCAACCGCAAGTTCAACAACAGATAAATTTGCCACCTCATTCTTTCTACTCCAACGGATTTCACCACTTCGACCAGCAAAAGCAAAAAAAGCAAAATGGCGTAGATCCACAGTTCCAGTGTTCTCTGAATCCTGTAAGAATCAATAGGTTGTTAAATATCCACTGCCCAAAAAGCAAAAGAAACCAAAGATATCAACTTGCTGGATCTGGAGCTATCTTTAAGGCATTTCAGAAAATTGTATGTCTTGTATTCCCATATAATTATCCTCAGCTTGAAACTTCACGTTTATCTATATAAAGGAACTGTATACATGAAGAAAATAGAATCACAAGACAAATGTTTTCACCTCCTTCTCACTAGCACTTCTTGTGTGCAGCTCAGCATTTTTTTCAGCTATACCGATCTCTTCAAAGGGATCTAAGTAAAGCTGAAATGGTAGAAAAAGATGCACAAAAGTGCGTCAACTAAATTTGATACTAGGGCCAAAGATCATAAAAACTTTATCAACCAGTAATAAACACATTTGTGAAAAAAACAAAAGAAAAACTCACATGGGGCTGCTTTTCCATTCTACCACCAACAATAATCAATCCCGTATCCGCATGCTTCAAGGTATAATTACTGATCGAAATGGCAACCTCCCTGTGGTGAGCATTATGAGGAAAATCCTCCTGCATAGAAAGATAATCATAATCACCCCAAGTTACGATAATTTGCACACATAAAGCACCATCAATTTTTCCAAACCTGCAGATTCTTTTCCCAAAGCTTCTTGAGGTTGTGATCAAAGCACATAACCGACCAACCGGAAGTAACAACTACCAAAACCTGCTTGAGTGGCTGCCCTTGCTTATAGATTTTGTCTATAACACCAGTGGCCATAGCCACTGCACGCCTACCACTCGCAACACGAACTTTGTCAGGCAACAGCGAGACCTCCGTAATCACTCTCGATTCGCTGAAACCCTCGTCCACTTTCCTCCAGTGCGGCTCCAAAACCTAAAAGTAACAGTTTTCCTCTTCAGCCAAAATAATTATGAGAAAAACAATAAAAGAAAAACCAGTTCTTCGAACCTGAATTTTGGCGTCGTGGGTGGCGACGAACACTTCTTTCTTTCCGTCGCCGTTAAGGTCGGAAACGATCGAAGGAGGGAGGCGTTCGGCTTCGTATTTGATTGGGTAATCATCGAAGAGGTGAAACCAGGCCTCCCTGAATTGAAAATCACCCTCGTGCTACAAAATTATACCAAAAATCCATCTCAAGTACATCATCGAGAATAGGGAACAGTAATTGTTCATAGGGTTTAAGAGAGCTACCTGGAGCGAGAAGAAAATGGCGAAAGCGGAGAGCATGAGAATGGCCAAATCTCGTTTCCTCATTTTGGAGGGGGACTGATACCAACATCAGGATTCTGAAAGAGTAAACGGTGGAAGCTGCAACTACAAGAAGAGGGAGAAGGATGCATACACTGTTTAACTTATTGAGTTGATACAGTACACTGTATCTGTAATAAATGACAGTCTCAGTGTTAATTAATTGACGCTTTATATAGTATTATATATATTATAACTCATTAATACTAAATTTCTGATATATTTCTTTAAGGTAAAATCCTCCAGCTTGATCAAGTGTCCATGTCAATTCATTAATACTTTTAATAGATCATCTGCTGTGACTCAAATATTAAAGACATTAACAAGTGCCCTTTGGCAGCCTTGGAGGTGCAGCTCTTAATTTGATTCATTGATCTTGTGATTCTGCAGTTGCAATTAACAGGATGTGTTCTGCATCTGAGCAGACCAAACTGCACTTGGCTATGACAATCTTCCAGTTGGGCTATGCAGGGAACCATGTCATCTTGAGAGCTGCACTTAACTTGGGCATAAGCAAACTCCTCTTCCCAGTTTATAGGAACATGATTGCCCTGGTTCTGCTCGCTCCTTTAGCTTATTTCCTGGAAAAGTACGTGCGTTAGCTATACCCTCCTGTGTCCAGAAACTGTCGCAATTCAAGTTTTGATCTAACAGGTAGTTTCAGATCTTACTGATGGTCATCACAACTGTGGTCTTTTGTTGTTTTCTGTAGGAAAGAGAGGCCAATTCTTACCACTTCTGTCCTGATACAGCTAATTCTCATTGGATTTGTTGGGTATGAATGATCCTGTCTAGCGCCCCAACTGTTCGCAAAATTTGACCCTTGTTTTCTTCTGAAAATAGAAAATTCTTTTGTGGCAGCATAACATCAAATCAAGTGTTTTACCTAGTAGGTTTGGACAACACCTCACCCACCTTTTCTTCTGCTATTGAGAATGCTGTTCCTGCTTTGACCTTTGTCTTTGCAATCTTACTCGGGTATGCTAATGCAACCGTTTCAACTTTACTCCTTTAATGGGAAAGCATCTTAAAGCACTAACTTGGTTTCCAGATTGGAGCAGGTTCATTTCAACAGGAGAGATGGGGTAGCTAAGGTTCTTGGTACTGCAACTTCCTTCCTTGGAGCTACAGTTATAACCCTTTACAAGGGGCCAATTGTCTACGGGTCAAATTCGCCTTCAGGCCAATCACATCTGTTGTCTGCATTAGGAGATGCCAATTCGAAAAACTCGACCATGGGTTGCATCTGTTGTCTAGGTCACTGTTTATGTTGGTCCGGCTGGATTGTATTACAAGCGATCCTGTTAAAGAAGTACCCTGCTCGGTTTTCAGTTTATTCATTTACTTGCTTCTTCGGTATTCTGCAGCTTTTGGCAATTGCAGTCAGCACTGAGAGAGATTATCAATCCTGGAAAATTCAATCAGCTGGCGAGCTCTTTAGTGTCTTCTATGCGGTTCGTAACTAAAACTGGTGATAGTGTGGCTCACCAATGGTGATTGATTTACAATCTTTGCATACATTACAAATGTTTTACTGAATAGGGCAGTTTGCAGGGGTTGATTGTTTCAGGTTTGGGATTCACGATCCAGATATGGGTCATACAGAAGGGAGGACCCGTGTTCGTTTCTGGCTATCTGCCTATGCAGACCATGCTGGTAGCCATAATGGCTTCTGTTGCTCTGGGTGAAGAATTCCATTTAGGAGGGTAAGCTCTGTATCCTGAAAGAAGTCTGTTTCTATTCTCTTTGAATTCTGGTCCTCCAAAACACTGCCTTCAAGACAGTGTGATGAGTTTATCTGCAGACAATTTTACAAGCATTTCTCTGTTGAAAATTTGAACCTGCAGCATCATCGGAGCAGTGTTAATAATTGTTGGTCTTTACCTAGTTGTTTGGGGAAAAGGTGAAGAAATCAAGCTAGCGAAAACAATAGATGCAAGTTCCCTTGTGTCTGAGAACACTGAAGCCAAAGGTCCAGGCAAGTCATTACTTGTTCAGCCACTGCTTCCCCGCAGGGATGTTTAATTTACTAAAAACATGGAAATGTTACATTCTGTGATTAGATTGGTCAGATCAACAGTAGCATTTTTTTTTACATGTTATAGTTATCAGACCTCAGAAAAAGTGAGGAAGCTGATACAAATTTGTTGTGACAATGTTGTGGCCTTAAAAATATTCTGTTGTGTTTTTCAATAAAAATCTGACAATCTAATTCTATATTTTCTGATGAATGATGAATGATGAATGTAATTGTTAAATAAATGGTGCAACATAGTTTGAACTTTGACTTAGAAGCATATTATCAAAATTTTAGAAAAGTAGTTCTTGACCTAGTATTGTCTTATAATTTTTTTGTATTGATAGATACGTTTTGTATGAAATGAATCGACTTATATTTTCTCTAAAACAACTTTTTTAACTCTTATTTCTTTTTAAAGTTCTAGTAACTAATATAAGAGTCTTCTTTAATTTTTAAAGAACCTATGAGTGAGAGAAAACCAGCAAGGTAGCCCTTCATAAAAAATTAAAGATTTAATTACATCAAAAAATTTATAAAATTAAAGATTCAATTACGCCAATTTGCATTTTTTTATTTTAGTACTTGATTTTTAGAAATTGTCATTTATTCTCTTAAAATTATATGTTTGTATCATTCGTATCTCTAATGTCATTATCCGTTAAAAACTTAAAAGAGAATAGTGAATTATAGTCATATTGCTTGTATCACGTGGCATGACCAAGACAACGGTGTGTTATGTAACATGTACACAAGTAATACAATGTTATTTCACATTTTTTAATAAAAGATAATATCAAGAGATACGGATGATATTAAAAAAATAACTTTAAAAATAAGGGATTAAAGTTTATTTTTAAAGTAAACAAGTTCCAATTATGCGAGATCCAAAGTAATTTATTCCAAAGCAAACCACAAAAGCCTACTAAAAGATGACAAAAGCCAAAAGTTACCTTTATCATTAAGGAATAATCCTATGGTGTAAGGATGACAATCAGCTAGCCTAGGCTCAAGCTCAATCTAAATTTTTTCTTTTTTTAGTTTAAATTTTGAAAAACAAATTGTTTTTAAAGAAGTTTTGAGCTTGATCAAACTAGCCCAAGCCTGTTGACTTCGAGTTAAGTCGAGTAGGGCTTAATTTGCTTTGCTAAGCCTATTGTAGTGGTACTGTTTTGAGAAGCATACTAAACAATTCAAATCCTTGTCTCTTATATGTGCTAATGTAACAAAGAAAATCTTCACAATAATAATAGCTTGTGAGATAAGTAAGTAAACTCGAACAGGAATTTAAAGGGTATGATAAACCAAACAAATGCAAGTGTTGAATTTGAGAAGGGAGTTTATGAAGGAGATTAAATGAGTAAACAAGTATTCTAACAAGCTCATGAAGATCATAAATACGTACAACCATTCGATGAAGATATCTTTAAGATGAGAGTGGTGAAAATGGTAATGGTTAATGACACAACCCTACATAAGAAGGATATAAATCGCCATCCTCATAGAAAAGGTAGGATGAGACTGATAAGGTTATAAGGTTGATCGTCACTAGTAAGTTAAATAAGAAAATAAGTTGTTAAAGAACCTAAAATATGACCTTCTCTAATCAAGAATAAAGTAATTTTTTTCTAAGTATCCTCGATTAAACAGTAATAATGATGTGTTCTTTCTATTACATCTACAAAATGCATTTTTATAGGCATAAAATCTTAGGGATATAAAAATCCAAAGAATAAAGTCTAAAAATGTAATAGCATTTTAAAATTTCAAAGCCATAAACAACTAAATCATGAGTCTGGCACTTGTTTAGGTTTTAGTTTAGTGTCAATTTTATTTTAGAATTTTATGGGTATCAGTTACATTCTTTTTTTCAATCCTTCAAAAAAGTCAGTATATGACTGATGTTGGTCACTAATATAACACCAACACCAATTATATTTTGTAACTTGTTTCTAAAGCTTGCTTTTTCACTTGAATCAAAATTATAGCTTGACTTTAGTATTTTGAAGTAACAGAGCTTCACTCCTTGCATAAAGATCCACCATTAGATCATTAAGAGTTTCTTTGGCCTTTTTGGATATACTTCTTATTAATGATCCTCTAATGTCCTTCAATCTATCTTTAATAACTTTCGATGCTTCACTTGAATCCTTTGCAATTTTTCTAAACCCGTCTTCATAATTATGTTGCTTTAAAGCTTTAGCTTGAGTTGTTTGATTCTCATCATTTCCTTTCCCCTGGAAAGGATTTGTCCTCAAATCAACATCTTTATATGCAAAATTAAAAGGATATAAATTAACAATAATGAAAATAGTATGAACACTATATTGACTTAGCAAGTCGATCTTATAAGCATTAATACTCATTCTTGCTATGACTTAAAAGGGTCCATCTCTTTTTGGTTGCAAAGAAGAATTATGTTTGCTTGAAAACCTCTCTTTTCTTAGGTGTACCTAAACTCGATCTCTAGGTTCAAGTATCACTTATTTTCTCCACTTATTAGCTTACTTAATGTATTGTTAGACCTTTCCTTAACGTTCAACATTGCCTTCTCATTTAGCTTTTTCACCAATTTAGCTTTCTTCTTTCCATCAAAGCCATCTCTTTCTCTTAAAGGAAGAGGTGTAAAATTCAAAGGAGATAATAATCTATAAAAATTTCAAAAGGAGAATAATTCGTAGCAATATGGACAATTTGATTACAAGCAAACTCAATAAAAGGCATCAACATTTCTCAAGTTTTAAGATTCTTACTAACAATAGCATGGAATAAAACACTTTCTTTTAATCATCTTAGTTTTGTCACTGGTTTGTGGATAGCAAGTTGTAGAAAACAACTTATTTCCTAACTTTTTTTTATGAAATTGAAAGAATCATATTAACTAGGCTTGAAGCTTGTATATCAATAAAGGAAAAAAGCAAAAGTCAAACTTCATTGAGGGTAGCAACCCTTAATTAAGACCTAACTAACTAAAAATTATTACATTATTAGTATTCATATATAAAGTAATTGTTCTAAGAACTATGTGCAATCTAACCATCCCGTTGAGAAATAATTTAGCAACAACAATAAACTTGCCTAAAAAATTACATAAGATATTATTCATTAATCTCATAAGTTTTTAAGTGAATTTATTGAAATAAAAGACATTACTAACTAGTTATATAAATCATATTTAATTTTAAAGGAAATTTTCTATTCATCACCTTTTTTAATCCTAATATTATAGTAATATAATTCTATATCAATTTTAGAGAACAAATATGCACCATACAACTCATTAAGCATCTCATTTAACTTAGGGATATGATGTCTATATTTTATAATGATTTTGTTAATTATGAAACAATCGACACACATTCTATAAGATCTATCCTTACTTATTATTAAAAAAAAGGAATGATGCAAAAGCTCAAACTCTTTCTCACGTAGCCCCAATTCAAAAGTTTATTCACTTATTTTTGTATCTCTTTTATCTCTTCCAAATTTGTTCTCATTTGTATTTCTTTTGTCTCTTCCAGAAATGAAATTGATTTAGTACTTTATCCTTTTTATAAGTGAAAATAACAACCCTAGGCAAAGAATCATCAGTGTCAACATTAAGAGAAAGAAAATAATTTTTAAATAAGAAAAAACATTTGCCACTTGGCCAAGAATGCATCTCTCACATCCCTTATTCTTGCTATCAAACTTACTATTTTCTCCTCGTATTTATCTGTTATTTTTTCTTTTCCAAAAGTGTTTAAATTATTTTTATATGTTTGCTTTGGTTATATTAGAGTAAGGATTAATGGTAAAGGAATAACAATTCTTACATCTATTATGTATAAGCACCACATCACATTACACCTCATCCTTGTACCTCCAATTAAGGAAAAAAATAGCACTTACTTTGTTACTATAAACTTTTCACCCTTATTTAACCATTTTAAATTGTATGGTTTATATTGTTTTATAATTGGCAATCCCAACTTCTTCACTAATTCTGCACTAGCTACTTTTGCATAACTTCCCTCATCTATGATCATACTATAAACTTGATCCTTGGTAGGATATCTTGTATGGAAGATATTACCCTTTTGCTTATTCACATCATCTTCTCCCATATACATAATTAATGCCCTGATATTAACCAATACCTTTCTCTTTTTAGGTCTCTCAAGACATTAATCATAACTTGTACTCTCTAAACTACATATATCTTTTTCTACCTTCTCTTTACTCTTGGACACTTACTTTCCATCCTCCCCATCCTCCCTTGATATCATCATCCTCTTATTAGGAAATTATGAATTTATATACACTCTTTTCAAGTATTTGAAGCACATGATCAATTTTTAGTTGTTGAAGAGGCATTGAATTTAACTTTCTTTCATTTACTACTTACAATTTTAGTTTGATTACGTCATATTTGGGCTTTAAATATTTGTTATACTTTTCACTCCGTAATTTGTTTTATGATGAACTTGCTCTAGAAACACTAAAATAGTTAATATGCCTCTTTTTGAGTTTTCATTTTACCTTTATGGCTATATGAGTTGCATCCTCCAACTCCACAAAATGGTGTAGCTCTACAACATTAACAATTTATACATTTAGTCTATAAATAAAGCAAGTCGTTATTGCTTTATTTCTTTCGTATCTTTTTAAATATGGAAACCACCATCTTCTTATAGTACTTTTCTATACTCTTAGAACCTTGAGCTCAATTTTGCAACCTTTGATAGAGATCTTTATAGTAGGAACTTGACACAAACAAAATGTTTCCTTATCACCACTTTCATCTCCTTACAAGTTCTAATATGTGGCTCTCGATTTCTTCTTCTAATGAGGATTTGTTGCTCCCACCAATTTATAGCATAATCCCTAAACATCATAATAACCAATTTATCATTTTATCTTCTAAAAAGATGTAATAAGCAAAAACTAACTCCATATGCTTTTCCCACTCTAAATATACATTCAGGTCTTTATTTCCTATAAAAGGTGATATATTCACCTTAATATACTTATATTGTTATCCATCGATTCCTCATAACCTTTATCATAAACTAAACCAAATATGTCTCCTTCTTGCATCTGTATTCTAACTCCTTTTTTACTTCTTTCTCACCTTTAAGTCATCTAACTATTTGGTATCACTCCCAACCTCTTCATAAACCTCAAATTTATCCACTTTAATAGGTAAAGATGAGTTCTATTATATATTAGCTATAACAACTTCATCTATCTCCAACTTATCTATCACTTCACCAAATTGCCTAATGAGATGCTCATATTGACTTTATATTACATTAATGATAAACATCTGGATTATATCCACTCTATCCTCATTACTTCTTTCATTGTCTTCTTTGTCTTAAAGCTAGTACGAATTTAGTTGATTTTATTTGGCATTCACCAAGGATCTTTTTTCAATAGCTTTTTCTCCTAGGTAGGGCCATCCATAGAAAAGTTTTTTCTTTTTGGTTTGAGTCATAATGAACTTATAAGAAGATGTTAGTAGCAAAAGCATGTCCTTAATTATTTCTCTTAAAACTCACTCTACTTATAACTCAAACTCTTAAATAAAAGTTATGTATAAACTCATTAATTTACTAAGAAGGTTAATTTTAACCTTTCTTTTATCAAATAACTCCTAAAGAAGCAAAATAAACAAAAGCAAATAAAGAAGATTTAATTAGAAGCCAAAAAAGCACTCAAAAATAGAAAATTAAGCTCCACATAACCTATTTAGATTTAATAAAGAACAAGAATTCAACAAGAAAGAATTATAATAACATGCAAAGCAAAAATAACTAAATATTTAAAGTATGTAGTACCTTGTTCTTATTAGAAAAAGGAATAAAAAGAATGATGCAATTGCTGGCTTTTTATTTATTTTCTATATGAGACTTGTAAGAGCTTATCTTGAATAAACTTCTTTTGCAAATGAATATATATTTTTTCCTTTTCTTCTTTTTAATTAACTTATAAAATCAAGAAATAAGAAACTAAAAAAATGATATATTATTATAAATGTTATCTATGAATGAAACAAACAAGAAAATTAATTGTATACTAAGAAGAAACAAGAATATTGAAAATGTGAATAAAAAAATTCAAAGATCGAACCTAGATATAGAAAACAACTTTGATACCAAAATTCTAATGTAACTCTCACTAATAGGACTGATGAGATTTGATGTTAATATAAATAAGGACCAAGGATCATTCTATTTAGATAAGTTTAATCCAAGAAAACAAACTCAAACTCAAAAGAAGGATATGAATTGTCATACTTATAGAAAGGATAAAACAACTTTTTATAGGCGTAAAACCCTAGGAACATAAAAACCCTGATAACTATATCCCAAAAAGGAAATAACATTATGAAATTTTAAAACCTTAAATAACTAAACCATGAGTTCAATGCCTATATAGCTTTTAGTTTGACATTAATTTTGTTCTGGAAGTTATGTAAGAAGATGAGTTTGGTATTGATTTGTTTATATTTCTTTAGTCTATAAAACTAATGCAAGTTCGATGCCTATCACTAATATGATTGTGGTGTCGACTGCATTCTATTTATCAAACCTTTAAAAGTCTGTACATGATTTATATTAGTTACCAACATGACATTGGTGTTGGTTACATTATGTCACCTTTTTAAAAAGCAATGCTTTCTTACTTAAATCAACATTACAAGCTTGAATTCAATCTCTTAAAGTAGTAAAACTTCACTTCTTACATTAAATTCTATCATTAGATCATTATCAGCTTCTTTGACCTTTTTTTTTTTTGGCTCTTGGCAATGGTCCTTCGATGGATCTCTATAAACTTGACATTTCACTAACCCTTCGCTATCCATCTAAGTCCCTTTTTATGGTTGCCTTGTTTTAAAGCTTGTGTAGCTTAAATTGATGCTTGATTCTCATTAGTTAACTTGCCTAAAAATTTGAGTATAAGATTTCTTTTTAGTATAATTTAGATATTCAACTTAGCTAAAACTGGTTGCCTTGGTAAATTCTTTGGAATTTGTGGAGCAAAGAACAGACTATTAGTAAGGGTGATAATTTTAGCTTGGTCCAAAGTCAACAAAATAAGCCTAAGTTGACTAGACTTTAGGTTGGGGATTAGGTGGCCAGTCTGACCTGACTTAAGCTGTTAAGATGATATCATTTTAGTATAACAGATCAAAATAACTTCATTTTATTAAATAATTTTAATAATCTAAAGACCAAAGTAACATTATCTTGTTAGTGGTTGTGGCTCAAGCCCAAGTCATTTCTAGTCTGACCCATTGCTAGCCTTAATTATAGGTTAGGAAAATCAAGTGAATTAGTTATTTCTACAAATCGAAACATGTTTGTATAAGAGGTACAAAATACATTAGTGAAAGATGACATAAGGACAAAAAAAGGTTAACAAAGATATTACGACAAAGGAAAAAAAGTGAAAATTTATGTTATTTTAAATGTGTTTGTTATAATAAAAAGGAACATTTAAAAAAGTTTTATTGGCTTTCACCTAGTGTTCATTGTAAGTTATGCAAGTAATTTGGACATATAGAAAAAAATGTTGAGAAAGTATATGTAATAAGAAATTGAGTAGTATGAAAGAAAACAACAAGAAAATTTTAAAAAGGTTTGAGTAATTGGGTGTGCTATGTCTTTGATAAGAAAAGTAGTAGATTTTACAATATTTGGTTAATTAATGTAACGATCATAACTTTCTTATCTAGACTAGGTTTATGTAAGTATAATTATATGTAAACCCTAATTGGTACAATCTTACACAACTTGCCTCTTACCATACCCAACCTAACTTAAATATAATACTAATAAGTTCTAGAACCCTTTCAGAGTTTGAAATCTACCAAAAAAGTTTTTTCAAATAAGCTACTCTATTATGAACATCATCATGTTTTAGGCCATATAACCCATTATTTCTTTCTAACATATAGAAACAAAATTTGAAACACTTGTATCTCAAATTGTTTAACTTATTATTATTGTTAGTAAAAAAGAGACAGGCTCTAATATGTCTTCGTCCTAGGTTGTGTCTTTCTTTAAAAAATCCTTTATCATACTGACATATTTGTGTCTTTCTTTGATATCCTTACAGCATTAACATACCTGTGCTCTAGCCTATGTCTTCATTTCTGCATTTTAAAAAAGAACACAACCAAACACTTGACCATATGATAGGTTATGTTCACCCAAAGGCTTTCATAAAAACACAGATATTCTTTCAAAAATACTCTAATATTACAAATCTATGTAAATATGATCCATATACAATAATCTTGACCTTGGAGAATATACCATGTTTAAGCAAGACACTATGAGAAATGCTTCCAAGATTGTATGTCCATGTATATGAATCACATATAAAAATCTTCACCTTGATGAGTATACTCTACACAGGTTAGGTTATAGCAGTGTCTAGCCCCTTGAGACATTAATCAAGTCTAAGCAAAGTTTGAGCTTCTCCATAATTTGTTAACTTATCATCTGTATCCTCCAAAGTATGAATCTTTTCTAATAAGATGTGACCAAATGCAATAATTCATTGATCTTTTAAAACCTCACATCTTTGATCGTAACATTCATTCATTTATCCTTCTCCTAACTATCCATAATCTTCTGAAAAGTAGTTGGATCCCTATTACTGATGGTAAGAGTGTATAAAACTAAGTCATCACTATTATTTCTACTTGGTGGCTTGATGATACTTCTTGCTTTATAAATGGCTACATTGTAATTTTGCTCTTTTCCTAAAGTTAATCTTCTTTCTTTTGCTGTAGGTTGTTCTAGTTATAGTTGTACCACATTTAAATTAGTATTATTCTTAACTAACCTTGACTGTAACATCCCACCCCCTACTAGAAGGGTAAAATAGTAAATTTGTCGTAGGATGGGATTGATAGGGATTAATTAGTACTGTTCATGCAT
>JANIJH010000225.1:14098866-14124162 GCA_024520975.1 Erythroxylum areolatum | reverse complement strand
TTTTTACCGTTGTTTTTACCGGGCCAATGTATGTTATAAAAAAAAATTGTATACCGAGTTTTACCGACTGATGTAGTACTCCACCCTCGCGGGGCACGGACTCGAATATCACCCATAATATCGGGTTCGGGTCACTCGGGAGTGGGGTGTTACATTGACATATCTTCTTTATATGTTTTCCTCAACATATATTTATCTTTAAACATTAGATTCTTGAAGGTTGCCTTAAACTTTTACTAGAAACATAAAATTTACAAAAGTGTAACATCCATTGTTTGACACCCTTTAATAAGCTTCCGTTATGTAGTTATATCATCCCCTAGTCATTGAGATGATCTAACTCCATGTTTCATAGAACTTTTCTATCTTCTTTGGACTTTACTATTATAATTTGTCCACCTAGAACTGTGGTCTGTATTGGTTTATAGATGTTTCTCATCAGTCTTGCCCTTTTTTTGCAATTATCACACCTTTAAAATTATTTTTGTTAGTTTTATATCCAAAATTATTTGCTTGTATGCTGACCAAAGAGATCAACTTCTATATCAAATTTGGTAATATTGAACGTTAAACATCTTGATCCTAACCTCTCCTGTTCTAATAAATTTGCAAGCTTTATCATTCCTAACTAGACAATACCAAAGTTCCCTAATATGTATATGACTTTGTGTATTTTTTAAACAATACTAAAAATCACTAGGTTAGTGTATATCTATCATTCTTATAGTATAGGCTAGGTGAATATGAGTGCTAATCTTATATGGACTTTAAGTACTAGCACAAACTGAATGACTGATTTAAAAGGAATCATTACCTAAACAAAAATAACTAATTTAAAAAATCAAACCATAGTAGTAGATAAGACTAAAACAACTGATTAATAAATAAAACACAAGTGTAGAATTCCCCAAGAACCTTTCTATGCTTGAACTTATTTTAATTCAATTATTAACCCTAGTTTCTTAGATCAGTAAAAATTTCAAAGTTATACCATATTCCTTTTTAAAAATACAACTTATACCTTAAGTTGATTAATTGAAATATCTTTATAATTAAAATCCTAAGAAAGCACCAACTTGTCCTATGAATTTTGTTATTAGATATGACACTAACCAAAAAAAATTATGTGGTTGTATTTCTAGGGTTTTATGCAACTATTATAATTTATGTCAATTCATATATATGATTTCACAATATCTCTATATGAAATATGAAATTGAATCAAAATGCTAGAATATCTCAATTCAAATACAAGAAGTAATCATGAATAATTCTTGAATTAAATTAGGTCTTCATTTAAATTAAAGAAAATAAACATATATTTCTAATATCATCCTATATAGGTCTATCCTAACTTAGCTATAAGATAAAGAAAACCAAAAATTTTGCTATAAGATAAAGAAAACCAAAAAATATTAGTTAACTTGATTGAAATCCTTTCTTTTCTATCCAAAGTTGCTTTCTTGTTATCTCAAGCTACTTTAATCATGCCTGCATTGACGTGTAGCCATCTAAGCTCTAAACCATTTATGTGTGTCTCTCCTTTATATCCAAAACCCCTAAAATTTCAAGATATCTTAATAAACATATGTTCAATATAGACTTAAAATTGAATCTTGTTCTTATACTGAAAACTCTCTATTTTATAAAAAATTATCACCAATACGGGCCTAGAATATGAACTTATGTTCCTTGACATCCAAAATAACTTTAATAGGGTGCTATTTTGGTGCCTTATATTGATTTATGTTTTTTTAAAATTATGCTAAAATTTTTACAACTTGACTCTTGCTCAAATTCATTCCTTCTTCATTAAAGAGCTAAAATAAGGGCCATAAATAAAATATAATCCAAATTAAGCATTAAATCCTATAAAAATTATCTAAATATATCCAAAATACTCTCAAAATTATGTTATAAGTATAACCTATTTCACACGTATTAGTAAGACATAAACCAATCCTTGTTTGCTATCATATGAGATGAGCATCATATGTCCAATATCAATGAGTCCTAAAGTTAATTGGTTGAAACATGAAGCATGTTTTCATTACTTCAATCCAATTCCTTTCCATGTATTACATTAGTAAACGCTAACAAATATTTTGTTTTTATTTCATCACTCTACTCATTCTTGTTTGAAATGTCCCTATGATCTATCCAATTTGCTAAAAAAATATAGTATCAACTTATCTTTACAACCTCAAAATTCAACGTATACTTCACATAGACAAACCATCTTTCCTATGGTTTGTCCTACGATTCTAATTTCCTCTTAAATACAACCTTTCAATTTGAGAGCCTTCATCAGTGTTCTATCTTCATTGGTTGTGATCCAATAGTGCATTGGTGATGTCCTCCATAATAATTGTATCCTTACCCAACGTGAGCATGTTCACTAGATGTTTATAAGAAATAGGTAAAGAATAAAGTAAAATCATTCTTTTTCATCATCTACAATTATCATCTCAAGCCTTAATGAGTCACTGGCTATTTATTTAAATAGATTGATATGGTATTCTAGATTTATTCCCACCTACATCTTAACTTGTACAATCTCTATTTCATATATAACTTGTTTATGAAAGACTTCAACATGTTTCAACTCTTCAATTTTCCCTATATCTCTATAACAGATATAATATCCATAATGTAGTAAATGACTCATATGTTAAACATAATTATATGGTTTTAGCAACTCAAATCTATAACTCCTCCTAGTTGAGCTCATCTATAACCTCTAATTTATTCTTTTGTAGCCTTTTAATATGCACTTGTTACATTAAAAAAAACCCTTAACTCTCCATTACTATAGTCTACAATGTTTAGTTCCATTAAAATTTCCTATTTTAAATCTTGAAACCAAAGTCATTATTGTTTTAGCTATGCTTTGATATCACTTATTAAGAAAGTATAGGCAACAAGAAATTGAGTAGTATAAAAAATAACAAGAATATTTTAATAAGTTTCGACCAATTGGGTGCGTCTACATCATCAACAAAAGCAGGTGTCTTCATTAGATTGATCAATAATCATAAATATTACAACTCTCTTATATAGAATAGGTTTATATAAATATAGTTACATATAAAACTCTAATTGGTATAATCTTACACAACTTTTCTCTTATTGAATCCTACCTAATTTAAATATTATTCTAATAAGTCTTATATTCTTTCTAGAGTTTGAAATCCACTAAAAATATTCTTCTAAATAAGGCAATCTATTGTGGATATAACTAAGGACACGATAATGTATTAAGTCGTGTAATTCACTATGATAAAATATGGACACAAGCTTTGACGCACCTGTTTCCAAAGTTATAAAAGTCACTAATTTTTTTTCAATATATAAACATAGACTTTAACACACCTTTATCCTACATCATCTTCTTCTTTAAAAATTTCTTTGCCATATTAACACACATATGCTCTAGTCTATGTCTTCACTATTACAATCCAAAACATGCCCTAATACACAGTCATGTTCTAGACTGTGTTTGCCTAAAGATTTAAAAAAAACCCATTTTTCTGGAAATAATCATATGAGTCGCACATAATAAAAAGTGTGTAAATCTAAAACATAATCATAACAACAAAAAGCATAAGTAGTTAAAAAAATTAGAATTCAATAAGGAAAAAACATTCATTATTCTTAAGCATGAAGAATGTTGTTCTATAATTTGTATCAATGATGTTTGGCTATTAGGGAGATGCACTCATTACTTGCCTTTTGATGAAAATTTCTTTTTAAAAATTTAATAGAACTTATATTTCAAGACTGCTAGTTGGTGATAGAAAATATGTCCCCAATAAGCAAAAGGTGTGGTTAGTGTCAACACTTCTTTAGGTACATAGTTGATTTATAGAGTCTTTATGCCTGAACTGTATGAAAATTTGTTAAGTGTTGGATAACTACTAAAAAGTAATTATACATTAACTTTCCACAAAATTATTTGTGAAAATTTTGATAAAATGGTGTGAATTTTTTTGAAGTTAAAATGCTTGACATAAGTTATCCAATTGAGTGGAATCAATCTCATGCTCAAGCATACACCAATATTATTAATGAATCTATATTATGGCATAAAATATTGAGAAATTTTAACTATAATGTCATGAATCAATTGAAAATACAGGTCTTATAACTAATATGCCTTTTGAAAGCAAAATCAACAAATCTATAAAATATATCAGAAAACGAAATTGATCAAAATCCTATATTTAATGAATCAAGCATGGGGAGCATCTAAAAAGCTACAACTTGTGCTATTGGATGTTTGTGGACCTATAACAACACCATCGTTTGGTGAAAGAAAAATATTCGATGACATTTATTAACGAATATAATAGATTGTGTTAGGTTTTTATTTATACAACAAAAAATATATAAGATTTTAATATCTTTTAGAAGTTCCAAGCTAATGTGGAGGAGTAATATTACCATTTAATCATAGTGTTTGGTAATGACTTATAGTATAATTCAAAATAAATTAAAACCAATTTCCAAGAAGCTAAATTTTGTCATTAATGCATAATCACTTATATTCCATAACAAATTAAAGTAAGTGAAAGGGAAAATAGGTTTATTATAAATATAACAAGATGTTTGATGTTTGAGAATGTGCATATATATATATTTATAAAGCATCTTAAAATGTTTGGCTATGTTTGTTATATACATACATTCCCAATGTAAAAATAGGGAAACTTGATTGTAAAGATTTGATTGGTTTATTTTTAGGTACAACATTCAATAAAATGGGTATAAGGTCTTTAATTAAAAGAAAAAGAAGATTATGATAGTCAATATGAAAAAGTTGTATAAGGATGCTACTTGGGATTAGAACAAGTAACTAGTTGTTAATTCTAAAAAATTTGCTATTGAAGATTCCAACCGAGATCGTAAGGTTTGTTAATTATAAAAAAATTGCTATTGAAGATTCCAATCAAGATCATGAGGCCATTATAGTACAAGATGAAGTTAATTATGATAATGAAGAAAGAATATTATGAGGAATAAGAATTCTATAGGAAATCTAAGAATACTATGAGGAATAAGAATTCTATAGGAAATCTAGTTGTTCTTTGAACCTGTAAATTTTCAAAAGGTAATAGGAAGTAGTAACGGAGGAGGAGATCATAATGATTCAAAAGAATTCTACTTAAGAGTTGGTTAAAAAACCCTTTAATTAGAGGGTTATTATTGTTAAATCAGAATTCATATTGAAACTTAATTTAGACGTCTCCACAAGTAAATGCAAATTCATACTAGTTATGAAAGGATATTCTAAAAAACAAGAAGTGGATTTAACAAGACATTTGCTCCGGTTGTAAGATTTGACACAACGATATTATTGACTGAAATTGTTGTTCGAAAAGGATAAAATGTGTATCAATTGAATGTTAGATTAACCTATTTGAATAACCACTTGCATGATGAAATATTTGTTAAATGACTAGAAGTGTTCATGTAATGGGGTGAAGAAAAATGAAGTTTATTCACCAAAAGAAGCCTTATATAAAGCATATTTTAAGATAAAACTTAAAAAATAAATTATTTTTAAATAAATATATTTATTTAATCTCTTATATAATGTTTATTAACAAATTATTAATAAAATTATGTTATTTTAATAAATTAAATAATTTAAAAATAAAAATTTATTTATAAATTAATATTTATTTGAAATATATTTTAATTATTAAATAAAATTTTATTTGAATATTTATATATTTTAAATTTAATTATATTTATTAATAATTATTAAAATTAAATCACATATAATTTAATTATAAAAATTTAATTATTCATAATTTTTATTGATAATTAATTTTAATTTATTAAATATATAATGTTGAATTAAATTATTCATAATTTTATAAAAATAAAAATTAAATAATATATATTTAAGTGATAGTAAATCATATTATTAAAAAACAGAAAGAAAAATAAAAACTACTTTTTATGATTTTTCATAATTTTTGAAAACCGGAAGAAACCAAACTAAAAACATAAAACAAACATATTTTTTAAACTAAAATTGAAAACATAGACAAAAAAATCAAAAATAAATTAAAAACAAACACCACCTTAGTTTTGAAACAATGCCCAATGCTACTTTCATATATATATATAAGCAAAGATATGATGGTGGTTCTAGTACATGTTAATGAATGATTTTGTTAATAAATTCAAGTAGGAAATGAAGGAAGTTTTGACATGAATGTCACAGGGATTTAAGATATTCTCTTAGTTTAATGTCAAAGATACTTGCTTTCTTACCATATCATGATTTTAATTGGATCGTCATACTCATCTACATAAATCCAATACCAATTATATATATATTTTTTATAAAATCAAGTTGTAATTATTGTGACAGCGTACCATTACAAACTAATTACTTAGTGATATTTATAGAAAAATATCATATTTACCATTTGCTAATAAATTAATTACCGCAAATCATTCCTCGTAAATAATTACAATCGGAGGCAACGCACGTAGAGAAGCCCACAGCCTCTCGAAATCATGACCCGACCCGATCAAACCAAAAGGTCTAATTGAAATTCATTAAACAACTTGCTCCAAATTCATGGATCTTTTGCCGAAACTTTGCAGCCTCACCAAGTAAATCTCGTCACGCCCTTATCTCATCGAAAGGTAGCTTCTTTTTCGTCTATGAACTTTTAACCTTCTGATCTTTTGTTTTGCTTTGTTCTATTAATCTATAAGTTGTGAAATTGCGTCCATTTTTTGAATTTTTAGCTACTGAATTTGGATTATGGAGTTCATCAAATGTGATTCCATCTCTCTTGTTCGTAACGTTACTAAGTTTGGAAATTTTGTGGGTTTTGATTCGTTTGGGCATTGATGATGTGTGAACTATTCTTAGCGAGGATCCAGTTACTTGAAATGTAACATTTCATGACATGTTTGCTGTTAAGGAGTAGGATAGGCATTGGTGTTGGTATAGAATCACCTCTTTGAGAGTCTGCTTGCAGTTTTTTTTGGTGCATAGAATGAATATTTCACGTAGGTGATGAATGGTCAAGCATAATGAATGCTGTGCGAGCGTCCTGGATTCGTGATACCTTCTTGCTCACTGCCCAAGTTTTTCATCATTCAGATTTATTGCCTGGTTTGAAAGGCTGGATCTTCCATAGAAGTTTGTAAGATCATTTCTTGGAAGCTCATTAAGTTTCCAAACATAGTAGGTGTATTTAGTTATTTTTCATGAGCTTGTGTTTTCAAGCAAAACGTGGAAGTCAGAGAACAGAGTTGTTTTGTTTATGTTAGACGTGTTAAAACATTTTGATCTAGCGTTAATGAGCTTATTATGCAGAAGGGAAAATCCATCTAGCAACATGGGAGAAAATGAGGATCCTGAGCAACAGATGATGTTTGAAGAACATTGTCCAGGAATTGATCCTAAAAGGGCTCGCTTCCCATGTTGCATCGTCTGGACACCCCTCCCTGTAATATCATGGCTGCTTCCTTTTGTTGGTCACGTGGGCATATGCAGAGAAGATGGAGTTATCCTGGACTTTGCAGGACCTAATTTCGTCTGCGTAGACAATTTTGCATTTGGGGCAGTAACTCGGTACATCCAAATAAACAAGGACAAGGTAAATTTCTTTCTTAACTGAAACAAGGGTCATAGATATCTCATGATCTCCATTAGAATGCAAAAATACAACTATTTTCCTCCAAACAGATGTTATGTTGGCTTATTATATTGTCTTTGGTTTTCTTGATGAAGTGGCAAGTCCCTTAAGCAAGAAATGCTTCTGATTACTTGTTTCAGCTTCCACTTTTTTGTGATCTATAGTATGTAATTATGACCAGGACTGTTCTTTGTTTCCCTATCCGTCTGCATTTGAGAGCGAGGATCAATATGATTTGGATTCTTCGGGAAGAGACCCAATAACATGGGATTATGCGTTAAGAAAGGGCACAGAGGGGTTCCAGCATTATTCATACAGCCTTTTCACTTGCAATTGCCACTCATTTGTTGCCAACAATCTAAACCAGTTAAGATTTCAATCTGGTGGGTGGAATGTGGTGAACCTTGCTGCTTTCATTTTCCTGAAGGGTCAGTGGGTAAGTACAGGAGCAATGGTGAGGTCTTACCTACCATTTCTCATAGTGTGTGGTATGGGACTTGTATTGGGTGGTTTCCCGTTTGTAATCTTTCTGGCTTTCTTTGCAATCCTTCTCACTGGTTGGTTTTTACTTGCTACTTATTGCTTCAAGGATTTGATCCAATTGTAATTTTATGTTAATGAAGATGTTACATGTACAAGAAGTATTGTCCAATGAACTCAAACTAATTTTTGCAACATACGAATTACCTTTAGCAATTCAGACATATACTGATGCCAGTGAAAGGTGACCGTTTCTGGGGCTGCACTGCGAGCTCTGCCCATTGATCCAAAGAGATGTAAAAGGTCAACCACTGAGGTATATCTTTGTACGACAATAAGATATTACCAATCTAAAATTTTCTAATAATTCAAAGCAAATCAGCCTTTTTCCATGAACCCTATAAAGTAAGCGAGAGCCTCGTACATATTCTTCCTCTTTCCATCATTTCTAGACTGTTAATGTATAAAATACAAAATCTTTGCGTTATATTACATTAATTTTCCCTTCATTCCAAAATTGTATAATCACAGACTTTCTGTGTGTATAATACATTAAGACTTATTTCAAGGGCGAGGGTGATCGGTAAAGTTGCTCATGCTCACGCTCTCATTTAACTAAGAGCCAAGATCCCGATTCAAGTTGCATAAAGTTGGAATTCCCTCTCTCTCAGACAGATATTCCTAGTTCAACTTATTGATTATTCACGAAATATAACTGTGCCTTTTTTGGTACTTTGGGCTGAATGTAGATACTAACGCCATTGATTGTTGGTGATGGCATAAGTGAAATGCAACTAAAAAAGATGGGTTTTTCCCGAGGCCGGCATGTTCATTTAAGCTGCAACTTATGCACGGAGCAAACTCAAGCGGCTTCTGTGATCTGTTGCGTTGTGTGTGTGAAAAATGGCAGCAGAAGAGGGACAGGTGATCAGTTGCCACTCCGTTCAGGAATGGACTCAGGAGTTGGAGAAGAGCAAGGAACTCAGCAAGCTGGTATGATTATGTTTTTCTTCCTTTCGTTGCTGAAGTTTCGGTTTTGGTGATCAAAAAGAGGAAAAACATTATGTTTTGACTATAACGTGGAGTTGATTACCTTTTCTCGGTGTGGTTCTGAAGTTTTTCTGAATTACGGGCCCTGGTTTTTTTCAGTGTCTAGATAACTCTCTCTGGCTTGCGTTGGTCGCTTGGTCATTCCAGTTCAGGGTGTTGGTTATCTTCACAATCTGGCGTTTCTTTTGTTTAGTGATGGATAAAGTTTTTTGGGGTGAGTGCAATAGATGTCTAGTTGGAAACTTCAACTGTGAAATAGAAGATGATTTATTTGTTTGTGGTGTAAAAGGAAACAAGTTTCCGATTCTGGAATGTGGATTCTTTTGTTGTGGTTTCTACGGTTCACGAGGCTTTTGCCGGTTACATTAGGATTTGGGCTTTAGAAGTGTAAGAACTCTGCGTGGCATTGGCTATGTTAATGGTCTGCCCCTAATCCTAATTGAAGGTCATGGGATGTACAGAATCTTCTGAAGTTAAAGGTAATGTGTTCTGACCTCTTCTTCTGAAGTTAAAGGTTATGTGTTCTGGGTTTGACCTTTTCTTCTCAAGTTAAAGGTAGTGTGCTCTGGGTTTGGCCTGTTCTTTGCATTTGCAGCAGGGGATGTTAGGAGAGTGTTGTACTTTGTTTATCTATTTTGTTTTTTTGAGTCATATTCCAAGTTGGTAAGGAATTTGTACAAACTAACACTGTGTCCTCCTGGCCATGGTTCCCAAAGCTCGTGGAAGTTTGCTACATAAGATTGGACTTCTTAGTTTTAACATAATGTCCTTTCTGCGGTATTATGCAGGTAGTTGTTGATTTCACAGCTCCATGGTGTGGACCATGTCGTATTATTGCACCTGTCTTTGCAGAGTTTGCAAAGAAGTTGCCCAACGTTATTTTCTTGAAGGTGGATGTGGATGAATTGAGGGTTTGTAGGATGGTGTCTTTTGTTTTTTATTTTTTGGCATTTGCAATTGAAATGAAAAACTTGTATATCGTTCCCTACCTCAGACAGTTGCTGAGGAATGGAAGGTGGAGGCCATGCCAACTTTCGTCTTCCTGAAAGATGGGAAGGCTGTGGACAAAGTCGTGGGAGCAAAGAAAGATGAACTGCAAAAGAAGGTAGAGATGTACTTAGCTAGTTGAAGCTGACAGTCTACTTGTGTCTTTATTTGCTTGCTATTTAGTTGTTAAATAACTTTGAGACCAGTGCGCTGTAAGAACAATATGGACCCCTATCTTATGTAAAACTATTTATGGATGGATGTTTGTAGATATACCTATATCCATGATTTCTTGTTCTTTCTGTAAAGTTTTTTATTGGCAACATTAATACCCAATTGAAATCTTGCTGAAGCGTGAAATCTGAGCAAGATTGATAATATACAACCTTACTTCTACCTAATAACGAAATTGTTTATGATTCCGATAGACCAACACCCATCATGTCATAAAATTCTTTTATAAAAATTGTTGTATAATTTTTACATTTAAATTTAATATTATACTTTGGATTACATGAGAATTAAAATTAGAATTTAATTTCAATTTCAATTTCTTGCAGCATTTAAACGCACCATTTCACTCCCCATGTTGAAGACACTAAATCACTCCCTATGTTGAAGACACTAAATCTAGCTTGAGTTGTCTCATAAAAATTTCTCGCAGTTTACCTTTAGAATCGTATCTGCAGCTTACTGGCATAACGTACCAATGCATATGCATTGGGAATTCAAATGAAAAGGGTAGTGAACTCTGTTGTTTATGGATAGTTTCATGCAAGTTTTCTGGGGTGAATTATCTTAATGTCTGTCCTTTAGCAAAACTGGAATATATTCCACATTTCGTGTAAGATGAGATGGGGAACACAAAGGCTCTTTAGATTTCAAGAAGACGCAACTGTCCAAACTGGGATCCACTACCCATCTGGTTACAAACTGATAAACAAATCACACCACTACAGTCCCCTGTGCCCCTATCCACTTAAAAAGGCTGGGAACTGGGAGGGCCTTGCTTTTCACCAAGTCCCTGAATAATGACTTGAGAAAACCGCTAATTTACACTTGCTAACTAACACACATAAATCAAGACAGACTAAATGCACTTGAACACCCATGGATGGCCATAGCCTCTCGCTTTCTGAGAGATCACAGCATCTTCAGCTATCTAACGTAAAACTTTTTCCCTGCACTCTTCCTACTCTACCTGCGTTGCTTCTCTTTCTGGTACTGTGGTTAACTTACTACAACATAAATTAGAGATCATTCTTGCACATTCTTAGGTTCTGAAGCTTGATCGGGCACATACAGCTTCGACAGACAATTTTTTCAATACATTTGGACATGGGTCTTGGCCAAAGTTGCTGTTGGATATGGTGACTGTGCATCTCTGCTGCCCTACACATTTCTGTGGAAAAATGAACAGAGGACTATAAAGAACTGTTCTACAGTAGAAAATAGCAAGCAAGAGAGTTGAGATAAAATACCTTCTCCAAGATGGCGTAAGAGGTAGGAGCATGGCAAGGGCCTTGCTGATAGCTCCCACAAGTTCCCAGAGGAGTTCCAAAGCTTGCAAATTTAATTGAAGAAATGGACTGCCCTGGACTACACCGGAGGTGGATCTTAGGACTGTGGAACTCTTCAGCTTTTCCATAGCTTTCAATTTGCCAATTCTTTATCGTTGGATGGAACTCTGAGACCTCAGCACAAACACTGCTCACTGATCTCTTGACAAGAGAAATTCTCGAGGGATTCCCTCCAATTTCCTCGAAAACTACCAACAGATTTTGTGTTGGCTTCAGCCAAGATCGAGGAACATGATACCTGAAAGCAAAATTTTCTTATTGACATAATAGACAAGATTTCAAAAACAATTTTGAATATATTATCTTACTGTATATGTCTATCTTTGAAACATTTACCATCGTTGGGTTGGTTGGCCACAACCAAGCTGACATTTAGGAGGACGGAATGCGCCCGTGTAACTACATCCATTGCAATTGCCATAAGCATATGCAGTCCAGTATCTTCCTATGCTCTGGCCATTTATCCATATCTGACCCTTTCCCATACCTTCCATATCCAAAGCCAATGGCTCATCTCCTTCAGGGGCATTGAAATAGGCCTGAAAAGTTCCATTAAGTTTGATTGAGACACCAGTGATTCATTTTCTGAACTAATGTTAAGTGCAGTCTCCCAAGTTTACTACCTTATGCCATGTCAATGGCTGTTGCCTCTGTGCAATTAAGGATGCCTGCATCCACTGAACAGAAGAAACACTGTTTGGGGAAACAAGATTCATGGCTTCTCCTTTAAGACCCACCTGTTTGATAAAAAAAATTAGTGATTGAACCTTTGAGCTAACAAGTTGAGATAGTGGTCAACGTGCACAACCTGATAGGTCCACTTTTGCCAGGACAAGTCCCATTTGCCCTGGTCAAGTCCATGCAGCGCAACTGGACCTTGGATTCCTGTATTCCACGTCTCATAGTGTCCACCAACATTCTTCAATATCAAGAAAGAAACATAAGTTTGGGAAATTAAATACATACGTAGTCACAACATACTCTAGTTTTCTTGACTGGGTTACCGTATTTGGTCAACCACTGACATGGCAAGCCATATTTAGACTCTATGTAACAGCCTAAACCATAGAAGCTACTATTTGAAGCTAAAAGAGCGCTTTCTTTTAATTTCTTCCTTTCCTTTCCAATGTAAGTTATGCCTCTAAGGATTTTTCAGGTAAGTATGTGTCATTTCCCCTGATAAAAGAAAGGATCTGATAATAAGTGCAGACAGTTTGTCTTAAGCTATAATAAGTGCAGATAGCTTGTCTTAAGCACTAATCACTATCAGAACTTTTTAAGATTTCAAGTAATGATTCATCTAGCAGCCACATGAGTTGTGCATAATTCTTATCGCTATTACAAACATTTCAAGTGATAAATCTAGTAAATCCTCTAAAGGGGGCAAAAGAAACTAACTGGCAATCCAACAGCAACACTCAGCAATGCAATTTGGTTTTTTCCAGCACGTAAATTGACCTTCCCAGTATATGTAAACCTTCTATTTTGTCTTGTCCCAAAGGCAGAACCTAAAACAAGGCATACAAATCTTAGTTTTCATAATTCAGCTCAAATGGAAAATATGAAGCATGTAACTTATCCATGTACCTGAAAGCTGTCCATTAATGAAAACATGCACAGCATGGCCAGATGACTGGACAATGAGAGTGGGAAGTTCCCCCCCACGCAGAAAGGATTCAGATGCAGCAATATCAACACTGTTGTTCAGTTGCCAGGAAGCAGATTAGTATTACAATGAGATTCCTCTTTTGCTCTTCAAAAATCAAGTATAGCAACAATTGGAAGTATTCAACTGTTTCTTTGGCAAGTTGACGATGAAGAAGAATAGAAAGAGATGAAGAAAGACGTAACATGCCATGCCACAGGGACAAAATAAAGTGGAGGATTCCAGATATTGTTTTGAACACTCTCACCTACTTATGTACCACAAGTAGTCACTAGCATCCCTTGTGACATTTATCTGCTCCAACAGACCAGGGACTGTGAAAGTTGAGCTGTCATCAAGTGCAGAAATATCCTCATCATAGCTCTCCCATGAAAGCATCTCAGTACTTGTTGGCAACATTTCCATTTGTGACGTTTGAACCCCAACCTATGAATATGAGTATAAGTTGTATTTTCTTTCGAATGGATTCACGATGTGGAAAAAGAGTTTCTTCCCTTACAACTCCCACCATCCCCCCTACTCCCTCGTCTCTCTCTCTTAATGGTGCATATAGGATTTGGGAGTGAAGATGTAGAAAAATACCTTTGCAGTGTTAAAGACCACATTCCTACAATCAGGAAGGACGCTGATGGACCAAGGAGGCAAATTATAGTGCATATTATTGAAAAGCACTCTCCCAGCAGATTGTGTATTGTAGTTTGCCAGAAAAGCTGCACAATCTCCTGATTCTGTGGAGTATACATGAGCCTGAAAGATCCAAATTTTGGGTCAACATTCTAATCCAGAATAAAATTTCCTGAAACAAGATGTTTTCAGAGAGAGGATAATACCTGCTGATAGGTCCCCAGTTGAGTCACAATAGGATCAGTTGAAGTTAAAGCTTGCTCACACATCTTAATGGATCTATGGAGCTCCTTTAGATGTCCATACTTCGGTTGCCTGATCAAACCTGTCAATTGAAAGAAGTCAAAGCAGTTAAATGCTTTTCCAGTTGCACTTCATGTCAGAGACTACTTAATTAAATCGTGAGCTTTTGGATTTTTGTACACACAATCCATTCTTGGGGTTTTTTTTTCCAGACAAATCAATATATATTATAGTTTAGTGTTCCAAATGAATTTAGATGAACATAACCGCATCGTCCTTATTATGTCACATGGCAGTTCAGACCCTAATCATGCAATTTTTTTTTCATAGACTTGTTGAAGGTAAACACATGCAACTCAACCTTACCATATTCATCCAGTGGAGCATCATAGTCATAGCTGGTAGTGATGAAAGGGCCTCCAGCGCTGCGACCAAAGTTAGTCCCTCCATGGTACTATTTCGAATATTGGAAACCACTATTAGTAAAAGAGAATTTAAGGTTAATTTCAATCAAGTTACAGATAAAATTACAGGTAAAAACAGACCATGTAGTAGTTAACAAAGGATCCTCCTTTCTGTATGAATCGAGCAACTGCAAATGCCAAATCTTGGACAGGACGCTCATGAATTGGACCACCAAACTCCGTGAACCTTCACAATTTGATAAACAAGGTCAATATAATATGAAAGTTAAATTTGTAGTTAATTGATCAGTTAGATTCAAACAACAATACGAATATCCTTACCATCCACTCCAAGCTTCTGTCCAAATAGTTGGCTTGTAAGGTTTGTTGGGAGAAAATGAGTCACAGTAAAACCCATTGCACGTATTTATCTACCATTGGAAAATGAGAAAGTCATGGAATTGTATATCATCACTATACAAGAGAACCGCAGTAAGAAAGAAACACACAAACTTTTGTTGGTCAAGAATGGACTGCTTACCACTGGATCTGGGGCATCTTCTTCCTTGCACATCACCCAGGGGACTCCAGTTCCTGTTTGAACAGCCATATTTGCCGCCCATGTCATATAATTATGACCAGCAGAACCAAGTAGCTTGCTCTGTTGGCCGTACTCATTCTCAATCTGGGCAGAAATACATGAGGCAAGACGAGGAAAACATATGATTACCCTTAGCTCTTTTCAAAGTAACGGGAATAAGTTAACTGATAAATTCTTCTCTTGTTTATGCATTAGTCACGGGTCATCTGAGTTACGTTAGCATTGAAGAAGGACAAAAAGAGTCAGCCACATGAATTCACAACTCAGAACTGCAGAAGACTTGATTCTGTAAGAGTAAAAGGCTTGAACAAGTACGTACTTGAGATAGTATAATGGGCCCACCCTGTGACTCAAACAAATTATGACTCTTCATCAATCCCACAATCTTCTCAGTGAATCCTTGCATTGCCCTCTGCCACATTCAAGACTCCTTATTACAAGCATATTATAAAGTAAAGAATCCAAGATTTCACCAATTCCGAATTGTTTCTGCTGTCCATTTGTTACATACATAAACACCAAGATCTAAGACAAAGGGAAAACCTTGAAAGGCTCATTGTCTGTTCGAAAACTTATTCCTGGTACATACTTCAGCCAAACAGGAAATCCTCTGCAAGCAACATGCAGTGTATTGGAAAGGACGTAAGTAAAGTTTTACTCACACATATCAGCAACTACACCTAAAGTGGCGGAAAAAAAGACTATGGGGGTAAAGAACCGGCTTACTGTAAATAAAATAAAAAATAAAAAAACGGATTCAGATACCCGAAATTCCACTCTCCACAGACATAAGGCCCGATGCGGATATGGGCATAGAGGCCTGCTTGTTGTATTGTCTTTAGGAATCTTACTAGATCATATCTTCCTTCGAAGTTGTACTATAACCAGTAAAAGAATGCAAATTAACACTAAAGAACAGCAGAAACCCAGAAGGAAATACTAACTACTGAAAAGAAAACGGAATGTGTATACTAATTATGTACATTTCCAGGTGTAGGCTCATGCACATTCCAGAAAACATAGGTCTCAATCACATCAATGCCTCCATCTTTTGCCTTCTGTATAAGATCTTCCCACATCTGCCGAAACCCACATTCCTCAAGAAATTAGTCACGCCGAAAAAAACCAAGTGGAAGCGACTAAGAAGCATCATATAAACAAGTAAAGTGGTACTCAAAGGAAAGATATAGAACAGAAAGAAATGGAAGAGGGTAAAGTACATCAGGAGTGCTCCTTGGGTAATGAATGGAACCGGAGAAGAGGAGTCTTCTTTGACCATTAATCAAAATTGCCTTCCTGTCGTAGGTTACATTACACTGAATCAGCTGGGAACCTAAGCACAAAACCAAGCATAGCAATGCTGCCAACTTGGAAGCGGTGTTAGTTCCCATTCTTCCTTTCACGTAGCTCACAAAAGGTTCTGTATGAAGGCAAAGAATGAACAGATAGTCAGAAAGAGAGAAAAGGGGTTTTGTGGTTGTGGTCTACTTGGTCTACTGTGGAGCAGAAACAGGGTCCATTAATGCTTTGGACTCCACACTCACAGGTTTCAACCTCTGAGCTTGGTTGAGCATATATATATATATATATATAGACATATAACTAGTAAACACACAGCTATTAACCTGACACAGTTCACAAGTGGCAAGAGTCTCCACTGCGTGGCTGTGAGCTACTAAAGCCTTTCTACAATCCCATGACTAAGAAATGCCTTACAAAACAGGGAAAAGGACCAAACTAACGGTAAATCTAAGAAGCTTTTATACACTTATTTTAACTGATAATAGGGAACAGTTGAACAACATTGGCGAGTGTTATACACGCGTTAACAGAATCTACTATTAATGGTAAAGTGAAATTCTTTGGCCATTTTCAATACCTGTGTGCCCAACTCTCAACGTCAAAGAAGCCCTTACTACAATCCCATGAAAGAAGAGGGTTTTTGATGTAATGACAAAACAGAAGTAAAAATTGTTACTTTCTCACTGTTGTTTAATACAATTCACAGACTGTCACTGGTGAGACATTGAAATGGTTTGACCGGTAATAATGGAAGCTGACTAGGGGCATCACCGGAACAAAAGGAAAAGAACAGGTTAAAGACAAATGCCTAATTTGCTGCTTCTCCCATGACGTGATGAAACCCCATTCTCTCAATATGTATCTTCTTTGTCACAGTTCTTGCTTCTATGAATGACACGATTCATTACCAACTTTGCCTGTCTCAAATCTGTTCTTCGATTACATCTCCCGAGAACCCTACTGTCTGTCACATTAATGTCTAGCTACAAACAATTCTTGCCGATTCATCGCTTGATCCTGGTGGCTCTGTTAGCTTCCTGGTTGGTGTTAAAGAACACAAAGATTGATACTTTTAACGTATATGGTACAAAAGGCAAAGTAATGGGTATGGATGCTTATACCTACTTCACCATCTTACGTCCACTTTCTCTTAAGTGTTGAATGGAAAATCCATGCAAATCTTTTGGCCAATTTTTCTAATCTAACTTAGTCTGCAAAAAATTATAATGGAAGAATCTCGGTTGGCATAATTCTTAACGGTAAAAACTGAAGCATATTCGTCCAAAGCAAAAAGGTAAAACCTGAAGCATCATTACATGGGAAATAAGTTGGGGGGCCAGATCCTCTGGCCCCTTACTTAAGCATCCCATCAAAACTTGCTGATGAACTCCTTCAATTAATGAGAAAAGTGAAGCCATTTGTCAGGCGCTGCTCATCAATCTCTGCTCCTTAAAGTGCTGTAACAACGGATACCCATCCTACTTACTAATCATCACTTTCTTTTGCTTTATTCACAAATCCATTAATTAAATGGAGACCCATCTGACCAGTGGTCACTATCATTATGTTGTTGAAGTGGTCGTAAAGTAATTTTAGCTGAAAGAATCCGTTCATTCTTAATATAGTATTTGGACGTTGACAAAATTAAGCAATTTGATTGCAAAAAGGTCAAACGGAGCAGGAGGATATTGTAGGCCAGAGTAAACGGCTTCTTTCGCTTTGTAGGCGTCGATGGCGTGAAGTGCGGAGCAAAGGCGTGGGGAACCCTAAGACATTGTGATCATGGTCGCGTACCCTTGAACTCTGACCACTTTGGTCACCCACTGCCACGCTCCGCAGATTTCGGGCTTGTTATGTATTAACATAAAGTAATACCTGTACTTAAATCAGAAATGTGATTGATCAGTGATCACTTGCAACTACTAGAAGATTGTGTTTGCACAGAAGGGCACAGCCATGGCAGATCCAGAGTGGCTCTTGATTAATTACCCTTCAGCGAGAACCTAGCTGATTCCGTAATTAGACTTGATTTGGAGGTTAAAATTGAAGCTTTATCACATCATGTTCATCTTAAATGAATATAAACTGCATTTGCACTCAAATTGGGTTTATAAATCACTGAAAACTAGTAGCATGATTGTGCTTGCGCAGAACGGCACCACTGATTCGGTTGAAACCAGGATAATGCTGTACTTATAGGTTTATCAAACTTGAACGAATACAAAACTGGATTGTACAGCTATGGCAGGTCCAGGTTGGCCCTTCATTTCCCTTTAGTTGAAACTACTTATGTGATTAGAACTGAAAAATGGAGTTAAAGATTGAAGGATTATCGTGTTAGGAGAGTACGCTAGATCACTGACATACATTTAATTACTAAAACATGGGCTACTACGATAATTTTATCATCACGTTGAGTAATGGATGTTGCCGTTTACGTGGTCCTTTTACTTGTTGGATGGATTATTGGATGTAGGTTTTATTTCTATTGTCCAGGATTATCATGTTCGACCTAACATAAAGTGAGCAAGAATGTCATATAAGACTCTCTAAACAAATCAACCAATTGATTGCATTATTCTGGACATGATCACGACGCAATTTGTTTTCAAAGAGATTAAATTATTGAAATTCACTTAACACTAGGACTACATATACAGTAGTAGAATTATGGTAGCAATTATCTCACTGCTCTAGAGATACAACAATATATTGGCAAAACAGATTCAAGTTATTTCATACAAAATTACATAAATATAACTACAAATTATGTAATCCATTATTAAAGAACCTACTACTAAGCTTAATCTTATAGGATTCTAAATAAGGTATTCAAAATCAACCACATTCACTCTTTAATCAATAGGATATAAGAAAAGGGAAAACAAGTTCATCAATGTGTTTGGTTAGCTGAAAAATTAGGCTCTTGTTTTCCCTTTTTCTTACCTCCTTAAAAAACAAATTGACGATGTACATTTGATACATAATTAGCATGAATTTCTCATTATAGATAAAAATTATTTTTCAAAAACTAGTTAAGTGCGATACTATACTTTTTCAATGAAAATTTAAAGCTCTATCAAATGTCAGTATCACTTTAATTAATCATTAAATTTTAGTTCAAATCTCCAAACATACTCCCGTTTCTAGAAATGTTTGTGTTAGATAAACTGCAATAAATTCACATGCATAATCACCCACTTAAAGCACTGAAAATAAAAAAATGACACAAAGATTTATCAAGGTTCGGTCAATGATACCTATGTGCTCGGGCAAGAGTAGAGAGAATTTCACTATAAAGAAAACGATACCAATGGAATCCATACATCTAGGTTTTTTTATTTTTCTTTAACTAATAAACCCCTTATGTGTTTTCGAAACCAAACTGGTCTAACTGAACTGATGGCCCAAGCCCTTCGCTTCCAACACAAAATTTCGTTTGTCTCCAATTCGGATCGTACTGCGAGCTTATCGGATCAGGTCGTCATTCAGATCCATCAAATTTCAAGACAAAATATCAACAAATCTTCCCCTTGGCTTGAATTCTGTTTTTCAACAAGAAAATCATCACTCTGTCTTGTACACAGCCCTCGCAAAGGCACTACTCAGTATTGCACACACCAATCAAGTCCAGGTAATGCCTAAACTTGTTAACTGGTACTGCTTTGGTCACCATATCAGCTGGATTATCATGTGTAAACACTTTCTTCACATCAACCACACCTTGTGATACAATGTCCTGAATGAAATGATGCCTAATATTAATATGTTTTGTACGCTCATGGTACATCTGGTTTTTGGTAAGATGAATGGCACTCTGATTATCACAAAATACTAAAATCTTATCTTGAACCAAACCAAGATCACTTACCAGACCCTGTAACCAAATAGCTTCCTTCACTGCTTCTGTAACAACCATATATTCAACCTCTATGGTAGACAGTGTGACAACAGCTTGCAAAGTCGCCTTCTAGCTAATGACACTTTCAGAAAGAGTAAAAACATAACCCGTCAGCGATCTCCTCTTATTTAGGTCCCCTACATAGTCTGAATGAATATAACCAACAACTGAACCGCACAACTTGGCTTTGTCAAAAGTCAAATCAATATCTGTAATACTCTTTAGATATCTCAGAATTCATTTCACAACTTGTCAATGCTCCTTTCCAAGAAACGCCATGTATCTACTCACAACACTAACCGCATGTGAAATATCAGGACGAGTGCAAATCATAGCATATATAATATTACCCACAACACTCAATATGGAACACTCAACATCTGCTCCATATTCTTATCTATCTTCAGTGATAAGTCTACGAACAATCTGAAATGGGAAGCAAACGAGACAGGTACAGGTTAGCAAATGTCATATGAAACCTCTGAAGGACTTTCTCAATATAAGATCGTTGATATAGCATAAGTTTCCTAACACTTCTATCCCATCTTAGTTCCATCCCTAAAATCTTCTTTGCTGCACCCAAATCCTTCATCTCAAACTCCTTACCTAGTTGCTTCTTTAACAAAACAATCTGTGATATGCTTTTAGCAGCAATAAGCAAGTCATCCACATACAACAGCAAATATACAAAAGAAACATCTGCAAGCTTTTTATGATACACACAACTATCATGTGCACTCCGTGTAAAGTCATTACGAACAGTATCAAACCTCTTATACCACTACCTAGGGGACTGTTTCAAAGCGTACAAGGATTTATGAAGCAAACAAACATGATTTTCCATACCTGAAACAATAAAACCTTCAGATTGACTCATATAAATCTGCTCCTTTAACTCACCATGTAAGAATGCAATTTTCACATCTAACTGCTTAAGCTTTAAGTCATGAAAAGCCACCATAGCTAACAAAACCCTGATAGAAATGTGTTTCACAATTGGAGAGAACACTTCATTATAATCTATCCCCTCCCTCTGAGTAAAACCCTTAGCCACTAATCTTGCCTTATATCTAGGTGCTTCAACCCCCGAACTGCTTTCTTTCCTTTTGAAAATCCATTTTTAGCCTACTATCTTCTGTCCCTTTGGCAATGGAACAAGCTTCCAAGTTTAATTCCTATGAAGAGATTCAACTTCTTCAACCATAGCACCAATATATTGATCTGCATCTGAACTTGAAATAGCTTCTTTATAGCTATTAGGCTGCTACACATCAACTGACAAAGCAAAAGCCTCAAGGTTTGCATATCTAACAAGATTTCCATCAGCTACAAGTGCATACCTTTGTGGTGGTCTGATCTCTCTCCTCTCTTTACCTATTGCAATGCTATACGGTTGTTGTTGCTCATGTGAATCATAAACATCAAGATCTTGCACCTCTTTCACTATTAAATTACTGAACTGAGCTAATGGAGTTTCAACTTCAAGCTCCATCTCTAATATTGTGATCTAATCCTGCTATCGTCTTCTCATTTTGACTATCCTGTGAGGCAGACTCATTGAATGTCACATCCCTGCTAATAATAAAACCTGGAGAATTCTGATCTGTGCACCATAACCTGCAACCTTTCACTCTAGATGCATATCATAGAAATATGCATTTCTTTGCCCTTTACTCAAGCTTACCATCTCTCACATGAACATATGCAGGACAACCAAATTCTCTCAAATTAAAATAATCAACAGGTGAACCAGACCATACCTTAAAAGGAGTTTTGAACTCAATAGCTATAGATGGAGATCTATTGACCAAATAGCAAGCTGTATTGATTACTTCAACCCAAAAATCTTTGCTTACACCTGAATGTGAAAGCATACTTCGTGCTCAGTCATAAAGCATTCTGTTGGACCCCGATTCGCATTAAGCATGTTTTATTTATTTTGAGGTGTAGATTGATAATGATTAAGATGAATCTTACAAGATTTATTCGGAGGACATTAATATAAGTTCAAATTGAGTTTCTTCTGTGGTAAGGAATCCCTCCCTCGTGGGTTGATGCATCCAGACGTCACGTAGGACGTCGAACATGTGACTCATCCGGGAGGGGTTCCAATACGTTCTATTCATCCGTTCTGCAACACCATTCTGTTGTGATGTGCCTACAAAAGTGCGGTGTCTCACTATGACATCCTTGCTGCAGAAGTCATTGAACTCGAAATTGCAAAATTCTAACCCATTGTCAGTCTAAAGATGCTTCACTTTTCGTTCTGTCTGCCTTTTAACCATCGTCTTCCACTTAACAAATGTTGGAAATGTCACATCTTTGCTTTTCAGGAAATACACACACACCATTCTAGAGCAATCTCAATCAAAGTCATAAAGTACCTGGCACCACTCTTTGAAGGAATTCTATTCTGGCACCACTCTTTGAAGGAATTCTATTCGGACCCCATAAATCTGAATGTATGTAATCTAGTTTCTCCTTGGTCTTATGCACTACCTTCTTGCTGAACTTCACCCTAGTCTATTTACCAAGCACACAATGCTCACAGAAGTCTAAGGCTTCCTTTTTGTACCTACCAGCAAGTTCTGCTTGCTCAAAATAAACAATCCCTTATCACTAATGTGACCAAGACATAAATGCCATAGTTGAGACTGATTTTGATCATTGCTGCTTGAAGCTACAGTAGCTTCCCCTTCAACCACACTGCCCTGAAGCAAATACAGTCAAGATTCTAGCTTACCCTTCATGAGTACCATAGAGCCTTTTTACACTTTAAGAGTTCCATTTTCTGAATGGAACTTGAACCTTAATCATCCAAAGTCGAAAGAGAAATCAAAATTCTCCTCCTTCCATCTCTCCTTCTTCTCTTTCAACTTAGGACAGTCTCTCATAAAGTGACCCTGCTCTCCTCACTCGAAACAGTTTTGCTTCTTTGCTCTAGACTTCAATCTAGCCTTAGATTTCTTCTGAGAAGAATCTTTCATCTCTGTTCTTCCCCTACTCACCAAACTCTCAGCTTTTGTTCTGTTTTCTAAAAAGCTCTTTTTCAACTCTTTAGACTTCAGAGCATTACTAACGTCATCCAGTGAAATACTATCTTTCCTATACAATAGTGTATCAACAAACATCTCATAGGATGGTGGTAATAAGCATAACATAATCAAGGCTAGATACTCATTATCAATTACGATATCTATATTCTTAAGGTCCATAATTATCGAATTGAACTCATCAAGATGAGATTTAATGGATGTACCTTCATTCATTCAGAGATTATATAACCTTTTTTTTCAAGTAAAGGCAGTTTGTCAGCGATTTCGCAAAATTTAGCTCCCCTATCTTCTTCCACGCCTTCCCTACAGAATCTTCAGCAACAATCTCACAAAAAACGTTGTCGGTAACACTTATGAAAATCACACTTAACACCCGCTCCTTCAAATCTGACTTCTCTGATTCCTTCATACCTAGGGCAAAATCCTCATCAATTGCCTTCCATAATCTTTGTAAAATTAGGGATGATCTCATCCTAATCTTCCAAAGACTGAAACTAGATCCCCCACCAAACTTCTCTACTTTATACTTTGCAAAAGATGAAGACACCATCTTAACCCTAGATTATATGCAGAGAACCCTAAGCTCTGATACCAAATTGTTAGATAAATAGCAATAAATTCACACGTATAATCACCCACTTAAAGCACCAAAAATAAAGAAAAAACGACACAAAGATTTAACGAGGTTCAGCCAATGATGTCTACGTCATCGAGCAAGAGCAGAGAGAATTTCACTATAAAGAAAACAATAACAATGAAATCCATAAATCTAGATTTTTATTTTTCTTTAAATAATAAACCCCTTGTGTGTCCCAAAACAAATCGGTCTAACCAAACTGGTGGCCCAAGCCCTTTGCTTCTAACACAGATTTTCATTTTAATTCAGGTCACATCGCGAGCTTATTAGATCAGGTCACCATTCAGATCCACCAAATTTTAAGACAAAATAACGACAGTTTGTATGAAAAAGCTAATCATTTGGAGCAAATACCTGGAATTTTGATTCAATTCATTGTAGAACCTATTGGTATCATCTATTTATTACAACCATGTTGATTGTCTTGGAACTATTTATATCATTGCCAAATCTAATCTTATCTCTACTTATTAGAAATATGCATGGATTATCAATATGAAAGGAGCCAAACCATTACATTTAACAGCAAGATAAAGACGGCTTGAATGTGTTCATACCCTTCAAGACAATCACATTTTTATTTGTGTTTCAATAAACAAAAATGGGTTTTTAAGTAGCATTTCTCTTCACTTAATAGTTAAGGTTAGATCTCTTGATTGCATTTGTGAATTGCTAACATGGCAATGGAAATAAAAAATAAGTAGTAAGATTGAAAAACATTGTCATCTAAGAAAAGATAAAAAGTTTTGTTTACGGATTGGTTTAGAAAACTAGCCATCTTATTAGTTAATTGGCTTGTTTATATATATGAAGATTATTATTCTAAACTAGACGGTGATGTTGGCCAGTTTTTAATTGTGTCGATTTAACTGACCAGATCATGATGTTGAGCAATCTTAATTATGTCAATTGAACCAACCAGTCCAGTCTGGTAGACCTGGCAAACGAGCGGGTGGTCTAGGTATGGGTACGGGTCTCACGGGTACGGGTTCGCGGGTAAATTTATATAAACGGGTAATGATTTTGAAAATCCATACCCTGCCCAGCGGGTATGGGTAGACCCGCGGGTTACCCGCTATATATTTTTTTATTTTT
>JANIJH010000225.1:13991504-14024560 GCA_024520975.1 Erythroxylum areolatum | reverse complement strand
AAGCCACGATCGTGGGAGGAGGATTTCCCGCACATTTTCAAATTTGTATCTATTCCTTATTTCATGGGTGTTACACATATGCTACTGTTAATAGTCATTATAATGACTATTTTTCAAGACTATTTTAGGTTGTTTTGCATAAATAGGCCACATATGAGTTATGAGAAGAAGATTTGACATCCTAGAGGGTTTTTAAGAGTTTTAAGAGGCTAGAGTGCAACATTGTATCATACAACACTTATTGAGTATTTATTTATCGGTGCGAATAACATGAGTTTTGTGTAGTTATTGCAAAGAGACATTGCTTTTGATATACTTTATGAGAGTTTCTTTTGTTCTTAAATATGATTTATAAAAAGATTATTCACTTTTGGCAAAGCAAAATGATTGTAAGGATTCCTTTTTACTCATAGAAAAGAAGATATTGTATGGAAAGTTGCTCTTCAACTATTAAAGGAAGAAGATAATAAATTTCTTTCTTGACTTTAAAGAGTGGATCTAGGCCAAAAGTTGATTTGCCAAACTATTATAAATGGATTTTCTCTTTTTTTATACTCTCCTTTTAATTATTATTACGATTCCTTTTTTTATTATCACATATCTATTTGTCATAATCATTCATAATATGCAATTTATTCATTAGTTTAACATATAATTTACCCCCTTATGTATATCATCCAAGGACCCATAAGGTGAAATTGATTTCAAATACCATCTTTACATAGTTCAGTAATTGTTATAGTTATTTTCTACATTTATGCATCATGAGTAATGTATTAGACTTTTCAAAGTAAGTCTTTTAAGTTTATAATATAATACTTTTAAACTTTTACATATTTATAAATATATATACATATATATTAATTAATAATTATACGTATAATTTTAATGATTCTTAAATTTATTTCTTATATTTATAAGTAGTATTTGTACATAAAAAGTGAACAGTTTAAATTATTGCTATAATATTTATTGTTAGATAATTATTTATATTTTGATATTTTATTAATTACATATTTTTAAAAATAATTTATAGTTGATTTAATTTCTTATAATTTTTAAGAAGGGATACTACAAAATAAGTTAATAAAAAGTTATGAAAAATAGTTTCATTTAGAGTTTTTGTTGTTAAATATGTGAAAAGATAAAAACTTTTTACACATGAGGATAGGTGTAGTGCTTCTTCCTCTATGTCCCCTATTGGTAGGATCTTATCATCTATCGAAAATAACACATCATCTTAACCGGGTTGGTGTTTGGTTTTATTTTATTTAATATTGGATTAGAATTTTTATAATATATTAATATTTTATTATAAGTAATCTATATTCATATTATATAAAATTATTGTAAACTTAATTATATTGATCTGTTCAAATTTTTAATAAAATATAATTATTTATCACAAGATTAATTTCTTTCATATTCATTCAAAAATTATAAAACATTAAAAATGATTCGTAATATTATAAAATTTAATATATGTCTATAGAATATTATACTTACTCATAAGAGGTAAATTATTTACAATAATTAATAAGGATTTAAAAAATAAAATTAAAAAAGACAAGAATATTTAATAAAAATATTAAATAATTACATTGATAGAAATAATAAGTATGCATTATATAACTATTTACATGAATTAAAGTCAAATATAAAACATTTAAAATTAAAATTAAAATAGAGAGAAATGAAGCTATTAAGAAATCTGATCCAATAGTTCCTATTGGGCCTCCATACCCTTCTCGAACCGGTAAACTAACCAGAGTTTCAAGGGTTTCCTATTCTATAGTTGTGGATTCACCGGCCTTAACGCTGTAGTTTATGATTAATTCAGGTACGTTCTCTGGTACAGATTAAACTTTGTGATTTGCGGTTTGGACATTAGTTGTTGACTTTTGGATTCTCAGTTACTTGTTTTTACAAAGATTTTCATGGGGAACAGATTTCACCGTGGTTTCCACTTGTTTCTTCGCTTAGTTGCCTGAAGACTATTAGTAAATCTGAAGATGAATGGTGATATTGAATTTTTCTTTTATGGGTTTATGACTGTTATTGTGAGTTTGGAGAAGTTGAGTTGATCAAGGTTGTGTTGGAGATTTATAATATATATGAGTTGCTCAGTGAAGGAGTATGTATTTACTCAGCCAAAGTGTTTGATTTTCAAGCTTTTTCATTGTAATTTCCGACCATGTTTTGTTCATGGCCTTCGAACCAAGGCATCTTCTTCCTTTTCTAATTCATACCAAAGTGATCATGGGGAGAAGACTATAGGGGAAGAGGAAGGTCAAGAAGGAATTTTGTATCTACATAAGAGCAAGGGTCAACACCTCCTGACCAATCCGCGAGTTCTTGACACAATCGTCCAAAAGTCGGCAATACGGCCAACGGACACAGTTCTGGAGATTGGACCTGGTACTGGAAATCTCACCACAAGGCTTCTTGAGGTTGCTAGAAAAGTTGTTGCAGTAGAAATTGATAGAAGAATGGTAGATGTCCTGCATAGACGTGTGTCTGAGCGTGGACTTCAAGATAGGCTCAGCGTAAGTTATCTATCATTAGGACTGAAATGAGCAAGTTGTGGCTTTTAACTACAAGATTTCGTTCTCTGTGTGTTGCAGGTTGTTTGTGAGGATGCATTGAAGGCTAAGTTCCCTCAATTTGATCTTGTTGTGGCAAACATCCCATATGGAATTTCTTCACCTCTTATAACTAAATTGGTGTATGGGGTGAATTCGTTTCGAAGTGCCACTCTTCTCCTTCAGAAAGAGTTTGCAAGAAGGTTATTAGCTAAACCTGGTGATTCTGAGTTCAATAGATTGGCTGCAAACGTTAAGTTGGTTGCTGAGGTGGAGTTTGTGATGAATGTAAGCAAGAGGGACTTTGTTCCTTGTCCAAAAGTTGATTCTTCTGTTATAAAAATACACCCAAAAGCCGAGATTCCCATCGTGAATCTTGATGAGTGGGCTGGATTCACAAGAACATGCTTTAGCAAGAAAAACAAGACACTGGGCGCAACATTTAAGCAAAAGAAGAAGATCATAGAGCTACTGGGGTTATCTAAAATGAAAGGTTCATCTAATAGTGATTGTATAGCTAGTACTTCCCACTCTGATCGTCATCATGACGAGAGTGATGAAGAGGAAAGTGATGTAGAAGACAGATTTTCATCTTCTGGGTTCAACAGCGAATTGAAGTTATTCAAAGAGAAGGTCCTTCAAATTCTTGCAGCTAATGGATATTCAGATAAGAGACCTTCAAAGCTGTCTAATGACGAGTTTCTAAACTTACTTTCCCTTTTCAATGAAGAAGGGATTCATTTTCATGACTATACAAAGCCACATAAGATACAAACTGTGCATTTGGCTGCTGCTTAGACCTTGATTTAAACAAGCCAACCACAAAAGATAGAAACTAACGGATTTGGCCGCCGATAGACCTTAATATACTGGTTTGTTTTGTTTTAATGTGTTATTACTCCATCCTAAGGGCATGTTTTTACTATTTTGAAAACGATTGGCCTTTACACAATATTGTAGGTTGGAGCCCAAAGATATGGAAATCTCCTCCCGAGTCTATCCATCTTGTGATCTTTTGCATCCTTATGACACAAATGTTCCCTCATGTTATTTGATACAATGGTGAAGATTGGCACTTGAGCAGATATGGAATCAATCCTCAGAATTTGGGCTGTTAACAATTGTTCCAGAAGCCCAACCCATTCCACAGCCCCAAAAGAAACAAAACAAAAGGCTGAAATTAAAAGGGCTGCGTCGGCTTGTCTTCTACGAGCTAGACACTGAGATTGCAGCAAAGTGGACGAAGCTAAAAACTCTAGTGTGGTGGTTTTGGAGATGGGTGTTGGCGTTCTAAGAAGCATCGCTCGACCCCTATCAAGAACTTTAATATCCCGTACCTCTATTGCCTTGAAGCAATCATTTTTGCCTCCGAGATCCCAGTTTGAAGGAACTATAGCTCGGGGTTGGTTCCCATGGGCGCAGTTATCGAACCAGTACAGCATCTTCGCCGAATCGACCCATTACGGCAGCTTGACTGACCCAAGATTTCCGAAGCGAAGACCAGTCGATAAACCTCGCCGTAAAAGGGCCAACTTGAGACCTTTGGGTGATCAATTAAGTAGAAAAATTTTCAAATTTTGATTACTCTTTTCGCTTATTTTAAGGTTTTGTTGAAGTGGATTTGGAGAACGATATGGTGTTTCACGGAGTATTGATCTCGAATTCTATAAAAATGGTGCTTGGATTGTGAATCAGGGCCACATGTTTGGGTTCAGTACGTTCCTGGAGAACCTATTCAACCTAATAACCCTAATGGAGTGTCAAGAAAAGGAATGAGAAGAAGCATATGAGGCTACGGCGTGCTTTTAAATTGGTTTGTTTTCCATTAATCACTTGGAAAGTTCAATTTTTCTGCATGATAAGGATTGTCTTAATCTGGTTGATTTTGCCCGTAACCGGGTATCGAAACTTCTGCAACTTTTGTCAAGTGTTTTTATCGGCTTGGGTAATACTGATATGAGGATATATCGAATTGGGTTGAAGAAGATTTTATTCGTCTTATTGTTTCTGGTTTTGTGAATTTCTTAGATTGTGTCGTCACTCGCAGCTTTTAGCTCTTTACTTTCTAGAAGTTGAAATATGAAGCTGCTGAACACGGTTAAGTTTCAGTGGTATCTCCAAACATGTAGAATTGAATGGGATGAGAAAGAGTAACTAGGTTAAGAACCCAGATTCATTTGTTGTATGAATTTGGGGAAACCATATTTCTTGTTCTTACTTTCATTCATGGACATGTGATCGTCCATTTGCAGTTCTAGGATGTTCCAACGTAAGTTATTCTTTATGTTGATCTGTGTAAAGTGTTTAAATATATGGACAATAAAAATGCGGTAGACGAATGTAGTTGAACTGTAGGCGTTCTTGTTATCATTAATCAATGCATATGAAGCCATCCAAGGAAGATGATAAGCCAATGAGCGGAAATTGACCTTGGTGAACATTTGAGGAATCATTGGTTGTTTCAAGTCAAAGTGCATGTAGACCAAAATGATGGGAATAGATAATGCATATACCTTTTAAACTGAAGTTTCTACTATAGTGTATCACACAACTTTTTCTTTAATCCGACCTTAACTTCTGCTAATATCGAAGTATGCTTTCCAACTTCTGAACCAAGAATTCAATTTTCTTTCGCAAGTTTAATTCACATCTCCTCTTGTGATTTATATTATTCAAGTCGGAGCTGCTATGTTATTGTTGACTCGGGCTAGACATACTTGCAACAATTAGTGAGCTTCTTAATGAAAAAATAATGTAATTTGCAGACATGCTCAAATACTGATACTAAGGCGGTATCTTTATGGGGCTTGTAATTTTTCCCATTTGTCTGATTTCCATGGAATGTCCTGATATGAAAGCTAATGTTTCATTCTCGTACGCTTTTTTACTTTGTATCTTTATGTACTTTGTTTCACTCTGTGTGATGGTCTTGAACATGAGCAGGTGGAGGCGAAGAGGGGAAAAGCTCAGTTGCAGGAGGCTAGGAGAAGGAAAATGTTTAACAGGGTAGAGCGGAAGATGGCTGCAGTTGCAAGGGAGAGAGAGTGGGCACAAAGATTAGTAAAGCTGCAGCAGCTTGAGGAAGAGAAAAAGAAGTCTATGACCTAGTTTCTACTAGACCTCATTTAGATATGAGATCGTTGGTTTCGCGACTACTAGTTGAATTTTATGACTAATTGTAAATTCTTCGGTGTCAGCCGGTTGAGTGAGTAAATATTAATGTTACAGTTTTTGAATCTTGCACAGTTTGAAAGTGTTAATTTAGGAGTTTTGAGACATATACAACAACAATAATTACAGCAAATAAGTTCACTCGTTTTGCGAAGATCCAAAAGAAAAAAGCAATTATATTAAAAAAGAATTTTTAATTAAATAATAATAATCTTACCAGTTAAGTATTCCAGTTTGAGATATCTATCATCTGCAGGCCACGTCAACTGACCACCACACGCAGAGTAGAGCTGTGAAGCGGCTCCACCAGCTGATATTATTGAGGGGGTGGGGTGGGGTGGTTAAGCAGGGCACATCTTGTTCACAATAACAGCCCGAACGTGTTGGTGCTGGTAACGGATGAGGCAACCAAATCTGTGGGCCGAGTTCGGTCAAAGTGGACAAAACAAGCTAGTCCCATCAACCACCACTTGCATTGCATTTATATTTTTAATGATCGTGACACCGGAACTAACCATGCAGTAGCAGACATTTGCTCTTCATTAACTCTCTCGTAGATGTAGGCTTGGAGCTTATTATTTCATCGACAATGAACAGAAAACTGTAAACAAACTTTGGACTTTCCTCTTTACGATTTACTACGAACTTGAGCTTCAGAGCTAAAGCTTTGATATGCTCATCAGTCAGGAACCTCTACTAGTTGAAATTAGTTGAGATCACTGAGAGTTCCTCCAAGTTGTGACTTTTATAGGCAGCTTCCTCTTCATTTTGACGGTAGGAAAGTACACAATCTCATCTTCCTCAGCTATCCACCTGAAAAGAAAAGAAAAAAAATTGCCAAGTTAGCCAACGTTCTTGAAGTTTTTATCTTGTGCAGGCTGCAATATTAGCAACCATTCCCCGGATGCATTCATCAGAATTTCCGGTCATTAGGTTCAAAGACCGTTATATCAGAAAGCAAGTACCAATAGCTAGTGACAAGATGGTGGAGGAAGATGGCGATTTCTAGCCTGGATAGTTCTAAACCGGGACACAGCCTCTGTCCACCGCCAAAAGGTGTAAAGCAATTGTTAACAACTGCTGCTCCTGTTTTCTGCAGAATGAAAATTTGATTATTTTACTTTTGGGACAAGAAAAATAGAAAATTTGTAAGAGCTTCTTGATGGTGTATTGTACAGAAATGAATTTCATGAATCCTTTACTAGACACGTTAAGACAGAAGACCTTGTTCCATGATCTTGAGAAGAAAAAGTTCCCACAAACTGTTACCTCCCATCTCCATGGATCGAACTGATATGGGTTCTCATAGTATTCCTCGTTCATGTGAACCGACGTAAATGACGTCAAGACACACCATCCTTCTGGAATCAAATTCCCTGGTGATAGTTTCTGTCAACTTCAGGAATTCCTGATATGCCCATACATACAATTAAGAAAAAGGAACAAACTTTACCTTTAATTTCCACGTCCTTGACAGCTTTTCTCCAAACAGCATTTATGATGTTTGCCGATCTTAGAGTTTCACTGATCACCTAGTGACAAAAATAAACAAATGACAATGAAAAGAAGAATATGATACATGAACTGACAATTGAGATGGATGTCCTGTTCGCTATTTGCTATTTTATCTTCGCTTTCAAGAACTGAGACTCACATTTTGAGTAAATGTCAGGGACATGTAGTCGGTCCAACTATACTCGTCACAGGAACGAGTCTTCTGCCTCTTCAGTTCCATGTTCTCTTTCTATAGAATCAGATCAAACAATGTAATCTCCAAAAACCAAACAAACCATACATCCCATCAACAATTGTGAAGAGAAGTCACTGACGGTCTCAGTGATCGATTTCATAAATAGGATAGAGCCGACTTTTTGCAGGGACTGGCAATCATGCATTAACAGTTCAATAACTCCACGATCATGATCAATTGTTCTGTTTTTTAGCAGTATCACATCAACATTCATTTACTGAATAATCAAATTTACTTTTTAATACTACAAAAAGCTTTAACATTTGTTCAACATTAATGCTCAATGTAATTCTATCGCCTAACGTAGCTTTGTTAGTTTACATCGTTCCTATCTACCATTGAATGGAACATTAAGACATGTACATTTCATTAATGTCCAAACTTTTAATAAATAAAAAAATAAAGTTTTTGTCAACTTTTTTTATATTACCCATTTCTCAAATCCTTCTAAAAGGGGTACTATTATGAAAAGCTATGATGGTCTTCTGTCTCACAGGCAGGGATTTAATATGGTTGTCCTCACCTGGCAACCATCCAATCTAAAATCGTACGGCAAACATATATGGGGTCCATACCTTAACCAACGTGTGTCTAACGAAAAAGACTTCTAAAAAAAGGTCAAAACACTTTACAGTACAAAATAAACAAAGCTAGTGGCCCACTTTACTTAAAGAGATCTTACTCTCCAGATTATAGATCCAACTCTCTCCCTATTCCCTACCAAAATATTATTATTAGATGACCTTTTATGATACATAAAAAATATATTTTTTATTATTAAGAATTATAATTTTATAGTTAAGGATTCTCTGGATATTCTTTAAACACAATTTGTATTTTGGTCGCACCAAATCAAAAGGCTGAATACTGAATAGGTATGGATATAATTTGATAGTCTATTTATAATGAAAAACATAGATGCCGACCCTTATCTGGCTTAAAGCGACGGGGCAGCCACTGAGGAACTTGACAGCTAGGGTCATGGCCGTTGGCATCGTCTCTTGCCCGGGAATCATCATCTCTATGATATTACCGGTGATGAAATCCAACGGTAGGGGATTCCTCTCGTTGGCTTCATCATTGTCACTTAAGAGTGCGTCCACTGCGTCAATGACCGTGTTATTGCTTCCCTTGTCTTCCATTGATAGTTTATCCATTGTCCGTTTTCTTTCCTCCACAATCTTCTTCACCATCTTGAACATCTTCTGCTTAGCCTGCACGATCAGAATATCAAACAACTCAAACCATATATATATTTTATTATATCGTGCATTAAACAAATAGGTTTTATATGTTACCTTCAGGGACTTGTACAGCCTTGTTCCAGGGAGTTTGATCGGTAAACAGATTAACCCTTTAATAAACTCGTCGAATTCTGTCTTCAGAAATTCCAAATCTTCGCCTGGACCAATGCTTATCAGTACTTTAACCAGAACCTGAAACGTTATCTGCGACAAAAACCAGAAAGCAAGAACTTCATGCATTGTAGTTGATAATGAACATGTTGTTTCGTGTTTAGAGCGTGGCAGAGACGGAAGCAACCTTTTTAACTTCATTTTGGACGTAAATGAGGTGATCGTTCGTGTGTTGCCAGGAAGCCAATGTGTTCTTGACACTGTTCTCAATGTCTTTGGTGATTCTGGATTTGAGTTCTGGTGATTTCAAGAACCGCGCTATTATTCCATGGATACGTCTATGCAAGTTCCCACTCATTTGGAGGATAGAGTGGTCTCCCATAAGTTCCCTGATGGATTTAGGATAAGCAGGGACAAAACTTTTGGCATGGTTTTGTAAGACAGCCTTGTTCACTTGGGGATCAGTGGACACTATGATGGGGGTTCCCAGGATGTTGGTTTTGAACACCTTTCCGTACCTGAAGAAGAAAGTGATGGGAAATTACAGAGATTTGTTTTGATAGATCGAAAGAAAGAGACTAAAATAGTTAGGAAGTGGAAAGCAAATTGTCACTTCATTGAAAAGCTGGGAAGCAGATTGACAGATAATGGGCTGTCGTTACTGACTTCACAAGCTATCCCTATGCAAGCACCTATCTATTCTAAAGTCTAATTAATGTAGGCCAGGCTTTACCTTTATCATCTCGCGCAGCGCAGGATGTTGCAATTGTCACAAGTAAATTTACCTTGATACGAAAATAAGGCTTCTCCATCTCCTTTCCATAGGTTAATCGAAAAAGAAACTTTAGTGAAGTGAATATTTTCATTACCCTAATTGGTTACTAAGAAAAGAACCTACTTTTTCTATGAATGACTACAGTCTAGTTAATTAGTGCGTTGACATGGTGCAGTAATTAGAGCGTGTGACAAATTTAGAGAAGCATTCATTTATCTAAAAATGGAAGTTGTTAGGCGTCAATTACAATAATTATGCACTAATTTGTGTAACAACTCGTGGATTCTTGTCATCTGGAGGGAAAAACATCTAACCAGGTAATTGATATCTTCTTGTCTTGTGTTTGATGAATTCAGAGCCTGAAATCAAGATCAACTTCATTTGTTCGAGATTCAGAATCATATCACTTCTATTTAGTTATAACTCTTTTCAAAATGATCAATCAGCAAGGAGGCACTGCCCCCACCATCACCAACTAATACCGCCAAGGACTTTAACAACATGATTCAGAACTCACAGTGTAAAAAGAAAGATAGGATCAGCATTGAAAACTAGGAAAATCATAATAATACAAAGACTAGGACTGTCGCGGCCAAGAATGCTCGGTCGACGTGCAAGTTCTACTGTTCTAGAAGTTGAGGGAGAAAAGAGGTTTGGTTGTAACTTATACTCAAAACCAAGTGGACAAGAGGTAAACCGAAGGTTTCATGTATTATAAATACAAAGTTCAGCTTTTGGGGAACTCCATAGCCCAAGTACTGGCCGAAGAAAGAAAAACTTACAGGAATTTTCTTTTCTCCATGAAACTGGCAGGTCGAGAGGTGTAACCGCAAGCAATGAAGTCCAGAGTTTCTCCGATAAATGGCCAACCTAATTTACCCTCTGGAATTCCACACTTCTTATCGACTCTGTTCGTCTTCTTCCTGTACCAAAACCATCCCACGGCAATCCCCACGATCACCCACCAACCTACGCCACATTCCATTTTCAACCCTTTTGTCTACGTTTTTTGAAGAATCTAGCTCTTCAGTTCCACGGCAAGTTTCAGTCTTTATGAGCTATATCCAAGACAAGTGTTGGTCTTACCTTCAAGTCCATGCAACTCTATAAACCAAGCAATACTGTCATATTTCACTTAAATGATCAGCTGGGGTGAGGTTTGGAGGTGAAAGAGAGAGGAAGAGACAAGAAACCGTGAAGCTTTATCAGATACTTTTACTCGTCCTTAACTTGTAAGAGAGAAATGAGTGAGGGAGGGTGAAGGGTATCTTGAGTGGGGAATTGAGAAGATATAGAGCTAGCACAATTATCATTTAATGATAGATATGACAGTATTTGGTATATATATTGCACCTCAATTGCATTAACAATTTCTTCATCTCTTTTCATATATTTTACTTTTAAGCACACAACAATTAACACATGCAAGCCTTGCCATAAGCCATAGTTATTGAGACTATCCAAAAAATTTAATATACAAAACTATGTCTTTTCCTTCAAACAATCTCAATTCTCCTTGGACTGAAGGTTTTTAGGATTTTTTGGTATGCAAATTAGGTTGGCAAGGGGACACAAAATAGTAATATATCCAACTATGTAAAGATTTTTCAACTAAGGCATGTCTGAATTTTCAACTAAGGCATGTCTATCCTACCTACTCAGGCAGAATTTGTAACTTGCTATCCCCTTACTTAGCCTGCAAAATTTGACTTTTGTGAATAGGATGATTCATTCAGATCGAAACAGTCGTCATTCATCAAAGCTTTGATTGGAGAGGCCCCGAATCATGCATCACGTGCATGATAAGGTAGCAGAAGTATTGGAATCAAAATTCTAATTCCTAGGATATCCCCATGAACTTAGAATCTATGTGCGTGTATAAACAGAATGTAAGAACATGAAATTACAGCATATATACCTAACAAATGCTACTTCTTTGTTGAATCTTCTCCTTGTTTGTATTATAGCAAACATTAAACACCTTCAATAGCCAGAAAAGAACACAAAGAGATGAAGAAATATAGTGTGTAGGGAAGATTTGAGCACCAAATAAGACAGAAACATAAGTAGGATGTTCAATAGGAAGGGTCGAAGATAATTATATCACATGCTATAAACATCAAGCAACCCTTTTTTGACATGCAAAGAAATTCTCCTTCTGAATATCTAGAATGTATCTGGACTGCCTAGCTATTAAAATCTTTATGTTTAAGTTGTGAAAAATCACTTAGATATGTTGCTGGAATTGGTGGATCACACGTGACTTAGCTGGTTACAATTGTGGCTTCACCTTGGACATCTATGCAACATTTTCTTCGTCCATTCCTTTTCAACATTTTTTACCACGATTATATCGCGATATTATCTTGAAACATTCCCTCAATCTCCTAAGTGTGTGACCCTTTTGGTTTCCAACTTTTGGCCACTTGAATTATCTTTTAATTCAATTAATTCATGAATGGTTTCATGATGTCAATTTACTGAAAAGTAAGTGGATTGACATATAAACTCTTTGATAGTCAATTATCTGAGTTACGAAACCTTTTCGTAGGTAATTACTGTGTAATTTGTCCTTTCACTATTCTATAACCCACTTGATTTGGAGTATGGGCCACGTGTTAACTCTCACTAAATTGATTATGTCACATCTAATCCAAGGGATACTAATTCTCATTGTGGAGATCTCATTACTTTTTATGTCATTGAAGTCTCTCTTCATGACACATCTACTTTGGCTAAAGATTCATGAGTATGGGTATCATCTCCTTCTAAAAAGAGTAGTGAATCTTTTATTAGCTACCTAATTACCTTCGAATACTAACAGTTGTACCCAATTACCATCCTATGAGCGACTTTGTCTTAAAGCAGCAATGAATGGTGTCAAAGTACAGAATCAGCATCCAAAATATTCTTGAATACCTTGAGTCTAAAGATTTTGCACCATTGCTATGATGAAATTAATCACTGACATTTGATGGATAATTTATATGATAATCTCATAGCTGGTCATTCGATATACTTTCTGCTCTTACTGAGCATCTATATGTTAACTCTACACATCTCATGCTATAGTTTATAAAGATCCACTGCTTGATCAAATCAAGGAGTATAATATTTACTAATATATCTGGATTAACAATATCATGTCTCATTATTTATATGACTAGGGATAATTTAGATGCTAACATAATTGCACATGATAGGAATCTTATTATCCTAATCTTATTATGATTTCCTTCATACTATGTTTTGTACCATGAATATCATAAACTCGATTTAAGATCGACATCAATACATAAATATGAATATCAAATCAATAAAAATTGTCTTTCACTTTATTAATCAAAACAAAGATTGTACAAAAGTGTTAAAGGCGATTGCCTTAGAATACTAATATAACACTTTAGTCATTGGCTCCCCTGTTATCAGATCACCAACTTTCTTAACCTCAAGGCATTAGGCAGGCGTCAATGCACATGGTCTTCCAATTTTGGGGATAGAATCCCATCTTTAGCAAGCCCACAAGTAATGTCTATATTATATGTTGCCAAAAAAAAACCCCACAAATAATGAGAGTTTCAAAATAGGAAGTATTGTATTGTGATGAGAATAATCATAAAAGTGATAAGCAAAATATAAAGATCGTTTGGTATATATTAAATTTCACAATTTATAAATAAATATCACAATATCAATTCAAAACTGAAAAGTTATAATTCTTTATTTAAGCGACTCGTATAAAATACTGGGTATTATATGTCAATTTAATATAATTTTAAAATATTAAAATATGAGTTCATTATAGATTCACATATTTGAACAGAACTATGATTAAAAAAAAGAATTTATATTAAAGGGATGCAAAAAATAAATCAAATTCTTATTTGCATTCCTTTAATTGCCAAATGGAAGATAGTGAATAATGGATAGGTCGCGCAACTCTAGAAGGCCATGCAGTGTGGGCGCGTCGTCTCTCATAGTCACAGAGTCCCCCACTGAAGCAAATCAATGTGAAGACCCCAACTTGTCAGCTCTCTCTTTATTTGCTTCTTCTTCTTCTCCCACTGCTGTCTACGGTGGTCAGAGAACTGTCCTCGTCATTCTCAGAACTATCAGAGTCACCACCACGTCCTATCTCTACCCTATCTCCATGCAGGGTCAAGGATTTTTTCTGTGTCATCTTTGAAGGTGGGTAAGTAAGGAGTAACCGAACCGAATACAATTCACCGTTACTAGTGTGGTTGTAGCTTGTGAGTTGTGACCCAACACTTGAATATTTTCTAGTTGACTATATCCTTGCCATTTGTCATGGCTTCACCATAACCAAGTGGAAGTGGCGCACCTTCTGCATGCAAAAAGGTTGCTTTTACCACTGTTTAATAACTTGGTTAGTGATGTTTGTATAATGGCGTGGATAGTAGAGTACAGCGAAGCTGATGATCACTAAATGGAATGGATCTTCTCCTTTACAAGGTCAACGAGTGTACTGTTACTGTTACTGTTACCTTCAAAGGACAAAGTGGCTTTAGAAAATGCCTGAAATCTACCACTGTGTCTGACTGCCTAACTTTTCTTTGCAATTAGCATAAGATTTTACACAAAAATTAGGAGCACCTATACCAAGCAGGGAAAGGCCAATAAAAAACTTTAAAGAGAGAATTTCTCAGCACACTACAACTTATGTTGAAGTTCTCTCAAGACTCCATTTCATGAAGCAAGAGCTATAGAACACGATACACAATGTTCAGTTCCATTATTCAAACCCTTCCCCACTTGGTATATTCTCATAAATAAGGTAGAAGAAATGATGGCCCAATATAGGATGATATTTGCAAGTTTACTCGAGTAATTGATTAATCTGCCCAACAATTTCAAAATTGATATAAGCAGCAACTTGACAGGTAACTATGCGACAATCTAAGCACAACACCCGTCCTTGAGCCTAATACACAAAGATGCTAAGCCTTGCAAATTGCTAAAACATAACCTGAAACCTTGTCTTCGAAGTTTCTACTCTTGCTTAGATCCATTCCTCAGCAACAGCCCCGCCAATGTCTACCCAAAATGAATTGTCGAATTGCTCTCTAATGTCGTGTCATTCACAAATGGAAGATCAGTGCTGCATCCACAGGGAACTCGGATTCGGTATCAGCTTGCACAGGCGACAGCTTCTTGATCCACGTTCTTGTAAAATGAGCTCAATTTAGTAATTGCAAATGCTTCTCCAAAAAGTGATGCCCGTGTAGATTTAGAGATACGAACTTCTACATAATCACCAACAATTGGATTTCTCTTGTGAATTGGGTCTCCAGTTCGATCTAGCAGTGGCACATTTGTGAAAGCAACTCTATGGCCTCTGTCGCTCTTGCCGATAAGTTCCGTTTCTGGTGCTCTCTTGTTAGGCCCTTCCACTAACACAAGTTGGACAATGCCAACTTGGGAGTCATAACACTGTCCTGTACTCTCTCGAAATGCCTCTATAAGTTCTGTAAGCCTCCTCTGCTTGATTTCATCAGGGACATCATCAACATAATTCCTGTGGGCATGAGTTTTCTCCCTCATGCTGTATGCAAACATGAATGCCATATCATAACCGACAGCCTTCATCAGACTTAGTGTCTCTTTGTGTTCCTCCTCTGTTTCTCCACAGAATCCTGTACAAGAATTAATGTCAAAGAATAAGGCATAATTTAGGATTCATGTATATAACTAAAGGCACATTTAAACTTAAACTTAATATCTAGCAGCAGTACCTATATTAACAGCTAAAACCCAGATTCACGAATCAGACATGGATATTGATGAAGGGTATGCTTGTCAACAAAGAAGAAAAATTTTCTCATAAAAGATTAATTCTTGCAAGATGGAGTCAAAGAGCAACATTCTTACACAAGTGTTTTAAACCACATAAATTACGACAGGGAAATAAATGAAAACTACAAGAATCCAACACGAGCAAGTACAAGTGGCATAACAGGAGTCAGGAAGTATTTTTGGTTCCTTACAGCCTGAATGGCTGAATAAATCTAGACATTTTCAGCTTAATGTTTACAAGACATATCCATATCAATTAGATCAGGATCCAGATCCAGATCCAGAAAAGTATGGAAGTTTAACATGTTGAAGAGACAAGACTCTTACCACATATGAAATCGCTGCTTAACCCCACATCTGGAATGATATTCCTTATTTTCTGTACAAGGTCAAGGTATGCCTCTCTGGTGTACCCCCTGCGCATTCTTTTAAGAACTGTGCTACTCCCCGATTGTGCAGGTAAATGGATAAATTTGCAGATATTATATCTATCACGCATTATGTACAATAAGTCATCTGGGAAATCTTTAGGATGTGGAGATGTGTATCTGAACCGCATCTCTGGAAACTCAGTTGAAAGTCGATCTAAGAGATCGGCAAAGCGCAAACCCATGTTCTTCACCTTACACATGCTGGAGAAGCCGTCGCTAAGTTTCCAATTTGCTCCTGACTCAACTTCCGCTCCAGTTGCATCATTATAACTGTTCACATTCTGGCCAAGAAGTGTTACCTCTTTTACACCTTCTTTGGAGAGTTCTGCTACTTCTTTCACTATTGATTCAACAGGACGTGACCGCTCTCGGCCTCTTGTGAAAGGAACAATACAAAATGAGCACATATTATTGCAACCTCTCATCACAGACACAAAAGCTGAAATTGAATTTTTGGAAATTCGAACTGGGTTAATGTCAGCATAAGTCTCTTCAAGTGAAAGAAGAGTGTTGATCCCTTTCTGACCATATTCTACTTCTTCCAATAATCTTGGCAAATCTCTATAAGCATCAGGTCCACAAACCACATCAACCATTTTATCTGTATCCAATATCTTGTCCTTTAACCTCTCAGCCATACATCCCAACACAACTACCTTTGGCGGACGAACAGATTGTGCCCTTCCAGTAGCAACATTACTCTTCCAGTGTCTCTTCAGAAACCAAAAGTAATTAAGTCTCTGCCACACTTTTTGTTCTGCACTGTCTCTTATAGCACAAGTATTGATAAATATGACCTCAGCACTCTCAGGAACATCAACAACTTCACTGTATCCAGAGTTTTTCATAATGGATAGAACTATTTCCATATCATTGACATTCATTTGGCATCCATATGTCTCGTGATAGATGCGACCACCCAATGGAGTTTCAGGTGTTGTAGCCAAATCCAAAGCTGGCATAAGTCTGGACAACAAGGAAAAGAAAGACTTAGCATATAATCCCTGTTTCACACAGACACGAGCTTTCAAAAAGAAGACATATCAGTGAGAACAAAACGCAGAAAAACTTTAAGGGTATGTTTGGATGTGGGTGGAGGGATGAAAGGGAATGGAATGGAATGACCCAAATGACTCAGGTCATTATTTGGGAGTCTATTTTGAAACAGGATGGAATGGCAATTAATGGCTTTGGAAGTCATCCTTTGCCATCCAAATCCAATAATTTGTGACCTCCCAAATTGGGAGGTCAAGGATGGAATGGCATGGCTTGCCTTCCAAACCCTCTCTTATTTTATTTAAACTTCCAAACAATATAGTGGCACATTCCACTCCATTCCATTCCACTCCATTCTATTCCGTTCCATTAATTGTCATTCCATTCCGTTCCATCTAAACTCCCAAACATAGCCTAAAAGATGGACAACAAGACTTTTGATATGATGTGCAGAGTTCTAAAGTAAGAGGCCTTAATGATTGACCAAAACCTAAACAATCCAAAAACTAGACCTTAATTCCTAACCAACCACCAAAAGGACACGACAAGACTGGAGCCTTACATAAAAAAAGGAATTAGGAGAACTCACTCGGGCTGAGCTTGGGAAGCAGAGACAGAAGCCTGAGCGATAAAATGGTGAAGTCCAGGGCTATCCTTCTTCTTAGCAGAAGAATTATGCGAGTGAGAGAAGTTCCTCGAGAGAGTGAGCGAAAAGCTAAGTCTTTTTAGTGAACGGTGCGTGAAATAACGATACCCATGAGAGTTCGAAGCACGGAGATTATAGAAAACGTGAGTTGGACTGACGCAGCAACACCGTCGTTGAACTAGCAGAGCTCGGTGCTGTTGGCTCAAGATCGCCGAGAGAGACGCCAGCGAAGAAGCCATGGAATGGCCACAGACTTCTCAGGGAGAGTGGGATAGGGATTTCACAGTTCGCAAAAACAACCACCTTAAGTTCTTCGAAACGCAGCGTCGTGGGCTGACTTCGCCTGACGTGGCAGTCGCACCAGATAACTTGATATTAATACATAAGGGTATGTTTGGGAGTTTAAGATGGAATGAAATGGAATGATAATTAATGGAACGAAATAGAATGGAGTAGAATGGAATGGAGTAGAATGTGCAATTCTATTGTTTAAAAGTTTAAATAAAATAAGAGAGGGTTTGGAAGGTAAGCCATGTCATTCCATCCCTGACCCCCAATTTGAAAGGTCACAAAATATTAGATTTGGATGACAAAGGATGGCTTCCAAAGCCATTAATTGTCATTCCATTCTGTTTCAAAATAGGCTCTCAAATAATGGCCAGAGTCATTTAGGTCATTCCATTCCATTTCCTTTCATCCCTCAACCCATATCCAAACATACCCTAAAATCTGATCCCTTATGTTAAGTCAGCTTCAAAAGCCAGTACAAGTGAGAACAAACTCTAGCTACAAAGTGACGTAAAGATGATGGCTTTGAGGAGCAATAGCAGAGCGAGTCATGGCTTCTTGAGACAGTACTCGAAGCCACTCCTCGATCGTCTACTGGTTTTCAACGATCAAACAATTCGTTCTATTTCATGTACTGAATTAATTTTGATTGGCATGTGCTGTTTAGTTCAGATATTGAGTTCAAGTTGAGTCTTTTTGTTGTTTTGTCCCTTCGAACAGGTTCTTGTGATTGTGTCTATGGAAGCCTCAAACAATTTCTAGTTGAGGAACCAAAATTGGGGAGCCAAAAACGGAAAATTTTCTCGGGTATTTGTTCCTTTGGAGAAATTGGATTCAGATTTCGGTCCAGAAATTTTGGCTCGTCGGCCGCGGAAATTCAGAGAATTCCGTCCTTTGTGACGTTGAATTCTGATGATATATCCTATTTTAAGGGGATATTGGGCGAGAAAAATGTTGTTCTCGACGAGGACAAATTGGACTTTGCAAATACGGATTGGATGCGTAAGTACAGAGGATCAAGTAGGCTGCTTCTACTCCCCAGAAGCACCCAGGAGGTAAGTAACTTAGTATCATATTTGTTTTACAATACCTGGCAAGTTTGGAGCTTTGTTGTTTCTTGCAATGTTTGTGATCAAACTTCTTGATGTTACTACTTTTGCTATCAACTATTCTTCTTTTCCTGTTTTTGTTTTTTGCTTCAGGTCTCGGAAGTTCTTAAATATTGTAATTCTAGGCGCTTGGCTGTTGTTCCCCAAGGTGGAAATACTGGTCTTGTTGGTGGAAGTGTTCCAGTTTTTGATGAGGTGACTAATTACTGAAGTTACTCTTCTTTATTTTCATTGAAAAAAACTAATGACATTCTTATAACCTTTTTGAGGCCCATGGTGGAAGTGAAGTTGGCATACTTACGTTATTAGCAGAGATTTCTAAATCAAACAAGTATATGTCCATTGCAGAAGTCGTTATCTGCAAAATTAGTGCTCGTATTTTCACAGGTGAAAAGTTTGTTATGCCATCTCTGCAGGTTATTATCAATATGGGTTCCATGAACAGCATTGTAGCTTTTGATAAGGTAGAAACCTCCCACCAAACATGTTCTTCTGGTATTATTCCCTCCTGTGCTAGGGAGGCCTTCTTACACAAATTGTAAAGGTTTTGGATTTTCAGGCTTTGAATTTTAATTTGTTCCTTTTATTCAGTAGAATTTGTAATTTTCTTTTCAGCTGCATGTTATGACTCATTAGAGAGATTGGGCATCTTTTCACAGTTGCTCCCTTATTGTTATCACCTTTTATTTTCATTTTTACCTCTTTATCTTTTCTTTTTTCTCTAGTTTTTTTATTTTGATTGATACTTCAGTTATATATCCTGTGCTAATTTCAGGTCAGTGGTATACTAGTTTGTGAAGCTGGTTGTATACTGGAAAATCTGATATCCTTCCTGGATAATCAAGGGTAACTTTCTGATAAACTTTCTTGAAGGGTTCAATAACTTATTTTATGATAAAGATAAAATAAGACTCTTGTGATATTGAGAGCAAAAAAATTTTATAGCTTTTATCATGCAGAGTAGCTGCAATTTTTCCTTAAGTTTATTGAAAACCTATAATGATAAGTTTCATGATGAGAACTTAAGTATTCAAGGCCTAGTCAGAGTCAAATACACACACACACATATGTATAATGAATTTTTATGGGAAAACATGACAGTATTCGTTCAGAAACCCAAGTTCAGGAACCAGAACGCAGATCTTAGGCCCCCAGCTGTGTCAGCTTTCACAGCTTTCTTTTTTTTTTTTTTTTTTGAGAGCCAAATATATTAAGATGTAAAGCACGTAGTAATAAATAGCATCAATATTTTACCCCCTTTAGTTGTTAGTGTATCAATTGAAGAATTGCTAGTTAATAATATTGCATTAAGTGAATAATGCTTCCATTCAGATTTATTATGCCACTGGACTTAGGTGCAAAAGGGAGCTGCCAGATAGGTGGAAATGTTTCAACAAATGCTGGTGGTTTGCGCCTTGTTCGTTATGGTTCACTTCATGCGAACATACTTGGTAAGGGTTTTACATTCTATGAACTTTGAAGTTCAACAAAATGGAGTTTTAGGGGTTTATGCTAATACAGTATTTCCTTAGATATTTCAACATTTTTTTGGGGTTGCTTCTCTCTGTGTTTGCTTATTGGCCATGCAGTCAGTTTTAGTCCAAAGGGAACACATTAACTTTTATTATGCAGAGCCTGCTTTTGTTCAATCTTACAGGTCTTGAGGCTGTTCTAGCAAATGGTGATGTGTTAGATTTGCTTGGGACTCTACGTAAAGATAATACAGGGTATGACTTGAAGCATTTGTTTATAGGTACATCTGAAAGCACATTTTCATTGTGACATGTAAGCATTCCTGGTTAATTTTCAGTAATGAAGCAGATATGTATTTCTGCTATTTCTGGTGTAGGAAGTGAAGGGTCCTTGGGAATAGTAACCAAAGTTTCCATACTTACCCCTCCCAAGCTATCTTCAGTAAATATAGCATTTCTTGCTTGTGAAGATTATCTGAACTGCCAGGTTTGCTTCCATATCAACCCAACTGAAATTCCTTTACAGCATGCTATGCTAGTTTTGGTTTTTTGATTTGATTTACGCACATCTATACGAGCCAAGTTGGTCACTCCAAATGGAAGAATATTATACGAACATCTACATTTTTCTCACCCTTTTTTTTTTCCAGAAGCTACTGTCAGAAGCAAAGAGGAAACTTGGAGAAATTCTATCTGCATTTGAATTTTTGGACAGAGAAGCAATGGATCTGGTATGTTAAAAATGATAGTCATAATGTTTTCTCATATGCTTACTAGAGGTTGGTTGGTCGGTATAATTTCTCTTAGCTTTCTGGTAATTGATCGTATATCTGATGTGCCAGGTTCTTAGCCAATTAGACAATGTTCGAAATCCATTGCCCTCATCAAAGCACAATTTTTATGTTCTGATTGAGACAACAGGCAGTGATGAATCTTATGACAAGTAATTGTCTAACCAGATTGCTGTTCCATATTTTGTGTTATGACTAGTTATGTTCTTGCTGATTCAATTCCCGATGTTGGAATACTCTGCAGCTTTAAGATTATCTGTTTTACCTTTTACATCTCTTTAGATGTGCATTCAAGGGACATATCATGATATAATCTTCTATCTGCGTTGTTGTACTGTGAAGGAGCACAGTTTTGGATAAATCAAATTTTAATCTTAGTAACTGTATCAGGATGAGATTCCTCAGAAAAATTTGAATCGTAAAATAATTTCAGTCACATATATCTTTTTTGGCATCATTTGGTAACATTTCTTCAACCATTTATGGTATATAGCATTCTTGATTTCCTTATATCTTGTGCATCTCTCACTGCATTTCGTAGTTTCTATGATTACTGCTGAGATGTAAGCAATATTACTAATCTACAGAGAGAAACTTGAGGCTTTTCTACTCAGCTCGATGGAATCTGGCTTAATTTCCGATGGCGTGCTTGCACAAGACATTAACCAAGCATCCTCATTTTGGCATTTACGTGAGGTCCTCATCTCCATCTCTAGTGATCTCATTCCATGTAGTATCCACAAATTCACGTATCTTGCAGTCCCGGTGCAGGTTTTAGTTTTTGATTCATGAATGAGGCTAACTAGTCATGTAAAGTCTTTCTACTTGCTACTGATGGAAAGCCTTCTTTGCTGTCATGCTTCTTCTTAGCTTTTTGTGTTAGCTTCACTACCTATCAGATGACATGGAAAAGGAAAAATGTTTCCATAAGTTGCATTGAAGTGGTAACATCGTTGTGAATTATTGTCCACTAAGAACTTTTTCTTTCTGTTTAAGCTGAAAATCAGGGTAGATGATATGTCTCCCTGCCTAACTTTGAGCTAATTTCTTGATTAGTGTTACTTCTGATATTTGATTATTTATATTTTGTTTTATGCACATTGTGATGTGGAAAAATGGTGTTGGTTACTTAATTGAACAACTGCTGCGGTAGTATTTTAGATGTCAGAGGCATCATTTAGTTGATCTTATGCAGATAAAAGTTATTTAGCTGTTACTCTTAATCACCAACAGTTATTTGGGGATGACACAGTCAAATACTAAGCGATTGTATTGGGACATTTTACTGGATCTCAGGGTGTACCAGAAGCATTAATGAGAGCCGGGGCTGTCTACAAATATGATCTGTCGATACCTGTTGAAAAGATGTACGGTCTTGTTGATGACATGCGAGTAAGATTGGGTAAGCGAAGTTATCAAAATCACCAATTACGTATGGGAAGAGATGGTGGTCCACTGGGTAGCTTGTGGGAAAGAAAGAACTGGTTATATTCCTGCTGATTATTTTCAATAAACTGGATAACAAAAGTCAACCATTTTCCACTGCTCGACACCTCCCAAGTGGAGGAATCTGGGATTAGATTTTGCATTCAATTAACTGCAATTTGAATTTACCATCCAGAATCATAAGAGCATCTGCGAAATCATCCTTCTATTCTTCTTCATGTGATGTTGTTAGGTCAATCTGCCAAAGTAGTGGGATATGGTCATCTTGGGGATGGCAACTTGCATCTCAATATTTCAGCCCCAAAGTATGACGACAAGGTATTTTGCTTTTTCATGAACTCAAAATAGTAACTCAATTTCTTTATAACTGTCAACTAATTTACCATTATAATGATTGATAGATTTTGGAACTAATCGAACCCTTTGTCTACGAGTGGACATCCCGACACCGTGGCAGCATAAGTGCAGAGCATGGGCTTGGCTTGATGAAAGCCAACAAGATTTTCTACAGCAAGCCACATAAAGCTGTGAGTATCTATTGACTTGGAACTGGAACTGTTCCTGGATAATTGGAGACTGTAGAAGCTTACATTCATTCTCAACAACTTGGGAATCCTTCTTTCCAGGTTGAAACAATGGCTTCCATCAAGAAATTGCTGGATCCCAATGGAATACTTAACCCCTATAAAGTCCTACCACATTCTCTATCTTCATGTACCTGAAACATGCCAACCACTCCAAGGGATCGGTGCCTAACAGGTATGACTAAAGGGAGGAAGAAACTTGATTCTATTCCTGCATGGGAACATATGTAGATATGAATAAAGCTCCAGACTTTTTGGTACCAAATTTTAAATTCCATTCAATCAATTTGAGCATCTTGAAAACCTGATTACTTTATCTGAACAAGCAGAGTAACTTGAGAAATAAAGAGAGTTGGCTTACTGGGAAGTTGAATGTGTAAATCTCGACAACCCCATGTTTACCTTGATCTAATCTCGTCCGAAAACATAAATGGGAAAACTTGAGCTAAAGAGAAAGGAATATCGAATTTAGAACCCCGTAACAAAGATATCCCTTTCATTGGCGTCGTTAGTCCATCTTTAGGGGATTCCCAAATGCCCTTAACATTGGCATTAGAATATATGCCAATCTTGATCTAAGACAAGAAGTCAAAAGCAGGCATTTGGGACACATTCCGGAAGACCCACCAAATAATAATAACAATTAAAAAGATAAAAACTTGAGTTGCTAGTTGACGTTTGATTGGATAAGAAAACAAACTCATTGGACGTTCCTTATATTTATATAAAAGTAAGTGTTTATTCTTGGTATTGGAAGGGAAGTGGAGGGAGGGAGGGAGGAATTAGTCTCAAAATTAAATATTTAAAGTCTGCTAAAAAATGGAATTTTAATATTGTCTATGACTCGTTAGTCTAAAAGACGTTATTTTATCTCCGACGTCATATAAGCAGTACTGAAATTGGTTAATCGCTTGTTTAATCGGGTTTATATCATTAGAGTTTTTTTAAAAAGAATTTTTCTATCGGGTTTATATCATTAGAGTTTTTTTAAAAAGAATTTTTCTAGTTGATTATTTAGTTGTCATTAAAAAAACTTTTTTATTATAAAAGAGCTTCGTATAATAGACTGTTTGATAATATAAAAATAAAAATTATTTTAAATTTTAACTATATTTTATTTTGTAATAAAAATTATTTATGTATACAAATATTATTTAAAATATATTAAACAATATGCAAAACATAATATATTAATTATTATATAATTTTAAATTATATAAAATAAAAATAAAAATATATCTAATCAAATCTTTTACATGGATTATAATATAAGTAAAACTAATATTAAAAATAAAGATTAAAACATAAAAAGTCAAATTTGAAGATGTGTTTGTGGGTATCGTGAGAATTATGTGTAAAATATAAAAATAAAAGGGATTAAAAAATAGGCTTATTAATTGATTTGAAAAATTTACCTAAAAAGTGTATTTTTGAAAAATTCTAAATTTAAACTTTTCAAAAAGCTATATTTTAGTTTCTTAAAAAGCTATTGTATTGTGAAAAAAGTTCTTTTAAATTTTGCAGTTAAACACTAACTAATTTCAAAAGTTATTTTTAAATGTCAAATCAAATAAAGTGTTAGTAGTTTGACCGAAGCCATTCTTTTAACTATGATTTGGAGTCGAATTTCAATAGAACAATTTAAAATTATATGATTAAGATTGACAATTACACCGAAATAGAGAGTAATTATTGTTATTAATCAAGGTAATTAATCTAAAAAAAGAAAATGTGATAATAATAATATGTACATATGATTAACCATATAATAAAATGGCCAACGTCAATCACGTTAAACTGTTTCTCTTTATCTGTTACTTTCCCCCACTTTGTCTCCTCTCCTTTTACCATTTTCTCTCTCTAGCTTCTCTCTCTTTCTCTTCGCCACCGCCACAGCCACTGCCGATTTCAGTATGACTGGCTCCTCCGCCACCGCCCGGAAGGTCTGCCTTAATCCTGTGAACCCCACGTGTAGATTTGTTTGCTGTTTCGTGTTTGTGCTTTTATTTGTGAAATTGAGATTTATAGTGGAGAAAAGTTGCGGTTTTTATTGATGTGTTTATTATGGTGGGCGATTTGGATGATTGGTGGGTGTCAGGCACTGAGTAAGATTGCGTGCAATCGGCTTCAGAAAGAGTTGGTGGAGTGGCAGGTCAACCCTCCTACCGGTTTTAAGCAGAAGGTCACCGATAATCTCCAAAGGTTACTCCCTTCTCTGTTCTTAGTTCTCTTTCTGTTTTTTGTTGGTAATTGTGTTTGGCTCCCGAGAAAATCAAAGGGGAATCAGTGAATAGAATCTGGGACGCAAGTGTGTGTTTTACATTTTTTGACTTTCTATTTGTTTCCATTTTATATTATTAGAATTGGTTTTCTGAATCTTCTTATTGTTCTTCTCTGTTTCTCACACAATCTCTGCGTTTTTGTTTTTGTTTTTGTTTCCTTTTTGGTGGGATTTTGGAATAAAGGTGGATAATTGAAGTAAATGGAGCTCCCGGAACCCTTTACGCCAATGAGACATATCAGCTTCAGGTCGATTTTCCAGAGCATTACCCTATGGAAGCTCCTCAGGTTTCTAATTCACGTTTATTTATTTATAGAAAAGTCTGCATCATTACTGACGCCTAATTGTTGGGTCTTGTTTATATTTGTGACTTGATAGTGGTCTTTTTTGGTTAATCAGGTTATTTTCCTTCATCCTGCACCATTGCACCCCCATATCTATAGCAACGGCCACATTTGCTTAGGTATTTTTTTTTTGGTTGGAATTTTCTATTACTTCCTGTAGAGTAAAGTTATAGTGTGGTGGCCCGCAAGTGGTTGGGGGTTTTATGGTTTTGCCTTATGATATTTCATTCCGTGATTCTGAATTGATATTGTTCACTCGTTGCTGAAAACGATGGGCTTGTCCACGGATATGCTTCACGTTCATTGTTGAATTTTGGAATTTTTCTCTCTTTTCTTCCTCTCTGTATATCCAGCTGATGAAGTTTACCTTTGTGTACAGAGTTGTTTGAAAAATATGTAACGTTGTATTTGCCTAGTTTTGGGAATTTTTATAAGCTCAATTATACTGTACTTATGGGTGACCATAAAGCTATAATTTTATGAACATGAACAACTTCTTGTGCTTGAATAAGTGTATAATATGTTCAGATTCTTGACAGCCGCAGATGCATCTCTGTTGTGAGATTTGTAGTTGAACTAATTTAGTTTATGGTTTTAAGTTTAGTAGCTCTGCTTTTCGTTTTCACTATTATGTGTGTGTGTATATATATATATATATATATATATATGTAGAAAATTATGGCAAACTCGGTCTTAAACTGAAGCTAAGTGTAAGTAAACTGACAATTTTTTTGCATTTATTGTATACAGACATATTATATGATTCATGGTCCCCTGCCATGACTGTTAGTTCCATCTGTATCAGCATTCTCTCAATGCTTTCGAGCTCAACAGTGAAGGTTTGATCTAGTGTCAAATTCATTTCTTGGATTTTATGGCATATATGGTCATGTTAATTGTGCTGCTGCTGCTGCTTAGCTATTCTATTGTAAAAATTTCACCATATTATGGATGATTGCATCCCCCTCAGTTTTTTGACTGTATATTGGTAATTGAATAGACGTCTGAAAGTTTATTGAGATTGCTGAAACTGTTTCAAAGGCAACTGACTTGGGTACCGGTGATCTTACTTGCAGCAACGCCCTGAGGATAATGATCGATATGTAAGGAACTGTAGAAATGGGAGATCCCCAAAGGAAACCAGGTGGTGGTTCCATGATGATAAAGTATAGCAATATAGCATCTCCATTCACTTTAGTTTGAATAATTGTAGTGGATGGTCTGTTCTCTAGAGTGAAAACATAAGGAAAAGCATTCCACAAACCAAAAATTGGGAATGGTCAATAACTCATGTAAATGGCAATGCTTGGTGTGTAAAACTAGAGGGCAGTTATGCTGCAGGTGTCATGAACTCGGTTCTCCGGTAGATCAGGGTGCTGTCTAAGACAGCACATCTGTGAAAATCCTTAATCCTTGTGTAACCTTTTTCCTATTATCTTACGTTTCTTTTTAGTTTGGCAGCATAATGCACCGACGATTAAGATTCCTCTTTTATTGTTACCCTTCAAAATTCCTGAGAAAAAGTGTCCCTTGAAACTCCTGCAAATACCAGTTTCTTGTTTGTGGTTTCAGTTGCATACAGGACAAGGGATCATCAATGTGTACGTATATTTTTGTGGATTTATAGGTTCCAGTTTGCCAATTTTATGGACTACCTGATACCTTCCAATTTCTAACCATTACAAACCTCCAGTTTGTAATGTTTCTTTGGAGTTGGTTGATTTAGATGTTTCCGAGTGTTTGGTGTTGCAGTTTGATTGATTGTCTTGGTTTGTGAAAATGCTAATTTGCAAAATTTTGATGTCCATAAACACAGTGTTTGCTTGTTAAATAGATTTTTTTTAATGAATAATAACGAACCGAAGTTGGCAGATTCAGAAAGTTGCCAATTTTCATTCAGACTATAAATAATGTCCAATTCTGATTTCTAGCTTACATAGCCAAATATCGGTGACTTTCAGCCATTTCCCAAGGAAATGACACGGAACAAATACAGAATGCCAGAAAGAAGCGTAGAACATCTTTGAACCATCAATCGACCAGTCATTCTTTCTAGTGTGTTTGTTTAACCAAAAAATAATGGATCTTGACACACCACCTCTACGAACTTTTCCTTGCAGCAGCTGTCTTCTTAAATTATCTTTTTGCCTACTATTCCGTAGCTTCAAATCTCGTCTTCGGAAGCACAACCAGACAGCAAAGAATCTGAAATTTATCGGTTGACCAACTAAAATGCTCTCATACTGATTGTAGGTCAAACCATTATCAGACGGCAAGGTAGAACTTCTCATTTGCCGCCTTGGTGTAAATGGCTTTAAGGGTTGTGAATTACCAGTCGCACAAGAACGATACCACTCCAATGGCCGACGGAATTAGCCAAAAAGAATGAAAAGAAAAGTAGATAACCGTTGTCATTCTTTTCTTATCAATTTTAGCAACTTCAAGACATTCTCATAAACAATAAACGTCAATGAAGCAGCAGGAGCATTTTTCAAAAGGTTTGGTGTGATGCCCTTGTAGAAACCTCGAAAACCTTCAAACCTGCAATATCCAAGGATTATAAGGCAAAGTTGGCCAGATGAAAGTAAAACACATGTTTATACAGAGCACTTGATTCCACAATAGGAAAGTCCTTTAGTAGTAGTAGGCCAATCAAAGTGACAAGACTCCAATCTCCTCAAGGTATTGAAATTTGTTTTAATGCACCCAAAAAGGCCAGCCATATGCCTTGCATAATTCTCACATATATGGGGTTTTCAAATTCACTTTTCTCCACTTGAGAAAGATATTTAAAATTGTCAAGCCAATAGGTGATTGCAGTTTAACAAATCTCCGTTGATGATCAGAGATGGAATACCTCCTAGAAATAATTTTTCCTACTCAGTACCGAGTTAAACCAATGCCATCTCCTCGTTTGCACATAGTTTATCAATTGAAGTTACCAAGTTCACACGACAGTGTGGAGGGTTGAGATGAGGAGCAGTTGAAGAAAATTTATTCTCACCTTGCAGCCTCCTTCACGACATGCCAGCTATCAGCATATCTGGGAATTCCATCCTTACTGGGTCGTTGCTACAAAGGTGAAAAACAATCTTAAGCTCCACCATTAATGTGATGTGAGGCAATTGGCAAGCTATGCTATATCTAAGAAAAGATCTTATTAATTCTTCCATAAAATGGCGGAAGAAACTTAACAATTATCACAAGGAGTTTGTTCATACAGCAACTTGGTATTTTCTTCTTCAGAAGTTAATACTTTGAAATGTACAAGGTAGATGGAAGATCTAACTGTACCTGCAATCGAGCTCGGATCACCTGAAACATGAAGCCAATTTCTCAACTGCATTAGACACGAAGATCAACTAACAGACCGATTACCATACAAACGCTTCAGACCACCATAACAAATGCCAACCTGAAATGGATATGTCAGCATTATTGCAGCAACTTTTGAGGACCCACCAAGAACTGCATAATCCACTGAATTCTGTGCAAAAATTGCCAGTCAATGAATAGAATTGTTTCCAGAACAGAAAATAAATCATAAGAAAGAAAGGGCCTCTCGATGAGCTGACACAAAAATTCAAACAAATAACACCCGCTACATACCAACAGATCACTGTTGGCAACCTTATCACTCTCTTTTCTTGTCCTAGATTTGTATTCCACAACAATTTTGCGGAATTCTTCATATGCTGTGAACTGGACAGCGCCGTGAGAAACCTGCTGATGGAACAGAAAATTTCTCAAGATGTGAAACAAATATAAGGAAGTTCTGTTCGCATGTTATGGTTAGATGTATCTAACTTCTTCAAATCTTGTCTATGTTCTGAGATCACATTTTACCAGGAAAAGGCTAGGAACAATTCCTCTATAAAGAGCACTCCAACCTTCCTCTCTCAGTATGGTCCTTAAGGCATCTGAAATCAGTTACAGAGTGCAGAAAATCGATCAGACTTGTGTAAAAATCAAGAAGAAATATGAATTGGCACTTACGGAAAAGCTAACAATTATGACGGCCATGAAAGAAGAAATATGTTTGACAATGCAAGCAACTAAATTAGGGTTGTTTCTCAATTTTTGAGCTACATAGATATCCAAAAAGTGAAAGATCACTTAAAACTGACAGCTCTAATGAATCAAAGGGCTTCTCAACCATAAGCCAGACAAGAGACAATAGCATTAAACATTCATTAGGAATCAAGTTAAAAAAAAGGTTCTTAAGAGAAGAAACATCCTGATGTCTAAGAAGCAAACTCAATCCAACAATTTGAGATTGAATCTGGGCTTACATGACTCATAAGGGAAATTATATCTCATGAAGCATATTAAAGCAAGTTAAGATTAGATGCGGAGCAGACCATAAAGCCCAGAATATAGTCGAGTTTGATGAAGAGGAGACTGCAACTGCAATCTTGTTTTTACAAGCCAAATAGGATTTGTGCACAAACAAACCTGACAAAAGCAAACAACAAACTTCTTAATATCATAAAAGAGTTCTTGATTGAAAAGGCCTGATGGATCTCCTCTGAAACTGAAAACAGCAGTCAAATTCCAGTTGTCCAAAAAAAGATGGTTAAGAAATCAATCTATGATAAACATTTAAATTGAAAAACTGCTGTTTGCCTTACTGTATGCTGGTTCTCGATGTTATCTTATCACTTTGAGTTAGTTTCCTTAAGTGGTTGCCAGTTCCTCTATTCTTCATGTGACAATTTCAGATATTCTGTACAATTCCAAGTTGCACATTTCGAATACTCACCAAAGCTCCAGCTTCTGCAGCAGAAGCAAGATGAAGACCAGGGCTCAGCTTCTCGTCCCTGTTCCTGGAATACCTTTCTTTGGCTCTGCTATAGCTAGAATTGGAATAAAAATAGGGAATTTAAATTTATGATGTTTAACTTACTTATTGAGTTCGAATAACAGCCTTTTGGCATAAACTGGCAAGTAAACACACAAAACAAGTTAACAAAAATTGGAACTCACAAGAAAAAGTATAATCCCCATGAAACAGTTGATCCAAGAACAGCTGGAGAGAACCCTGAATAAAGCCCTTTCAGGCCCTATTAGACAAAAGCAAAAGATTCCCTTTCATTCCTCGAAACATGGGAAGATGCAAACAACATAAAACAACAGAAACCGAAGCAAAAGCATTACCTCCGACCGGGAAATGGTTAAAATAGCATGAACAGTGTTCTTGTAAGTTGGCAGATTGGAAACTCGACCATCGTTAACTAAAGAATCATATAACATTGGTCAGCTTCAGAATGGAAACGAAAAATATTCAAAATTTATCAATAAATATGGACAAAGAAGGAACCTTGGAACCTCGTACGCACAACGTCAAGTGGATGCACAGCAGCGACGGTGGCGAAACCTGCGACGGCGCCGGCGGTGGCGCTCTCCCACTGCCACGTTGACTGCGACTGAGACTGCGCCGTCGACATTGTCCTCTTCCTGACAAAAGCTTTAAGCTGTGAAGTACAAAGACTGAAGCGAAGGGGGAAACTAGAGAGGAATTGGCAAATGGTTTAGTTGAGTTAAACAAAACGCAGGATCTCCGTCTAAATTCTGGACGTGTAGAGTGAATGGGCTAAATGCCCAAATAACCTTTTTGAGCTCGATCGTTTAAGGACTTAAACTTAAAACTGGCTTAATGACGGGTTAAATTTTACGAGTCTGCATAATTTAAAGATTTTTTAAAAGAAAATTAGGACATGTTTACACGCGTCGTTGCATCCAATAATGTGGTACCATTATCTTTTTTTTAAATGCCACGTATAAAAGAGTAAAAGGTTTTAAGTTTTATCCTTAAAATTATGTAAATTTTTGTAAACTTTATAAATTTCGTAAAGTAACAAAAAGAGAAGCTAAAAAGTTACAGAAAACTCTAAAAATCTCATTGTCGCTCCCCTTTTTGACGCATCTTTACCGTCAACTATTCCGCTCTAGTCTTCATGTAAGAGTTGTCCTGCCTAGTTCACGCATCTTCACCAAGGGTTGCCCTCGCCAGATTTGGGCTTTATCGTTCGTTGAAGGGGTTGTGTTGGTTGGTTGACAAATCTTCACCGTCCCCTGATCCGCCCTCCAGTCTTCATTAAGCCTGGCTCACACATTATCTCTTGAAAGCGAGGTAAGTCCTATAATTAAAGTATTATCCATTAAACTTAAAAGTGGTAAACATTTGATTATGAGATATCTGAGGCTAGAGAAGTCTGAGGTTAGAGCGATAAAAAGAACTTTGAAGTTAGAGTAGTATGAGGAAGATAGTGTGAATGAGATGGGTAGAAGCAAACTGGTATCAGTTTCATCTTCTACTGAAAATGATTAGTTGTAGAATGGGTATCTGCTAGGACCAACTACTTTTCTATTGTGCTCTGATTGGTAGAAAAATTCATGTTTCTACCAATTAGAACATAATAAAAAAGTAGTTGGTTTTACAAAATCTTAATTTAATGCTTTTAATTTTGTTGCCCTCCTATATCCTTTTTGCTTTACTAGTGGGAGTATTAGTCGTATGAGTGTGTATTTTTTTAATTTTAATTGATGTATTATTTTTATGTTGTTGTTTGCAATACTCTAACTATCATTGATGATAACATAAAGTTCAAATTTTGTTATTCTAGTAGTAACTTAAATCTGAAAGACTTTAATTACTAGTAACTTAAAGTTGACGTAACAGTTAAATTGAATAAGGATTGCATTTAATATGGATATTTTTTAAACATTGAGGCATAATAAAACATTAGGTAGGTATATAAGTTGGAAAACAGTGATGTAGCTCTCATGAGACTTATAGGTGAAAAATTTTACGAGCCTAGGAGCTACAACAAGAACATGTTTCTCGATTTACAAGTGTAAACAACGCCATATACCTTAATTAATAAAACTTAGTAAGTTGGTTTATGGAATTATTATGAATATGTTAAACATCATGTGCTATGCTAGGCTTGAATTTTTCACTTTCACTTCAGTGTTTCCTTTCAACATTCTGATTGAGTGTTTTCGTTTTCTTGGAGTTATTTTTTTTTCGGTTTGGCAGAATAACATTTGATGAAGTAACTCTGAGGTTTCACCATGTGGGATGTTTTGTTAATGTGAGTGATAATGTAATGTCCCAAATTAGGGGTTAGAATATTAAAGAAATTTAGTACGAATTATGTTTGTTATTTGCTTATTAAATATTTGCTTAAATTGTGCATAAGTATTTTGGCATGCATT